>OZ005661.1:61407572-61810072 GCA_963930645.1 Salticus scenicus | reverse complement strand
TTTATTTATTTTTTGTATGGAACACTTTTAGTATCGGATCCCATTGGCAAAATTTGAAATTTGGCACCGAAGTAGCTCGGACACTTCTCGCCAAGATCTTTAGTTCCATAATTGAGATAGCCATTTCAATTCATCGCAAAAATGGCTTAAAATATTTAAAGTCACCAAAGGGGTCCCATACTTTTGTGCGTGTGTATGTCACTGATATTTTATTTATTTATTTTTTATATGGAAAATTTGGCACCTAGGTAGCTCGGACGCTTCTCGCCAAGATCTTTAGTTCCACAATTGAGATAGCCATTTCAATTCATCGCAAAAATGGCTTAAAATATTTAAAGTCACCAATGGGGTCCCATACTTTTGTGCGTGTGTATGTCACTGATAATTTTTTTTTTTTTTTTGTATGGAACACCTTTACTATCGGATCCCTTTGGCAAAATTTGAAATTTGGCACCGAAGTAGCTCGGACGCTTCTTGATAAGATATTTAGATCCACAATTGAGATAGCCATTTCAATTCATCGCAAAAATTGCTTAAAATATTTAAAGTCACCAAAGGGGTCCTAATTTGTGGCTTAGATTTAGAAAATCCGTGCTTTTCTCACGGCCAATTATTTGTTGCGTGTTCCAGGGTTGGAAAACCTTCGAATTTGTTTGTGTATACTCCTCAAGGATTAACCAAAAATTTTGTACATCCAATGGCATTACGGTAAATTCAGTTTTTGTAGATTAAAAAAATATACCTGTTATAAAATAAATTGAGTTTCAACATTTTTCACCTTTAATTAAAACGAGTTTAAGTTTTTATTTAATACGAACTCTACATTTCACTTCGCTCATACTATACACATACTCACATGCATCGATTGATTGAATTGTGATAAATGTACATGTAATGATGTTAGATATTGTAATAACTTTTTGATAAAAATTTTCATCAAATCGGTTCAGATTGTTACAGCTTATTCAAAAAAGACGGAATTTTTATGTGAAATTCGTTGCTATCAGAGATTCTCTCATAAATTGAAATATTTTCCGTATGAAATAAAATTTTGTGCTGTTCGACATTCAGCGGAGGTTTTAAATAACAAGTAGCAAGTAGCAAGTATAAAGTAGCAAGTAGCAAGAAGCAAGTAGCGAAAATTTCGGTAATTATGTCTTTTACGTTATAATCGGAATTCACAGTCACCGTTCACAGCGTTCCATACCTGTTTGACTTATATACCCCATCCTTACACACTTACAATAAGTTAGTTATTTTTTTCTAGCAAAATATTCTCTAGAAATAATTTAAATGACAAAACAACTTTTGTCGGGTCAGCTAGTATATATATATATATATATGAAGAAAGTATTAAATTTGGAAAATTTTTAATTTCCAGTTTTCGAAGAGTTTACGCGTTTTGAGATTTCTTGAACACGAATGAATATTGATTATATTGGTTAAATTTTTGTTCATGTCAATCTGTATGTGGTGCTGTCATGTAAAATGATTCAGAAGGAAGTATTGGATTCGTAAATATTTTCGGCTTCCGCTTTTCGATGAATTTACATGTTTTCAGATGTCCTAAACATGATTCGCTCAGTTTTAGAAAATGATCATTTCTCTATGTGTGTACGATGTGTTACAGAAATTTTTTAGTATCTCTTGAACAAATGGGCAAAATTTAAATACAATTGATAATTGGTTACACCTTGATTTAAATTGGTGCTGATTAGCTGTTGAAATATATCACCCAATAGGTGGTGTGGTAGCGGCATAATAACAAACATCTAAGAACAAGTAAAAATTCAAAGATTGGGCAGGAATGAAAAGCCATTTGGACAATTCTCTAGTTTAATAAAGAAATATTTTCAAATATTTACAATATTTACAATTAAAGAAAAAATAGATTGGCCTCATGCCTGATTAAAATATTAATCGTCCACATTAGGCTTCCTGCCTCCTCTCAGATCTCCAAGATCAAATCTGACCTTTCTTAATTCTCGAGGTCCTCCTTTTCTGCCGGTCTCTCCCGGGCCTTGAGGGAGGGGACCAACCCCCTGATGCAATCAGGCTCCTCATAGGTGCTTCGGGATCCAAACCACACCTTGGAACATTCGCCGGCCAGTCGCTTGACCGTAAGATGGGCGCCGCACTGTCGCCGCCTCCCATGGGATGTGCTAGAGTCGTCGGAAAAATCAAAAGACAGCATGAAATCAGGATTCAATAGTGTCGGTAACTCTCAAGAACCACGCCAAAAGTTCCCACTCTTTTCAAAAGTCCAGACTTCCTGGCGCTGCCGTCAATCAAGTTCGTGGGAACTCCATCAAGATTCCATGAAGGAAGAGGGGGGGGGGTCATCACAGCCGGGTTGCTTTGTTGTGATTTCCCCCGCCCATTTAAATCAATGGTATATCTCAACTTCTGTAGTGTATAAACGTACCAAACTTAATATATGATAGGGACATTATGCAAAACTGTGCTGTTTTAATTTGGGCGCATATCGACCGACAAGTGGCGCTGCTGCGTTGTAATTTAGTTCTGTTTACGGGAAGCAATTACTTTGCTTTGCAAAAATGTGGTCGAGTTTTGACCACTGGGAGATACTTGCATTTATTATTCTGTCATAAAATAATTAAAATAAAAATACCATAAAAGTGAATGAGAATAAAGAATTCATAATAAATACTTAATACTAAATAATTTGATTTTCAATTTAATTATATTGAATTTAACTGAATTTTATAAAAATTATGTTAAATAAATAATTCATAATAACATTTTATTATTTCAATATTAATGAAAAAATAATTAGATATTTTTTTGATGATTAAAAATACATCAAGTGTATTTTTTCTTTAATTGCATGCTTTATAATGGCTTCCATTCAGCAGATAATCAATCTGTTGAATTTTAATCAGAATAACTCTGAACAAATCGCTTAATTTAAATTTTCATTACCTAGCAAAATAATTTAAAAGAAAACCAATTTCAAATATGAAATGAAAATGGAATCTCATTACTGCTGAAAATAAAGTATTATGCAATAATTTATTAGCATATTCAATTGTTGAAACTTTATGAAAGAGTGATTTCGCAGAATTTAATAACAATTATTAAAAATTCGAATGGTACATTTCTATGAAAACAATTAACGTTCAAATCCATTAATGGAACAGAAACAAATCACTTAATTAACAAATAGTAAATAATGAAAGAAGTATAAAAATAATACAGTCTTGTAATTTTAAAATTATTAATTGTATTAATATCTGAAAGCAATTATTTTTTTAATTTAATGTTTAATTTTTTAATACTTTAAATTTCACTACACATTTTCTTTTGAAATTTGCTGCACTAATTTAAATAATATGGTGCGGCCTTCATACGACTTTTTCTTACCTTGAATTTCAATATTATAAACATAGATCGCAGATTATGTGTATGATAATAAGTACTATGTATGAATTACATTGAAAAGCATTTAAACTTGGAATAGAAACAGTTTTCATTGACACATAAACCTCTATATTAAGGTTTTCTCGCGATCTTTAATCCTCACCCTCGTTTCAATATAGGGTAAGTGCACCAGTGATTGACACTTTTAGAGCAATCTCTGATGTTTTTAATGTTCTAGTCATCAGAAAATATTTTTAGAAATCTTAAGTTAGTCCGTATGGTATGAAAGACATTCAGAACCACATATATGTTAAAATATATACATTTGATAACAATTGCTTGTTTTTATGAATTTGTATTTGACATCCACTCAGTGTTCCAGTAATTGACACTGCCAGTTTTTCATTTTATCAGTAACTGGCCCCCTATATTCCAGTGTTTGACACTGCTAGTTATTCATTTTACCAGTTATTATCACCCTATGTTCCAGTGTTTGACATAAAATGTTAAAATTCTTATATGTAAAATATATGATTTTATTATTTTTTTTTATTTATTAATTATTTCGGGATAGATGTCAATTACTGGAGCATGCCAATCACTGGAGCACCTACCCTAATACCTACATTTATATTAAAATTAAGGCTGTAGTTACATTTACAATTTTTTTTCCAAATTATTCTGAAAACTTTCAAACGAAACACTGCATGAATTATCAATCTTGATTAAACTTTCCAAATAGCAACATTATATTGACCACAAAACAAAACATTTGAATTGCCTATATCTATTTGCTTTTTAAAACTAAACTTTACACCGAGAAAAAAAAATGTACCACCTTCATCTAGAATGAATAAGTGGTCATTTTCTAAATCCCTTAACTAGAAATATAGATTTCCGAGATATGCGCATAAGGCACGTCAATAAACTGAATTGATGAAATGATTATAAAATTATGAATAAACCATACTTTTCAGCATATCAAACTATTTATAAAATATATTTACATCCTAAAAATATCTTACATTCCGAAGTTTCGGTTAATATTCAATTTTTAACCATCTTCAGGGAAATGATGTACGAAACTATAAACATAAATCAAATCCAGCCATTCTTGGATATTACAAACACTATTCATAAAGATATTAAAACGTGATTATACATCTCAAAATAAGTTAAGAACATCTTTATAACTCACCATCATGTACATAAAAAAAAAAAAAAATTCTTATAATGTACATCTTATATTGTGAATGTCCATTTTATATTTCTTATAATGTGCATGATGGTGGTTTATTTCGATGTTTTTAACTTATTTTAAGATGTATAAAATTTTTAGAGTGTTTTTTGTATAAGTTATGTAATCACGTTTTAATACTTTTCTGAATAGTGTTTGTAATATCCAAGAATGGCTTGATTTGATTTATGTTTATAATTATGTACATCATTTTCCTGAAGATGGTTAAAAATTTAATATTAACCGAAACGTCGGAATGTAAGATATTTTTAGAATGTAAAGATATTTTATAAATAGTTTGATATGCTGAAAAGTATGGTTTATTCATATTTTTATAATTTAATTAACAGCATATATGAGTGAAATATATTTCTTTATAGACGAAATGATCGAGAATTTCTAGTCTACACATTTCTAGATGGTAAAACAATATTCTGAATGTTCTGAATAATCTGTAATCTTTTGTATTGCGAGAAATTCTCGTTTGATTTTTCTAGAATTTGGTAATAAACCAAGCTGAAACTCGCCTCTTGTATTCGCATTTATTTGCAGAGATTTTTAAATAATTTTGCCGTCGAGAATATAGACAAACGCTCTAGAATTCTAATAGAGCTTTCTAGAACTCGCTTTCAAAGGGGACTAGAATTTATAAGGATGACATGAAACTATTTTTTCTAGAGCCACAATTTATATTCTAGATGTCAGTTACAGAATTTTTTCCCAGTTTAGTATTAAGGGAACTTAAAAAAAAAAAGCGTAATTATTCAGAAAACATAGACTGAAAATTTGACTTGAAAAAATACTTTATTTACAGTAGGGATTTGAGAAAATATTTTTTTTTGAACAGTTTCCTCGGATATAGCAAAATCTAATGAAGCCCTTCCATCTATTACATTCAATAGAAAAGAATGTTTTAGCTTAATTATTGGTGGAGATGCTTAATTACTGGGGAAATGCACTTACAACAAATTCCAAGCATATTTTTACATTATTCTAGTTTTTTGGGGGTAGCCCTATAAACGAATTGTGAATGATTTTCATACCATATTCAACATGAAATATGCTTTTACATGTACAAAAAATATCTGACCATTTTATTTGATTTAGTGCAGCCTATAGGAGTTAAACTGTATCTATCAAAATTTAATCCATAGACGTAATGTACATGAATTCCCTTAAATGTTCCTGTACTCTATTATTTGCGTAATCTCAACAAAAGGGTTAGTGTATCACCCGTATGTGATACAGATTTCGAATATCGAGTTTGGAGTTTTTGCTACTATTTGTTTTTGAGCTATGCTGATAATAGGCAGTCACATACATACGCGCGCGCAGACGCACACAAACTGCTGAAAATCTGTTTGTCTGATTTAGGAAACCTTAAAACGTGTAAATATAACAAAAACGTAATTGAATTGTAAATATTTGGTCCCCAAAAAATTCTTTCTATATTATATGTATGGGTAAGAGAAAGTAAAAATATCCATTCCACACATAATTATTTCTATTAATGTATATAATATTAATATAATAATTAATCATAATTATTTTTTAGAGAGTAAAAAAAAAAAAAAAAAAAAAAAAAAAAAAAGGGGGGGGGGTAAGTATAAGAAATATTTGGTTTCATATGTTGACACATTAACCTGATTAAACTCAAATAAAAAAAATATTTAATAAATATGTTTTTGAATGAACACTATTAAATACAAAAAGTTTCATCAGTTTTTTCAGGTCAAAATTGTAGCACAGCACTTCATCAAGTGAAATTTCATCACCAATGAAGCAAGGCGATACGCGTCTACTACGAAATTTATAGAAATTTCTGTTCCAGGCTTCCTCTAAAATAAAATTTGTTGAATTTCGGCGTAGAGCTTCTATCTACCAAAAAGAGGGATATTTAAAGTTTAAAAATCGATCAAAACAAAAAAAAAAAATATTGAAAAAATATTACGTACAAAAGTGTTAAATGTTTCGTTTCAGTTTTAGACTTATGAATATTAAAGTGTTGAAACAACACTTCAGTGTAAGAATCTAAGGTAATTAAGTCATTGATCTAAGTAATCATTCATCATTTAAAATTAGTTATAATCTTTGTTTTTCAATCTTCTCCTAGAAGAATGGATCCATTTATTTTTACTTTCTTCTGTACATATAAAAAGAGAGTATCGGATTAATGAAAATTTTCGATTTCCTGTTTTTGATGGACTTACGCAATAATACTGGTCTTGATTTGCTCAGTTTTAGAGCAATGTAATATGTATGCGTGTATCAAAATCTTGCGCTTGTTTTGTCATACAAAACAGTGTATATAATTCCACGAAACTTAAATGTTGGTTGAATATGGTATAAATTAGAGCTAATTAGTACGTAAATGACTGATTAAAGCATAAATATTTTTCCATAATCACGTGAAAATTCAGGAGATTTTTTTCTACTGATTAAAAAACATACCATACATTCTTATTAATAATTCATAAAATTCTTAGTGCTGACTTTTTTTTATTCCACACCATTCTATTAAATTTTTTTTTTCTTTTTATTTAATCGTAATTATCTTTAGCAAAAATTAATAAAAATAAATAAATAAATAAAAGAGAGAGAGGGAGAAAGAGAGAGGTGAAAAAATAGGTGGTACTAACAGTTTTACGGGATATTAATTAGATTTTTGGCAGGTATGCAAACTAGATAGATTTATTATTTTTTTTAACTGCTTACAAACTAGGATAAAATGTTTAAATAATCAAAAATCTTCTTTCCTTTTTTGAAAACCATGTATAACAGTACATTTTCACGAAAAGATCTGAATAGTTTTATTAATTACAACAAAGTTATGGAATTTTAAAAAACTGTAATAAAATTTTCGTTTTAATTGTAACGAAAAAAAAAATTGATTTTTTTTCTTTTTCTTTTTCCTTCTTTCCTTCTTTCTTTCTTTTCTTTTTTTTTGGGGGGGGGGGCAACAAATTAAAAAAATATTTTTAAAAAGTTTATACAATTTAATAAATATAAAATATGAAGATACACGCAAACGAAATTTTAGGGAACCGCTGAAGATTAGATAAATGAATAGCAGTTAATACTTTGAAATTTCACACCGGAAAAATAATGAAGCAATATCGCAGTATATGTATAAGAAATACATATTTTGACAGCAGTTGACAACTTCATTTACATCGAATTATCATGAAGAAAGCTACCAAAGTATTAGCTTCAAGTTGGGCTTTTTTAATATTACCCCCAAAGTTGTTAAGATTTTTCCAACAGGGTTGTAATGTGTTTGTGACTTCGGCCTGTCAGTCTACGCTCTAATTTCCTTAAATATTTATAGAATTCGATCAAACTGATATATGTTGTTCTAGCTTACTATAACCTGTTCTCTATCGAAAATAGTGTAAACAACCCCAGTGGTTTGAGTACTGGGGCACCAAATGAATTACAAAACACTGGTAAGATTAGCGTAAATTTTTTGTATATCTCTGTATAAAATTATAGATTGCATTATAGTTTAATAAAAATTAACACACTAAAAAATAAAATAAAAAAGTATGTTAGAAAGAGGTAAATTAAAAACATTCTTGAAAAAAAAATCATAAGTTGTAAAAGAATGCGTGAAATCAACATTTTCGACTAATTCATTAAAATTTCCGGGAACAACAAGAATATTTTCTTAATATATGTAAACGTGAGTGATCATGGAAGGTATAGTAAAAGATGAAATTAAAACAAACTTGTCAAAACGTTGTACAAAATTGAAAGTAGGTTGACTATTTTCCTTCATAAAAATGTTTTTGGAAAAAAAAAAAATGCTCTAAGAGATCAATAAAGAAATCACTCAGACATCTGAGATTACAATCCAAGGTTAGGCCAAACAAATTTCATGTTAGTAAAAAAAAAAAAAAGTCAAATCGTAGTATTCGGTACAAAATTGCGCGTACATATGAGTATAAAAAGTTAGACAATTTATTTAAAAAAAAAAATTGGTTGATAAATTATAAATTCTTTTTATTAAATTAAATTCACATAAAAATAGACATACCCACCTGAATGAATTGTTTCACCCTCAGATATCAGTATTGCTAGATTTCGCGCACTGTATGAGTCGCAAAAATACGTCAAATAGTGTCCTGAAACCAAAAGTAATTTATTATTATTATTTTCATACGTGTGGATACATATTCTTTGGTGCAAGAAAGGTTTGGACACAGTAATAATTTCAGTGAGTTTTAATCTGTAACAGTTTTTTTTTCTAGATACTACAAGTAAAACAATCGTCTACTATAAACGTTAGTTTATTGAAAGAACTTAGAGGTCATCTTGGGGAATCCACCTGAGTTTATATAGCATAACCCATAAACATTCAAGAGAAAAATAAGCTGGGGAAAGAAGTGAACGTGAAAATTGTTCTTCTAGAACACATTCTCTATTCGTTTAATTGTTCTTCTTAACAAATTGTAGTAAAACAAATTATCGCGAGATATCTAGATAACCATTTTATTCCTCTAAGATCCTTTAACCCTTTGCCGTTCAGTGTTCCACTACATGGAACACCTAACTTCGCTAGCTTCTCCAACCGTTAAGTTCAATTGCAAATGCATAAAAATAGGTTTATTTTTTACTTTGAACTTTCCTTTTCATCCATAGATGGCATCACTACACAAGGCAATCCATGATATTTAGCTGGGACGCGTTATTTTAAATCCTCGTATTTACAAGAAATTTTTTAAAATTTTTTTGTGATACAAAAAAAAAAAAAAAAAAAAAAAAAAAATGCTTGAAAAAAGATTTCTATGTTATATCGTTGGCTGTACTCTAAATTATTTATTCTGTATTATATTTAATTTTTTATACAGGAAACTTACGAGGAATCGTTGAATAAAATGTGTTCCATCTCCTGGAACACTGCGCTTTTCATATTATGCAACCGAAAACAATGATGAGAGAAGACAGATGTGTTTACGTGCTCTGTTTTCCTCTGTTTGGAGGGAATGACGTCAAGCTATCAGATGCTGCGAAGGAAGGTTGGTTGTTTATATATATATATACACACACACACACACATATATATATATATATATATGAAACGCACAAAACTAGTTTCATGTGCAAAACCTGCAATGCTGGTTTGTGCTTCCAAAAATTTAATGAAGCTAAAAAATAGGCTAATTGTAAATATTTTTGCACATAGGACTTGTATATATGTATACTAACTGTAAATATCAAATTATTTCGTAAAAAATCATATAACCAAGATGTTTGTTTTTTTTTTTTTTGGGGGGGGAGGAGAGGGGGAATGGGGTGTAGAGTAGCAGGCCTCCCCGTGAGGCACCATGGGTCATGCTAAATCTACTACAGAGGTATAATACACTGTTTTTTAATTCATATGCAAAATCTTCTACTCATTTACGTGCTTCACTGCGATGCTCTTAGACGCACTTTTCAAAGCTCTAGTGGCGCAGTGTTCCCGCTGATGGAACACCCACAGATTCAAAACGGTATGTACTATCTTTACAAAATTATACCTGTGTACTCCTTTAGACACAAGTAGATAGCCTACAACTTTCTTTGTTGAAATTCCAACTTTAAAGGGTAGTGCGCTGTAAAGGGTTAAAGCCTTATTTATACGAAAGTTAAAACATTTTTCCTGGAATCCCAGTTGATCACCAAAACTAAGGAAAAGCACTGAGAAGGGCGCAGTGAGAGAAGAAAATAAATAAAATTTTACACAGTCACACGTATGAAAATAATAATAATAATAAATAAATTACTTCAAGAATCTCCAACCAATCTTAGAAAAAATATGAGGTACATGTAAAGTAAATACATTTTACTTTTTGTTTCAGGACACTATTTTTCGTATTTTGACGACTCATATAGAGGGCGAAACCTAGCGATAGTGATATCTGAGGACGAAATAATTTGAAATTGTCTGCTCACGCGCAATTTATGAATTCAAAATTTGTCCTAAAATGAACTGAGCATCGAACGTTTTACCATGTTTTTATTAATTTTACCATGTTTTTATTAACGATTCTTGTTTGTTTGTTTGTATGTTTGTTTGTCCAGTACAAATCTTGCAATCGATTTTTAACTAACTTCCAGATGAGATACACATTTGAAACTTTCAGGATAGCTCAGAACACGGTGACAATATATTTTTTAATACATTTAGTCAACTGTTTTAGGTCCCTACTGCCTTCGGCAGCGTTTACATGATTCGAGATAAAATTTATATAATTAACTTACCTACTATATTTCAAATTTTTAGAATAGTTCAGAACACGGTGAAAATAATTTTTTTTTAATACTTTTAGCCAACTGTTTAGGGTTCCTGCTGCCTTCGGCAGCGTTATCAGTTCAAAGCTTGCAATCGATTTTTAACTAACTTCCTCACTAGCTAGGCATTTGAAACTCTCAGGATAGCTCAGAACTCGATGGCAATACATTTTTTCCATACTTTTAGTGAAGTGTTTCAGGTTCCTACTGCCTTCGGCAGCGTTTATATGATTCAATAGAACATTTATTTAACTAACTTTCCGACTTGTTAGACATTTGAAACTTTCAGAATAGTTCAGAATACGGTGAAAATGCATTTTTAAATACTTTTCACGAACTGTTTCAGGTCCCTGTTGCCTTCGGCAGCTTAACAAAGCTTGCAATCGATTTTTTACTAACTTCCCGTCTAGCTAGGCATTTAAAAAAATTTATAATATTTCAAAACGCGAAAACAATGATATTTTTAATACTTTTAGCCAATTGTTCCGGGTTACCGCTACCTTCGGTAGCGTTTATATGATTAATCATAAAATTTAAAAACATGGTATATAAAAAGCTCCTTTTATCTTGTAATTATTTTTCTTTTAAACTGCATGTTGCTGAACACGCTATTTTATTTAAGAGAATCTACTGCAAAATACTAAAGAAATATTACTTTTTTGATTATATTCTTTTCAGAATAATTTTTTACAGTTGCCGATGTGAGTTTGCTATATTTAGATTTATGAAAGGTCGCAAACCTGCGACCCTTGAAAAATCTAATTTGAAGGATTACCTCAATAAGATTTTAAAATCCTTTTTAAAATTCTAAATTTTAATTTTAACTTGAGTGATAAGCTATCCTTGGTTTTTCTACGCTCGTGAACAAGCCGTCGAAAAGGTGGATAGTTATTAATCAAAGATTGTATTTATTAAGGATTTTTAAAAAATAGATTATTGTCCGTGCAGTCAGATCCATCAAATAAGATATATATATAAATATGTGTGTGTGTGCGTAATTTTCTTTTCGGAATAGTTTTTTACTATTGGCAGTGGATAGCTACAGCTACGTTGACGAATAAACTATAAACACGAAGCATAAAAAGAAAGCATAAATAAGAAGCAAAAATGACGAATAAAACAGATGCATTGACGAACAAAGTATAAAATAGTATTATATGTGTACCAGTTTTATGTAATGAAAACTATTATTAAGATATATTGTTTTCTAAACTAGTTCTGCTTCCAAGATTATGATGATGCCCACTGTGCACTAATTTTACTCTAGCAAGCATCATTTTCAAAATATTTTCTTTGTATGAGTTTAATGTATTTAATTTACAATTTTTTATTCAGATCAAAATAGTACTTGGAAGGATTTTTATCTATGGAAATGTTGTTGTTATGACTGCAAAAGAACTCAAATTGGGATTATCGTTGCTCTAAAACAAATATTTAAATAGCTAATTGCCGAAATGTCAGTAGTGGCCCCTCTGTTGTAACTCAAAACGGTTTTGGCTTCTGTCTATATGTTTGTCTGTCTGTCGCGCGATAGCGGCCGGAAGAATAGCGCTATTGGCTTGAAATTTGGTACAAATATTTATAAGCCCAACGGAATATGCTGTGTAGTTTTAGTTGTGTATTACATTTGTAGTTCGTGTACAGGGACACGCCAAAGTTTTTCTTATCATTACGGCCTATGGGAAGAATTTGTATGTACCGCAATAGTCACCGCTAAAATCAAGCTATTGACTTGCAATTTTTGCCGAAACGTCATTGGAGACCCTCTGTTGAGACTCAAAATGTTTTGGGTTTCGTCTGTATGTTTGTCGCGTGATAGCGGCCTCAAAAAACACGCTATTGACTTGAAATTTGGTACACATGTTTAAGAGCACCATGGAATTAGCTGCATAGTTTTGTGTGTGTATTCCGTTTATAGTTTGTGTACAGCCCTAAGAGCACACCACCTCCAAATGATGCCCTCAGAATGTCTTATGGATGAAAGGACATCCTGTGGACATATTCAGGATGTATTATGGACAAGTGTGTTGTTAGGGAGGGACACGCCAAAATTTTTCTTATCATTAGGGCCTCTGGGAAGAATTTGTATGTATCGTGAAAGCGGATAGCTACAGCTACGTTGACGAATAAACTATAAACACGAAGCATAAAAAGAAAGCATAAATAAGAAGCAAAAATGACGAATAAAACAGATGCATTGACGAACAAAGTATAAAATAGTATTATATGTGTACCAGTTTTATGTAATGAAAACTATTATTAAGATATATTGTTTTCTAAACTAGTTCTGCTTCCAAGATTATGATGATGCCCACTGTGCACTAATTTTACTCTAGCAAGCATCATTTTCAAAATATTTTCTCTGTATGAGTTTAATGTATTTAATTTACAATTTTTTATTCAGATCAAAATAGTACTTGGAAGGATTTTTATCTATGGAAATGTTGTTGTTATGACTGCAAAAGAACTCAAATTGGGATTATCGTTGCTCTAAAACAAATATTTAATTAGCTAATTGCCGAAATGTCAGTAGTGGCCCCTCTGTTGTAACTCAAAACGGTTTTGGCTTCTGTCTATATGTTTGTCTGTCTGTCGCGCGATAGCGGCCGGAAGAATAGCGCTATTGGCTTGAAATTTGGTACAAATATTTATAAGCCCAACGGAATATGCTGTGTAGTTTTAGTTGTGTATTACATTTGTAGTTCGTGTACAGGGACACGCCAAAGTTTTTCTTATCATTACGGCCTATGGGAAGAATTTGTATGTACCGCAATAGTCACCGCTAAAATCAAGCTATTGACTTGCAATTTTTGCCGAAACGTCATTGGAGACCCTCTGTTGAGACTCAAAATGTTTTGGGTTTCGTCTGTATGTTTGTCGCGTGATAGCGGCCTCAAAAAACACGCTATTGACTTGAAATTTGGTACACATGTTTAAGAGCACCATGGAATTAGCTGCATAGTTTTGTGTGTGTATTCCGTTTGTAGTTTGTGTACAGCCCTAAGAGCACACCACCTCCAAATGATGCCCTCAGAATGTCTTATGGATGAAAGGACATCCTGTGGACATATTCAGGATGTATTATGGACAAGTGTGTTGTTAGGGAGGGACACGCCAAAATTTTTCTTATCATTAGGGCCTCTGGGAAGAATTTGTATGTATCGTGAAAGCGGCCACAAAAATCCCGCTATTGACGTACAATTTGGTACACATATTTACAAGCTCAACAAAATTAGATGTATATCTTTAGGTGTGTATGTCATTTGTAGTTCGTGTACAGGATTACGCCAAAGTTTTGCTTATCATTACGGTCTATGGGAAGAATTTCTATGTACCACGATAGCGACCGCAAAAATACGATTATTTGTTACCTTTTGAAATTTTATCCCAAATTCAGGAAAGAAATTTTTTTTTTTACTTGAATGCAAGAACGTTCGCCGGATAAAGAAATCAGCCGCTTAATGAAATCAGTTTTGCTCAGAACAAATGTGATTTTAATAAGCGGCAGGAAATGTATACATATAATATATATATATATATATATATAGAAATACATTAATATAATCAGTGCAAAAATGTTTTTATGAAATTTAAAGATGACTCAACTTCAGTATCAAAACAATTCCTCGGATCACAAGCTGAGACTACCCATATCAAATCAAAGAATAATTAAAGAAAAATCGAAATAAATATTGGAAATTGGAATGAGAAAAAAAGCATTATTTGCATTCTAACGTTGTCAAGGGCCTGGTAGAATGCAAATATGCTAAAATATGGATGTTTTTCTGTAACAAAGAAAGCAAAATCTAAGAATTTCTTTGTTCGCAGGCCCGAAACACCCATAGAGAATCCATTAAAGAAGAAGATAAAAATAAAACTATAACCTAATATGACAAACCAAAACCATATAAAATTAAGATTAAAATAAAAATACAAAAATACATAAATTCAACTTACTGAATAAAATATTTGATATGAACACAACTCAAAAAAGAAATAGACATAGTCAATACAGAAAAACGAAGATCATAATAAAACGATAATCATAATAAAACCTTTACCTAAATATGAAAAACCCTAACCATTTAAATGTAAGATAAAATAAACCCATAAAATTGTAGAAGAATAAGATTACTTTAACCTTTCAAAATGAAATTGAAGCAATAAACGTCGCACATGTAAAAATGTAACAATCAGTTAGCAGTTAGATTCACAGTTAATTAGTTCAAAATAGCATGGACCATAGAGTAATTTTTAGGATTCACAGTGGAATTCATGTAGGGTAAGGATTCAAATCCTGAAATAATCAGATGATGATTCCTAATATTGAATCATGAATAGTGCTGCCATCTGGAGTAATGAGATGAAAATAATGGAAAAATACAATCAAATAAATTTAGGATTCAAATAATCAATGTATTTGATTGAAAACCAAAAAATAATACCTAATATTTAATGTATTTGATTGAAAACCAAAAAATAATACCTAATATTTAGACGTAAATTTAAATTAGAATAAAATGTATGAGGAGAAAAAAAAAATAATAAATAATAATAATAATAATTAAATAAATAATTAAAAGAATTTTTTTATTAAGTGTTTGGGATAGCCATTAATTAATGCTAAATTTTTAAAGAATATATATATAGATATATATAGTTATATAAAGAGAGATACAGCGGGGGGTTGAGGGGAAAGCAGCCTCCCTCAGAAAAGTTTCTGTTTATGTAGGAAATCAATCGAATCAATATATATATTATATAATAAGGAATAAAAAAATGATCTGTTGAATAATGCGTGATGCAAATAGGACGTTGAGGCTCCTGATCTGCAGATCCATTGGCATAATTTGTAATGTTCAATAATTCAAAATTCTTTAGTTTACTCTTCATATGTCGAAGCTAAAAATTGTGCTTGTACAAATAAGCATTTCTATTAAAAAATTGATTTTGAAAATACGTATATGAGTTATGATGATATCATATAATACGTAATTTATGACAGTTCATTACCTAATGCAATATTTGCACAACAGCATGTTGCCATTTAATGATTGATGATTTTTGCATGATATAGATTTTCACGAAACTTATTATTTTCAGAAAAAAGGAAAATGAAAAATGATTTTTAAAGATAAAGCAGAGAAGATTAATTTTCCGACGAATATATAGATATATGCACTTTTTCTAAGTCTTGTCGATAAGTGTCATTTATCTACGTTGAACGCAATATTTATTGATAATATTCTATATCGATTAAAAGTAATTTTCTAGAAATAAAGCATGATTTATCTGAAATATGATCGTGTCGATTATAAGAGTATGCACATATTTTGTTGCTTTGTTTGAAACAGGAAATCAGTTGTTTTATAGAGTTTATGAGATAAAATTAGTTTAGAATAAAATTAAATATCGAAACATTACTTGTTACTCTGGAAAGCAAAATTTACATTTGCATCTGAGATAACATTCAGTTGAATTAGTTTTAAGATGCAAAGAATATGAATGATGCTTCATATATATAATTAGTCATAAAACATTTTGCTAAGATTATTGTATATACAAGTTTAATTTATCTTATCGTCTAAGGAATTTTTTTAAAAATGCATCTAGAAACGTTATTAGAAATATTTGGGATCAAATATCAAAATGAAAAATTATATAAAAGGAAAATATTTTCATATTTAAGGACATTTTTTCATCCATTTTCAGTATTTATGTATTGTGCTACATTTTATGATATTCTCATCTTATGCAAAAATCCATCGATTAATTTCATTATTTGTTCAAAAGTCTACATATTCTTCAATTTTTAACTGTATTTTGTCGTTCACTGTTTGGTATGTAGTTAGAGCCCGTAGCAATGCCATTCATACTTATCTTAAAGATGATAAATATGACTTTTTTAATGGCGACAACAAATCGGAAAAAATATATCGAAAACTGAAATTCACCATCATAGTGTTTTTTACTCCCTGCTTTCTAATTCCTATATTACTTGCTTTTATAATGGCATTTGTTATTGACTTCGAAAAATCACAATATTCAAAATTCTGGTACATAAATGAAAATCTTAATCAGTTTCATTGGATCAATAAAGTGTCAGTTTTTACCCAAGCATTTATTTACATATCCCAAAAACTTTTATTTCCGACTGTATTTCTTTTTTTCTTATATGTAAGAACTCTATCATTATCAGAAAATATGGACAAACTGAAAAATATCTTGAAAGCAAACAATATTTTAAAAAACTCTTTATTTTGGCATTCAAAAATCCATAAAAAATTATTACTTAAAATAAAAAAACACGAAGAGTTGTTTTCTTTCCCAGTATTTCTTTTAATGTGCTTGTCAATATTTATTGGTTTTACTGCTCTAGCTTTAGAAATACAAGCAATAAATAATGCAAGAGGACATGAAATTTTTAAACAATGGGAAACCATATCGTACTTGTATTTCAGTATTTTTGCAGTAGTTTCTGTAACATATACTGCAGCAAAAATACCAATTAAACAAATGAAATTAGAGATCTGTACCAGAACGCCTACGAAATAGGCTTAGGTAAATCAGTAAGAGCAATTTCCACAGATAACCACAAAAAGTTAATGATGTTACAAATGATATATAAAAGAAAAATTATTTACTTAACTGTTTGGAATATTGTTTCACTTGACAAAAGTTTTGCCTTTTCGGTTTTCGGTTGCATGTTGACATATGGATTTCTCATACTTCAATAAAGTTAAGAGGAAATTTATTGTATTCAAAATAGATGTTTACGTCCTCCTGACGAGAAAAAAAAGAAATTCGTCAGATTTTAGTAAACTATTGAGAAATTTCTGACACTATCATGAAAATAATAATATTGATAATAATAAATATTCATAATCTTAAACATGTAGTTGAACATTCTAGCTTAGATATTTCAGCTAAGATATCAAGTAAATTGAATAATCAGATCTAAGACTGCCAAGTACTCCAACGCATTTTTGGATAAATTCATCAAATACTTTTACTTTTCTTTCTTTCTTTTTTTGGATTAAAAGAAATGAAAATATGGCATATTTTGTTTACAACTTTGTTCAAGAAATTAGGTACCTCAAGAATCCAGAATTTTGGAAATATACAATACAATACTCTGTCCGTAAGGCTGTTAAGAATTCCATTGTTCTTAATGATAATACTACATCATCAATTTTCCCTTCTTCAGCAATTTGTGCTCGTTTATAGGCTTTACAGAAAGTTCATAAAAATAATGTTCCCCTGAGACCAATTATTTCGATCATTAGCTGTGCTACTTATCCTTTCTCTAAATTTTTAGCTTCTATTAGGTTGATTTCTTCTTAGGTTAATTTATTTAGAAATCGACCTATTGCAATCACTTTGTTTATCTATTTATCTATGTATCTATCGATAATGAAAATTTTGTCATCACGATAATACTCCAAATTGAACAAAATTTGGACGGTGA
Organism: Salticus scenicus; assembly: GCA_963930645.1. Taxonomy (NCBI): domain Eukaryota; kingdom Metazoa; phylum Arthropoda; class Arachnida; order Araneae; family Salticidae; genus Salticus; species Salticus scenicus. The sequence continues at coordinate 61,791,713 of OZ005661.1, read as the reverse complement.
ACTTATCTTATAAATATCTTGGATGAGTTCATTAACCAAGTTGCCCAACTTTTTGTTTTCAAGTGGCGGTCACTTGAAATTTTCAAATCCATATTATAAAAAGCGTATTAAGGCCGGATTTGCTTGAATTTTGATTCAAATTTAAACCACATAAGGGTCTCATTGAAATTTATTAATGAACTTTATCTGCCATTTTTTTTTTTTTTTTTTTTTACGGGACTGCATGGATACCCTTGTATCTGGGACAGTCGATGATGGGGCGCGCCAGCGTGCCACCTGTCTTATCTGCCATTTTTAACAAAGTAGAGAATGTCTTAAGTTAAGCAGGACAACTTGAAATCAGACTACCACTTGAAAATTTAATATCACGATAACTTCCGAAATAGCACAACAAATCGAACTAAATTTGGTCAGTGATCTTATTTTATAAATATCTTGGATGAGATTGTTAACCAAGTTCCTCCGCCATTTTGTTTTTAAGTGGAGACCACTTGAAAATTTCAAATTTAAATTGTAAAACGCGTAGTCCGAATTTGTTTCAATTTTGATGTAGACATAGATTATATAAGTGTCTCGATCAAGTTTGTTAATTAAATTTATCCGCCACTTTTAACAAAGTGGCGGATATCTTAAGATAAGCGGGGCCAATGAAATCATGCTACACTTAAAAATTTAAAATCTCGATAATTTCCGAAATAGTACTCCAAATCGAACCAAATTTGGACAGTGATCTTATCTTATAAATATGTTGGATGAGCTGGTTAACCAAGTTGCTCCGCCATTCTGTTTTCAAGTGGCGACTACTTGAAAATTTCAAATTTAAGTTGTAAAACGCGTAATCCGAATTTGTTTGAATTTTGATGTTTACATAGAAAAAATAAGTGTGTCAATCAAGATTATTAAAGAACTTTATCTGCCATTTTTAACAAAGTGACGGATATCTTAAGTTAAGCGCGGCGATTTGAAATCAGGCAACCACTTGAAAATTTAACATCACGAGAACGTCCGAAATAATACTCCAAATCGAACCTAATTTCGGCGGTGAACGTACTTTATAAATGTCGTGGATAAATTTTTTAACCAAGTTTCTACGCCCTTTTGTTTTCAAATGGAAACCACTTGAAAATTTGAAATTCAGACTGTAAAAAGCGTTTTTAAGACCGGATTTGCTTGAATTTTGATGTAAACATAGACTATATAAGGGTCACAACCTGGTTTATTAATGAAACTTATCTACCATTTTTATCAAAGTGCAATGTTATAATCTAAATGAGACGGCTTGAAATTAAGGCTACCACTTGCAAACTTATAAACATATTTTTTTAAATTCTGATTCAATTCAAACTAAAGTTGAACAGTGATCTTATCATATTTTTATCATGGATGTGTTCTCTGGGTAACTTGTTCCGATATCTTGTTTCCAAGTTGTGGCCACTTGAAATCACGCTGCCATTTGAAAATATGCCATCACAGCAACTTTTAAAATACTAATCTGATTCAAACAAAAGTTGGATAGTGGACTTACACCCCTGTTTAAAAGTTTAGCAAGATTTGCAATTGATCGGTTTTTTTCAAATTAAAAACTTATTTCTCAATAAAATGTTTCAAACATTGGGTATTTAAAAAACTGGGCCTTTCTTATGTTTTTCAATGAAGATTAGCTTAAGACAATAATTAGGGGGACGATAATAAATTGAGCAATATTAGTAATGTTTGTGATCACCCTGTATCGTTAAGTAAACGAAATGAGCTGTAATTATAAGATATGTTAACATAGACCCAGTTCAGTTTGTGCATGCATTTGTGTGATGATAGCATCTTAAATAAGGGAGATATAAGCATTTATTTTAAAACTCCAAAAAAAAATCAACACGTTTTTTATTTATAACATACCGAGTTTTTAACGAAAATTATTCCCACTTTCAGATAAGTTGGGAAAATACTTTTAAAACAATATACCGCAATAAGAATACAAATATCTTAAATATCTCATGAAATATGAAAATTTGTATGAAAAACGTTCTTACTACGCATGTGTGAAAATTAAAACATTTTTTATTGCGTAGGTTGAAAGCTAGATGCATAAGGCAAAGTTTATCACAAGTGCAATTTGAATAGAATAAAAATTAAGGGAATTGTACGAAAATGAACGAGCTAGGTTTTAGATATTTTCCAAAAGTTGAAATTTCTTAAGGGGCCATGCTGTGTAATTAATTTGTAAATCCAATTATTTCAACCACTTTCCAAAGGTTGTTTTTTGGGAAAAACCCTTTATGATCTCACAAATCATATTGATTTAAAAGTTTTAGGATTTAAAACATTTCTTTTATTAATAATGATAAAATATTTATATATGTTAAAATCCTGTTTTATAAAAGTATTAATTATTGTCTTGACCAACCTCTATTTTAAGTTGTAATTTTCCATTTGTTAAACCGAAGGCGGGGCGCAGAATATTAATAATAATAATATGACGAGTCCCACCGGACACGCAGTATTAATTCATTATATATATATATATATATATATATGTGAGTGTGTGTATAAATTCGTAATATTCAATAACTATACATAATATACATTGTTTCTTTTAATTTAAATTTTGCGGAATAAATGTTATGTAAAACCGTTTAAATGCATTTAAATACGGCTTTTGATCATTTATAATTATAAATCCATTATATTTATTCCATATTATTTGAATTATATACATATATGATTAACTCGCTACATAACCATGCACTTTTCTGAGGGGGGGATACTGCCCCCTCAACCCCCCGTTGTGTCTACCTTTCTATATCTATCTGTATATATATTTCTTTGTTACTCATAAATATTTATATCAATTTTATTGCTACTTGACTGCATAACATATCGGAATTATTTTGTGTGGCCTTGTAACTTGTTACCTAATTTTCGGTGCATAATCCGCATGTCAGATTCAGTTTCGCACCAGAATGTTTAATTGGGAAATAATATTACATATGTTGGGGCTGTTTCTTGAAAAATATATAGATTTTCCGTTAATGAAAATTTTTGGTCGCAGAATGGCACGTTTTACTTGCATATTATACGCCGAAAATTACGGTACCAATTCTACGCCTATTGTTTTCTACAGAACTCCTGCTTTTAAAGATGTCAATAACATTGGTTTATTTCTCTGTGTTTAATGAAGTGTAACCATGTTAAAATACACGTATCTATGCAAAATACCGTCTATAAACCGTAATGATACGAAATGCTTTTATGTGTCCTGCACACGAGCTAGAAACATATACACCAGTAAGAACTGTTTAAAAAAATTCTTGTAACTCATTAACATTTGAATTATACTTAACCTTTAAAAAATGCTTACGGAATTCTTCAGTGTGGTCCTATAAATAAATTATTTAGTCTATAAATGCCTTTTTCTAGTGGAAACATGTTTTTAAGCATCTTAATAATGTGAGATAATTCACCATGTTGAATGCAGTATAAAATGTATTGAAATAAAAATTTGTTTACAGACTTTAATATAACGAAATTCTTTTTAGTGTTCCTGTAAACGAGCTATGTATATTATATGCATTAGTAAAAATTATTCAATTTATCTCTGTATTTTAATATTGTATTTTAGTATTGTACATTTTAGTACTGTTCTGTATTTTGGACCACTATTTTTAAAAAATGCCAGCAAATATTGTGTAGTTCTGTATACATGGTTAATTTATCTAGCAATTTACCTAGAACTTACGACTTCCTTAACAACATAAAATTTCCTTCAATCCTTGAGACGTTTAATTTCACGTAGAAGTCGACCTCATACCATCTATACTGATAATGGAACCAATTTAGTTGTTGCAAGAAAAAAAAATAAAGTGGAAACTTAATCGTTTATCCTCTCTATGGCAGTGTATTTTGTTAAACATCGATTTGAATTATTAAATCAGTACTGAAAAAAAAAAATCGTACAAAAAGGCCATTTGGACAATGAAGATATACAATCATTATAAATAAGAGAATTATAAATCAAGAAATACACAATTATTTGTGACACATAAAGCATTGTGAATTCAAGACCGCTTTCATATATAGCTGAGGATCTTGAAGATTTAACTCTTCTTATACCTGAAATATTTTGGAAAGACATTCGTGAAGCAGGAGTACTTGATTCTCATTTCATTGAAATAAATAAATTAAAAGTAAGATTTTAATACCGACAGAAATTTAAACTATTTAATGAATAATTGGGATCCCTTCGAGAAGGTAACAATATAAAGAGATTTTCTATCTCTAATCTTAAAAATAACGTACATCAACGATGAATATTTATTTAGAGGTGGAGCATGTAAGGTTGAATTTTTATATCTATGTGAAAACTTAAACCTCTAAATAAATATTCATGGTTGATGTATGCCATTTCTAAGTATGGTTTATAGGAGTTGTCTCGTTGAATATTCTCAACTGCTAAATCTACGTTTACAGACTTACTGACTTTGCCAAATGACACTATGGGAGTAAGTAGTGGTTAATCGGCCAGGGTGGTAGAGCATCCACACAGTCAGTGGAATCTCCAGGTTCGTTTCCCGACTCTGTCGTTCTTTATATAGTTGATTAAAATTTCAACCTCACATATTGTACCTGTAAAAAAGTCTATTATTAAAAATGGGGATTTAGTTTTAGTGCAAGATGACAGCTCGAAACGCAACGATTGGCTAGTGGCCGAAGTACGACAACTTTTTCCTGGTCGAGTTGGATACGTTCAAGTTCTCAAATCAAAAACTATAAATGATGAACTAATACTCGCATTACAGTGGATTTGTTCTCCAGAACTGACAGGTGAAATTGTAACTATTGTTCAGTTACAGCATTCCAGAATGAGTCGAATAAATAAACCCATACTTAGAATCAATATATAAAAATTAAAAGAACTTAATATTTTCCTCAAACTACTAAAAACGGAATATAATTAATTATGGACTTTATGTGAAACAGTTTACATTGCGTTACTTTTATTTTATTTTATTTACTCAAAGTCTTTTAGAATGTCAATTTATTTTTATTTTTCTTTAATATTTTGTTGAACACGTCAGAAACTTTCCATGCTAAATGTGGGAGAATGTTGCAACATCTTTGCGTTCACCAAGCATTTTCCTCTGTTAATTTGTCGTTCCTGCTGACAGCGCATTAATTACTTTCGGAAGCGAATGTATCTACTTAGTTAAAATGTAGCTTTACTCTGGAAAGACACATTTTTTGTGTCTGAGCAATATTGTGAAGAATTACTCTATAAAAGAAAAAGGAAAATCTTATTGTTAGATTTTGAGAAATGTTACTATTTTATATAGTATGATTGTTTGAAACCAATGTTGGAATTATTATTTCAGTAAACAATTCTCATTGTAAATTTAAACATACTCATTCAAATAAACCATAAAAAAAAAAAAAAAAAAAAAGGAAAAGTAAGTCTTCATGTAGAAGTGTCTGATTGTCTATTTTAATGTAATATGTCCATTTTAATCTCAGATGATTGTCCATGAATTGTCTATTTTAATCTAATCAGCAGAGTGAAGGGAAAAGGCAGCTGCCTTTTCTTTGTTTTGTTTAGTAAATAATGAATAAATATGCATTATTAAGAATTGATAAATTAAACAATATTTATAATTATTTAACAAAAAATTAAAAAAAAACGTACATTCGTGTTAAAACGAAGCCAGATAGAATATAATTTTATCTTTTCTGTCTCAGAGTGTTTCAATTCACTTAACGAACGTGTTGTTTAAAAAAAAAATTGCGAAACGTTTTGACTTACAGGTTCTACTTGGACTAGTAATAGATAAAATATTTCTCAAACAATTGCGGCTTCTCAGATTCTCATTCTCAATAAGTCCAAATCAATGAATTCCCTGATGCTTTGAAAGACACATATGGTGCAGTAGTTTATTTCTGTATTATCACTAGTCCAAATGATGTACGAGTAAATCTGCTTTGCAGTAAATCTCAAGTATCTTCATTCAAATGCTGATAATTGTATGGCTGAAGCTCTGTACAGCTGAGTTATTTTCTAAGCTTGTGCCCATGGTACTAGCATCCTTAAATCCGAAAATTAGATATGCATATTTAAGTACTGATTCAAACATAGTTTTGGAATGGTTTAATTCTTCTCCACAAGTACTGAAAGTTTTTGTCTTTAACCATATTTCTTGTATACAAGCAGGTAAAAAGAACTTTTGTTAGAGGCATATAAAAACTGCTGATAATCTAGCTGGCCTAGTTTCTCGAGGTGTGAATTCTTATCAATTTTTTTCTAATAGTTTCTGGTTCCAAGGAGTTAAATTCAATCTATTAAAGTTCATAGTTAACATAACCACGTAACTAATGATGATTTGTTTGACCGCAGTCAATATAAATGCAGTCTGTAACTGATTATTAAAGAAATCTTTCTTGATTTTCCTCTTTTCATTACTAAAAATTTTTGTAAATCAATTCTTATTGTGAGTTTTATTTTCAGGTTTCCTAATAACACCAAAAAATCTCCAAATGAAAAGCTGGGTACTATTAATGCACAAGAACGCAACAAAAATTAGTTAATTTTGGCAAAAGTACGCAGGAAAGAAATTTTAAAAGGTATATTAAAAATTAAAAAGAAGTCCTTCCGGCTCACTCGGAAGGGTAGGTTGATTTCTTTCTCTTTATCAAGTAGCCGCCATTTTAAAACAAAATGGCACCATTTTGTTTCAAAATATTAATACAAATTATCAATGGACTTCGTGATATTTGAATGATAAATACATTTTTCAACTTTGGTTTGAATTGATTAATTATTTCAAAAGTTACCGTTATAACAAATTTTCTAGTGGATGCCACTTGGAAACAATATAATGGAGCAAGTTGCAGGGCAAACTCGTCAAAGGTATTTAAAGCATAAGTGCACTGTCAAACTTTGGTTCGAATCAGTGCAGTGTTTCAAAAGTTACTGTTACGAGAAATTTTCAAGAGGCAGTCTAATTGACTGCAACTTAGAATCGCATTGGCTAAGCAACTTGTCGAGCGAAATCATATAAGATGTTTGTATGATAAGTTCAATGTCCAACTTTATTTCAAATTAAATCAGTGTTTCATAAATTATCGGGATAAGAATTTTTCAAGCGGTACAATGATTTCAAGTGGTCACCACTTGGTAAAAGAAAAGCAGAATGAGATGCCCAGCAAACTCATCTGTGATATATGAATGGTAAATCCACAATCCAAAATTGATGCGAATTGGTTTAGTTGTACAAAAATTATTATAATAACAAATTTTCAAGAGGCTGCCACTTGGAAATAAAATTGCGGATCAAGTTACCGAGCGAACGTATCCAAGATATTTTTACCATAAATTCACTATCTAACTTTTGTTTGAATCATTTTAGTATTTTAAAAGTTATCTTGATAACACATTTTCAAGTGGCTGCAATTTTGAAACAAGAAGTTGGAACAAGTTGCCCAGTGAACTTAACCAAGATAATTATATGATAAAATCAATATTCAACTTTGGTTCGAAGTGCATTAGAATTTAAAAGTTATCCTGTTTATAAATTTCAAGTGGTAGCCTAATTTCAAGTTGTCTCGCTTAGTTTATAACATCTGCACTTTGTTAAAAATGACGGATAAAGTTTATTAATAAAGTTGATTGAGACACTTATATAGTCTCTGTGTACATCAAAATTCAAATAAATTCGGAATACGCTTTTTACAATTAACATTTGAAAATTTCAAGTGGTCTCCACTTGAAAATAAAATAGTGGAGCAACTTGGTTAAGAAACTCATCCAAGAGTTAACATACTGTGCAAATTTGGTTTGATTTGGAGTATTATTTCAGAAGTTACCATCATTTTAAATTTTCAAGTGGTAACCTGATTTTGGCCCCGCTTAACGTAAGATATCCGCCACTTTATTAAAAATGGCGGTTAAAGTTCATTGAGACACTTATATAATCTATGTATACAACAAAATTCAAACAAATTCGGAATTCGCTTTTTACAATTTGAATTTGAAAATTTCAAGTGGTCTCCACATGTAAACAAAATGGCGGAGCAATTTGGTTAACGAATTCATATAAGATAAGTTAAGACACAATCCAAATTTGTTTCGATTTAGAGTATTATTTCAGAAGTTATTGTAAGAGATTTTAAATTTTTTAAAGGTAGCTTGATTTCAAGTTACCCCACTTATCCTAAGATATCTGCCAGTTTATTAAAAATGGCGGATATAATTCATTAATAAACTTCATTGAGATCCTTATGTAGTCTATATTTACATCAAAATTCAAACAAATTCTTAATACGCTTTTTACAATTTAAATTTGAAAATTTCAAGTGGTCTCCACTTGAAAACAAAATGGCGGAGCAATTTGGTTAACAAACTCATCTAATATATTTATAAGATAAGTTAAGACACTGTCCAAATTTTGTTCGATTTGGAGTATTATTTAGGAAGTTATTGTGATTTTAAATTTTCAAGTGTTAGCATGATTTCAAGTGACCCCGATTAACTTAAAATATCTGCCACTTTATAAAAAATGGCAGATAAACTTCATTAATAAACTTCATTGAGACCCTTATGTGGCCTGTATTTACATAAAAATTCAAGCAAATCTTGCTTTAAATATGCTTTTTACAATGTTGGTTTGAATATATCAAGTGGGTGCCACTTGAAATCAAAAAGTTTTAGCAACTTGGTTAACGAATTCTTTCAAGATATTTATAGGATCAGCTCACTGTCCAAATTTGGTTCGATTTGAAGCATTATTTAGGAAGTTATCGTGATGACAAAATTTTCATTATAGATAGATAGATAGATAGATGAACAAAGTGATTGTAATAGGCCAATTTCTAAAGAAATCAATCTAAAAGGTTATTAAAACAACACGTAAAGTTTAATATTTAAATTCCTTTTTAGATGATTTTAATGTAGGGAGAGGAGGGGTTTCTGACTAAGTAATTGTAATATTAGTGATAATCAAAAATATCTCATTGTATTGCTTGCTAAGCACAGACTTACTGACATGATACAGGAATATTTCCATGAACAAAATTTCCACATTGGCCCTCAGAATTTATATTTTTCATAGGAAATTTCGACACTTATGGGAAAGAACTAAATGCAGAAAGATTATGCACAGTTGTGTTGATTGTGTTAAAGCAAAACCTGTAACAGCTCAACAAATCATGGGAGATCTGCCAAAGGAAATGGTTAATTTTAATTTTTCTCTTAATTGTAAAGGTGTTCATTTTTGTCGCCTCCTTCTTTTTTTAAATATAAAATATCGAGATCGGAGAAAGGGAATTTATTATAAAGTTTTATATGTATTTGCATTCTTGTCTGCATGGTCATTAAGGCTGTACATTTAAAAGTTGTTTGTGATCTTACATCAGAATTATTCGTCGTCACTTTAAAGCCCTTTTGTTCTAGAGAATGAAAATTGCGAAAATTGTTTAGCGATAATGTAAAGAGTTTTGTGGAAACAGATTTAGGACTAAACATCTTGCATAATTTATGCGATAAACTGGAAAATGTTTCTACCAAATTTTCTATCTTCTGTATGTAACGAATAGAAATTTCTCTCCAATACAGAGCCCAACTTTGGTGGCCTGTGGGAGACTGCTTTAAAAATATTTTAAATAACACTTCAAATGCGTTGCAAGAAACTTTAAATTGACTTAGGAAGAGCTGTTAAGAATAACGTGCTAGATTGAAGGTATTTTAAATTTACATCGATTGACTATCTTATCTGGTGATAGTGATGACTTGCAAAAAATAACACAGTTCATTTTCTTGTCGATCGATCTCTCACAGAAATTCCAGAACCTAAATTAACCCATATTGTTGACAACAGACTAGTTCTTTGGCAGAAAACAAGCAAATTTATACAAATAATTCGGAATAGATAACAGAATAAGTATTCTGCAACAACGACACAACTGAATTATCAAAAAAAAAAAAAAAAAAAAAATCATTAAGATAGGTGACATATTATCACTGAAGATGTACTCTGCACACAGAAACCATACAAATGGATTATACAAATAGTATTAAGTTAGGTGACATGGTTATCAGAGAAGAGGATAGTCTCTCAATCAGTAAATGGGTTCTTGCTAGGATAATGCGTGAGTGGATTCCTTTCAAAACGGCTGTATGGATTTTTTTCAAACTTGCATCATTAACCCCCTTTTAAATATCCTTTTGTATGTAATTGTTATTTTTCGGTCAACAACTGAATATGCCAAGTTTTAGTAAAAATCAGTGTCTCAAAAACGGCTCTAAAGATTTACTAAAAAACTGTTACATAAACCCATTTTAGATATCCTTTCTCATGTTTTACGTGGTTATACAGGAAAATTAATAGTCATCCTGATCAGATAGATCAGTTTTAGATCACGGAAATTGGTGTATCCGAAAAAAAAAAAAAAAAAAGTTAGATAACTTTTTTTTTCCCCCTTGCTATCTAATCTCTATTTCATGTCTTTACGTTTTCATGTGTTTAGCGAAAACATGTATTAATTTTTCTTACTGGAAAATTTTTAGTTGTCTGTTTCATTAGCTAACTATTATGTCTTTTGATCTCATTATCTCCGGAAAGTGCATATAATACGTATAATAGTGGGTAATGGAAGTCGTGTGGTTGTTTCACTCCAGGTTTTTTAAAATTTAAATTTAAATAAATTTACAGAATATTCAATTAATTTAATACTGGTATATTAAAGATGGTAGAAAAATAAACTCTAAATTAGTAATTTAGAAAAACAATACAAAAATTTTAGTAGTTTTTTTCTTTTATGAATTATTAAACGAATTGAAAGATATCGTATAAAATGTTTGACATATTAAAAACTAAAAAATATTAACACAGAGCCTTCGGTTTGCTGCAATATTTATTTATTTTGTCCATTATGAAAAATTTCATTCTCAAAAATTTCACTTTTCACTATTTTATTATCTCATTAAGCACTATTTATAATTTGTTCAATAAAACAAATTTAAAACATTTTGCCCATTTTAAGCTATATATATTCTCAGTGTAAAAGAAAACAAATTTCTATTTACAAATTTAGATATTTTCAAACAATTCGTTTGTGTGTACTGTAATGACATATCTTAATTTTAAGAGTATTTAAAAAATGAATTATCACGCTCCCTACGTCATTATTTATTTTCATAGAACACCGAAATAACCTCCTAACTCAAAAAGTTGATTATTAAATGGAATTTATTTAAAACTAATGTTAAGTAGTGACAAATGACTTAGTCGAGACTTAAGTAAAACAAATGGGCAACATAAAACATCGGCACCTCCTAATTTCGCAAGCTGCTATCTCATTCTCTCACACATATAAATCATTTAAGACTATAACTTTTCTGGTGTATATACATTTAATAATTCATGTCACGCACTTGTGATATAAATGGATAGATCAATACACAATATATAGAGACGTTAGAAAAGAAACATTTTTAAGATTATGGCTCTCTAAACTAGGAGAGTTATTTTTATTTTAAGTGAAGAATACTTAGATTGGTTTAAAAGGTTCATTGAAAAATATAATTTATTTTAAATAAGTATGTACTTAAAAATTTGGTTTATGTATTTCTTTATTTAAATGTTTGTGAACAGCATTGACTTAATTTATATTATTTGAAATTGGGAAATAATATTTGCAATTTATATATTAGTTTTGCATTATACATTGTTTATTTGTTTATATCCAACAACAAACTTATATTACAAATAATATCGATATTTATAATTAAAGCTATAAAGATTCAAACTGTAAAATGTTCGGTTAATTGTTTATATTTCAGAAGTCTTTTATCATTAATAAATAAATATAAGTAATATAAATTTCTGGAATTAAAAGAAAAAAAAAAAAAAAAGAATGGATGAAACCAATAACAATAATTATGTATACGCATACACACACATATCATTTAAACATGTTTCATTAAAACTGTATCATCTTTACAAAATTTAGATGGTTTTTAATGGTTTTTAATGGGTTAAATGGTAAGATATGAGCGTTTTTTCACATTTAATTGTAACATAAAAAAAAAAGAAAAGAAAAAAGAAAAGAAACGCAATAACTCTATCAATAACGTAATTCCAGTAAAATTCATTTAAAAATAATTTATTTTAAAGGCGTATGTACATAAAATTAGCTTTGTATATTATTTATTTTCTTTTAATTAGCAAATTATAAACAGTATTTGTTTATTTCGAATTACAGGATGATTGCAATGGTTCGGTTCGTATTTTCAGAATAGGATTCTTTTTTTTTTTATAGTATTTTTCTGTAATATATTTTTTTACGGTCAACTGTAGTTAAATTTAAGTACATATCTAGGTGAGTCAGAGAAAAAAGGCTTATCCGTTAAAACTCAGCGTTAATTGAAATTTGAAAAAATGCTTCAAACTACATACGTTTAATTTTTTACTTATATTTTGTTCATTATGATTATTTATTTCTATATTTTCAAAAACAAACTTCTATAATTTCAAAATTAATATTTTTTAAATTTTGCTCTTTGGTTTTCATAAAAATAAATACTTTTCTGTTCTTAGAGAAACTTATATAAACGTTGAATAAAAAACAACCACCAAATGTTTGTTTTGAGCATGTTAACCTGAATTTAGTCGAACCTCTGCTTCAGTCAAGCGGATACCAGTACCTCCTAACCCTGGTTGACAGATTTGCTCGATGGACAGAGGTCACTACTGTAGTTAACATTGCAGCAGATACAATTGCTTTCACATTGTATCGTGAATGGGTCTGTAGATTCAGCGTACCATTCCGTATTATCACCGCCAATTTAATTGCCAACTGTTTAAAAGTTTAGCAAAAATAATTAGAACCGATCTCGGCCGCACAACATCTTAAAACCCTGCATCCAACAGAGTTTCGAACAATTTAAAAGAAGCCTTAAAGCTGCAATCCGATGCCATTCAACAGGACGTGATGTTGAAGTCTTACCTACCATTTTTCTCGGACTTGAAACATCTATTAAGGAGGACTTCCAAGACAGCGTATTCGAAATACTCCGTGAACTACTACGTCTACCAGGTAAATTGTTCTCTACCTTCAAGAATTATGTGAATCGAGCCATATTTGTTGGTCGACTGAGCGACCACATTGCCAACAGAGAGAGATATGCCAACAATTTGACCTGTCTCAACGAACTTACGTACCAACTTACAAACTGTAGTAGTTTAGCCTTTTTATATGGGATCATTTTGAGTTTTATCCCGCAACCAGTAAAACATATACCATTCTCCAAAATAAGAAAGTTTCAAAAGGGAGCATCGATAGACTAAAACAAGCGTCCTTAGATGCAGTCCCGGATGCAGATCCGGAAAAGCAAAAAAATTTCCTCTTACCATCAACAGATTCACAACAGCAACCTGTATCATTGAGTAAACTACCAACTGAAAATCAACCATATAGCTCAAACTGTGGTCGCCAAGTTCGGTTCAATCCTCGGTACCTTGACGGTATTTCGTAACTAGGAGGGTTGTGATATGCCGATACCCCTTAAAAAACACTAACTGCAAACTTTAACTGATGATGAATTCTTTACCACCATGATCAATGTTTTCTCAACCTTTTATGAACTACAGTACGCTGCAAAATTATTCGAGCACTAGCCAATAATTCCTATGTTTAAAAAGTACACTTAAGACTGTTTTGCTGAGTAAATCCTTGTCGAATCATGTTCTTAGACTGATTAAAAACATGATTCGACAAGGATTTATTTAACAAAGCTGTATTAAGTGTACTTTTTTTTGGCAAGGATTATTGCTAGTGCTCGAATAATTTTGCAGCCGACTGTATATACCAACTAATCTCTCTGGTTTTTAACTCCAGAACGTGATGTAAATATAAAGGCACATTCTATCATTCAAATGTATACTTGATTATGTAATTAAATTATTAGTGAAAAGTGAATAATTAAATTAAAACCTTCTGATGAGGGAATAATATAACATCTTCACTTAACTTAAGAGCAGTCATATGAACATTTCCTTCACTCGGTTTGCAACACGTATTTTCATGATGCAGTATGAATTTATTCTGCACTGTAAAAAGATTTTGTTAAAAAACAGAAAACTTTTGTAACTTTTAAAACTACAAAGATTTACTATAATACTGCATCTCAGTCTGTCATAAGTATAGATATATTAATTTATATAGATTTTTCATCCCCACGTTATCGAGTAAAGATTTTTGATGCCGAAAAATTCTTTTGGCATCAGTCATTAATAAGTATGAAACTCGACAATAGTAATAGAATAGAACATTGATGAAATTTGAAAATGACAAAATATTACGTGGCTTTAATTTTTTTTCTAATAAATATATTAAAGGAAATGGGATACGTTTTAATAAATAAGTTATATTTGACTAATATTTATTATTACTCTTTATTATTATCTTGAAATCAATACTGTCCTCATAGTTAATGAGATTTTTGTTTTTTAAATTTAATATTCATTAATATTTTATATTAATAATTAATATGAAACTTTCAGATTCTTTTAAATATAGTTAGTAGCGGCGTACGTAAAGCTTGCTAGTTTTAATATATAAAAATAGTTTAAATATTAACTAACTTAATAGATATACGGTCAGCAGCAAAAATATCCGAGAACTAGCCAATAATTCCGATATCAAAAAAGTACACTTAATATGATATTGTAAAATAAATCCTTGTCGAATCATGTTCTTCGACTAAGAGAAGGACTCGACAAGAATTTATTTAACAAAGCAGTATTAAGTGTACTTTTTTCGGACAGGGATTATTACTAGCGCTCGGATACTTTTGGTACCTCCTGTAGTAAAAAAATAATAATTTAAAAAAAAAAAAAAAAAAAAAAAAAAGGACAGACAGAAAGAATTTGAAACTGTGTTTGGAGATTTTCATTCACCTTTAGTACTTAAAGCATTCATAAATTTTATCTGCTAAATTATCCGCGTGTATTCCTGTGTGTATTCACTAGGGGAACAACGACCATTAGGAGGTAAAATGGTCGTCTTTCCTCAAGTGAAAAGGAATCACATTCCCCCCTAGATGATCAATTTATGTCTAATAACTATGGTCAGAAGTCTATATTTTCTGTAACCGGATAAGATCTATATCCATTGTTACATACTTTACCCGGTGGTACGTATTTTTTCTGTTTTGTATGCAGAAGACTTGGTATCAAAGCAGGATTGGGAAGTTTTGAGATACAGTGTTAAACGGGATTCCGTGGCTTTAGGTAAAGTCTTTGCCTGCTATGCGGAGTGTTCTGTTTCGATCATGCGTGGTCGAACTTAAAATTCTATTTAATGCGAATTATCTTTTTACAATGTGCACTATGGAAAAAATCAGTTTTTGCAGTCAGCAGCAAAATTCTGAAGCTCACATCCGCATTCTTCATATTTTGGTTCTAGTATACAACAGCATAAAGACTAAAACCGTGACTCGACAGATATTTACATAACAAAACACTTATAGGTGAACATCTTAAATACGAATTGCTAGCGCTTCAGTAATTTTGCTGCCGACTATATAAAAATTTTCTGTATTATTGGTTACTGAAAATGTCTTTCTGTAATTTAGCATATGGGTATTTTCTGGCAACTTCTACTGCCTTGAATTTGTTGCAATGTAACAGTTTCATTATATATATATATATATATATTTAGTGTGTCTCTGAATGTGTTGCGGACGTTTGTCATTAATTATGTGATTTAAATTGCGTAATTGTGCTTAGCTTTACAGCTTTTAGCATTCCCGCATTCACCCAGTTGCAGCATCCCATGGTAGATCACACTAACTTAATCCCACCGCAAATGCATAGCATAATCTTCTTGCTATATGTGTCTACTTTTGAAATTGATGTTTGTTATTCGTCCTGTCACTTTCATTACGTCTTGCATCACCATCGCATTTAAATTCCCACCAACAGTCGACGCATCCACATTCAGTGTCTAAAATAACTGTAAAAGAGTCTGACATGAATTTCCCGCCTATATTGCTTCTATTTGTCCATCCTCAATTTTTTTTTTCGGCTAACAAGGAAACATTTTGTCATTCATCTCAAAAATTAATATTTTTGAATCAATGAAACTAACCTTAAGCTATTGTTTCCAATAGAGCATGATCTTCATACGCTTTTATTAGCAAACGATGATTTTCAGCTGAATATTTTGCGAGATGTAAGAAGAAGAGTATCGCTTCCTGCAAATGCAATTTTTTAGGTACGAAACCCGATATATTCAAGGCATTAAATAAGTATATTCATTTCACTCCATCAAAACTCAGATACAGATTTCAAAGCTTCATATTACTACCATCAAATATTTCTGATGTCTCTAATCGCTATGCTGCACTAGCACATTTACTGCCCTTTCTTCTTCAATAATTTCTTTTTTTCTTTTTTAGTATAAAGAAATATTTTCATTTTTTTTTTTTTAATTAAGGGAACTGGAACGTGAAATACCTTCAAAATTTCGATTTTTCAATTAGTGGCTTAAAAATTAGTACAGATTCTGCAGAATTTAAATTTATATAATTTATTGCTTCGGATTTTTTTTTCTTTTGCCCATTGTTCGACAGAAAAAGTTTGGCAGAAGAAAGTTACATGGCAATCAGTTCACTAAAGTTTCTGTTAAAAATGCAGAGAAACTAAACTTGAGTGGATTACCCAAATAAAAAAAAGATACAGAAAAAACATGTAGGAAAAAAAAAAGAAATGTTAAGACAAAATGACTATGGGCAGGAACGTTTTAATTATATGTTTAATTATGTTTTTGCATTTTCTCAATATGTTATTTTTCTGTGTATTGGTACACTTTGTGAAAAATCTGTTGAAAGTAGCTCACTGAAATTTCAGAGGGAAGTAGAATAAATGTTTTTTCGTATAGTGATCCTATTTTTTTATGCATAAACCTTGTGCTATTTTTTTAAAACAGCAAATATATGTGTTTAAAAAAAGAGCAACAAAACATAAAATACGTTCAGTACACAAACAAAAGTATTTTCTATCATCATACATGATTTCAAGGTAAGATTTTAAATAGTTTTTTAGAAAAGTGTACCAAAATGAATAAAGTGAAAAAATCCTTAAGAGTAAAATATGTATGTTTACAGTGCTATTACAAAAAAAAAAAAAAAAAAAAAAAAAAAAAACTGAAAAACATAAAATAAATAATTTGCATCAAATATTTCTTGAACGTCTTGTTAATATCTCATAAAAAATTTATATTGATTTTTTCATTTACTTAACAATATATTAAAAGCTTTAAAATCTGATGATAACTTCCATACCATTAAAAATAACTACAAGGTCTTAAAATATTTTAAAGAAAACTCAGATGACAACTCAACAATTAATACATATGATTTTGAAAACCTTTTTGGTAGTATTCCGTATGATTTGGTTTTAGAAATATTCGAAAATATATACGATGAATTTTCTCTGGTGATTAATTGTGAAAATAAATATTGCATTAACCTTATACAATTTTGTATTTTTGAAAATATTTTGTTTAAGGGTACGGAATATTTTTTTACAAATTCGAGGTATCCTGATGAGAACTAGCGATTCAAGTGCTTTTCCAAACATTTTTCTTTATATTTTCGAGAGAAAATTTAAAACATTATATTTTTCAGACACATAGATGACGTAATAGTAATTAACTGTGAAGATTTTGTGAAATATGCTAGTGAAACCCATCCCTCAGACCTTATTTTAAACTGAACTGACACTGACGGCAAAATCTCTTTTCTGGATTTAAAAATAAGAAAAAATGGTTGAATATGATTTCGATTGGTATTTACAATAAAAGACAGGATTTTGGCTTTAGGGTTTTTAATTTGACGAACTGCTTTTCCTGCATTAGTCTTAAGAAATATTATGTTTACACAAATCAACAGAATAAAAATGATCTGTAATTATAAAATAGACCTGAATATAGCTCTTAAAAACCTTAAAAACAATTTCACCGTTAACCGTTACCCTATATTCTAGGGACCCTATATATAGTGTTCCTTACTATATTCTTACTAAGTAAACATTTTCAATCTACCTGATAAAATCTAATACAAGATTTTTCTTCCTCTCGGGCGACATTTAAGAACTGGTAAGTGGCCTTACTACACCCGAAGAGGGCTCTCTCTTTTTGGTGGTAGCAATGATGGTGGTGGTGGTGGGGGAATGTTCATTTTTCATTTTTTATTCAGCTTGTTTTATGAATTTGTCTTTATATAGTTATATATTTTAATATAACTATTATTAAACTAGTATTATTCTGTTTTTATGTACTCATATTTATAAATTTGATTCTTTAGATTAATGTTTGTATTAATTCCTTTTTAATCTTGAATTCGATGGCTGTGTATATAGTTTGCTTTCTTCCTTGGGATTGCTTTACATTTGTTATCGGTTTATATATATAACAATTATACATATATATATATATATATATATATATATATATATATATATATATATATATAAATTAAATAATCCAAATAATATTTAGATTAAGTTTTACTTTAGTTTGAATTCTACAATTTTTCGTTTTCATTTAAGTTTCGTATAAGCTAATTTTGTTTCGTATTTTTAATGTATTGTATGATTAAAAACGTATTTTGATATCTTTTATATATATATATATATGTGGGAAGTTCCGTGCACAGCCTACAGATGGCGCTGCCTCGGATGCGTATCATTGAACGAGATGACAAACGGAGGAGTTGAGATCTGGCTGCAGTGGAGATCGGTTGAGACCTTCAGCGCGTAGGCTGACAGGCTCGTTTTTCTGCTAATTAGAGCTTGTTGTGCTCTGTATAAGTGTGTAGAGCCATGGAGAGCTCTATACCATAATCTCACTTATTAGAAATAGTACGCGTAGGTACTAATGTGAATTGTAGAGCGAGTCAGTGCTCATATATGTTACTTTCTGTTAGTCCTAGTAATGAAGAGAGCTTGTTATGTGTATTAGGCCTCGAAACCAGCAAATGTTATTGATGGAAACCCTGCTAATATTATCATTTTATCTTTGTGTAAACTGTGTTGTGTACGTAATAAATGTTTTTAGTTATCTTAATCGCACCTCTTCATTGCCCCACCCCTAGACGCCCAGCCAAGATTCTACAAGTGGGGGCTCGGCCGGGATATTACCACCAACAAGTTAAAAAAGGTAACTGTTATTGTTATATATTTATCATCGTGTTTGATAATACATAATAATGATTAATGCATTGAGCAAAAAGAGTTTGAGTTACTATTTTGAATTAGAAATTAATGGTGAAATATTTGAGAACACTTTTGGTTTCACTGTGTGATGAAATTAAATAAATATATTACTTGAGAAGAATGAATAGAAATAAGAATTATGATTGAAAAAATATTCTGAGTAATCTTTTATAATTTTGCTTATTACTGTTTGCAATAATATTTTAACAATATTATAACAATATTATTTTAAAACGAAAGTGAAAACAATAATTAAAGAAAGAATAATGATAATGGTGATATTATATGAAATATGTGTATATAGCAATAATTAAGAAATATATAAGTTGTTCTAAATATTCTATTAAATGGTATAAATTGTTCTGAATGTGTTTATTTAAAAATCATGATAATTTTGATTTGAGAACAAAAAGCATAGAATCATTTTTAAGAAATATGTTCTCATATTATTTTGTTCCTATTTAAGTATGATATTAATCTGGTAGAAATATTGAAATATTTTTTGGTATAAGTAATTATTTAGAGTTATAATGGCTCAAAACGTGTTACAAGGCATTAGAAAAGCAGATTTAAGAACAATTGCTGAAGAATTAGGCCTAACTGTTCCGGCGGAAGCTAAGGTACTTGAAATCAAAACTTTGATTGAGAGTTCTGATATTTATAAAAATGATTTAGAATTTGTTAGAGGTGTTATTAAAATGTTAGTAGAAGAACAAAAGTTGAAATCTGTAGAAGAACAAACCAAAATTGAGATAGAAAGAATTAAATTATCCCAGTTAGAAAAAGAAATAGAGTTACAGAATTTAAAGTTACAGGCTGCAGCAAATAATTCTAGTAATAATGTTGAGCAATCAAATTCAGAAACTACTTCACAATCATTAGAAAATTTAATTAGAAGTATTCGAACATTAACCATTTCAGTACCTGAGAAACCGGAAGCTTTGCACTTATTTTTTCAATCCCTTGAAAAAGCATTCGTTTCTAAAAATGTACCCCCTAAATTTAAATCGGAAATATTGATTAATTTATTGGGAGATAAATGTAATCAGGTTCTTGCGTACGTAACCACCGAAGAAATTAACGATTATGAAAAAGTTAAGGAATTAATTTTAAGACAATTTCAACCAACGCCGCGTGAATGTTTAAGTAATTTTAAAAATGCGTTCCGTAATCCTTCAGAATCTCATGTCCAATTCGCTTCACGTCTAAGCGCTTCTTTTGATTACTATTGTAGATTGAGAGGGGTTAACGATGTTAAGCAATTGTGTGATCTTATAGTTTCTGATAAATTATATGAAACGTTGGATTCTAGAACTAAGGAACATATTAGTGTTCGAGAAGGTCAAAATTGGTTTAAACCCAACGAATTAGGTAGGGAGTATGATTTATTCTACTCTTCTAGAGGCAAATCGTTAATTGAAACTAATAATAATACGCGAAACGAAAGTTCAGAGAATAAGCGGTTTGTAAACAAAACTCCTTTTAGAAAGACACATTATAATAATAAAGATCCCATAGTACGTAATTCGGTATCTAATCAAACTCACGAAAAGCATGAAAGAATGTGTTATATTTGTGGTGCTAAAGGGAAAACATTTCATTTCGCTAGAGTGTGTCCTAAACGTATTGCTGAGAAAAAAGAATTCCGTGAAAATCTTCCAACGAATTCAGTAGTTCAATCCGAAACAAGTCCGATTAACCTAATTGTTAATGAGCTCGAATATGTTGATATTTTAGTGGATGATATTCCACTTAAAGGGTTAAAAGATTCTGGTTCTTCGATTCTAATTGTAAATAAAAATAGCATTCCACAGACTAAAAATGTTATTTCTTCAACCACTCTAGTTAGCTGCTTTAATGAAAAGAAAGATGCAAATCTGACTGAATTTAAAATATCTTTACCTAATCATGATTCAATAAACATAATCGGTGCTTTATGCAACAATTTGACATGCGACGTAATTCTGCCTAATAATATCTTTCATATTTTGAAACAACAAAATAAAGAGGAAACACATGTTTCGAATTCCAGCGACGTAGCAGGGGGGAAAGAAAATTTTTCGCGTTCGGGGGAAAGCAATTTCGATGAAGCAGGTGAGTGTTCTTTTCCTGTATTCGATCGAAAGGAAAATGAGATAGATTCTTTTTTTTCAAGTATGTGCAATTTTTCAGAAGAAGAAAAATTCGATGTCAGTTATATTTTAGATAAGTCGTTAAAAGAGAAATTAAGCGAATTAATAAAAAGTTATAAGCCAGTTAAAACAAAAAGTACTGATTTAAAAATGTCCATTATTTTATCTGATGATATACCAGTGTGCTCACGCTCTCGCAGATTATCATTTGTAGAGAAATCAGAGGTGGACAGACAAATTGACCAGTGGTTAAAAGATGGTATAATTAGAGAAAGTACATCAAATTATGCTTCGCCAATAGTGGTGTGTAGGAAAAAAGATGGAGGAATAAGGTTATGCTGTGATTATCGTGCTTTAAATAAGAAAATAATTAAAGATAAATACCCGTTGCCAAATATTGAAGATTTATTTGATAGATTAGGGGAGGGTAAAGTTTTTTCGACACTAGATTTAAAGAATGCGTTTTTACAAGTTGATGTAGAGGAAAAAAGTAGGAAATATACAGCTTTTGTGACCGATAATGCCCAGTACGAGTTTCTAAAAGTTCCCTATGGATTATGTAATAGTCCCTTAGTATTTCAAAGATATGTAAATTATGTGTTTAAAGACTTATTAAAAGATGGTACTGTAATTATTTATTTAGATAATATAATTATTCCATCTAAAGATGAGAATGAAGGGTTAGATAAATTAAAACGTGTGTTAGAAACGGCATCAAAATTTGGTCTAGAGTTAAATTTAAAGAAATGTCAGTTTTTGAAACGTAAGATCGATTTCTTAGGTCACATAATTGAGAATGGCACGATTAAACCCTCAGTAGAAAAAACTCTCGCAGTACAAAATTTCCCAGAACCCTGTAATGCTAGGGAAGTGCAGAGTTTCTTAGGTTTAACGGGTTACTTTAGAAAATTTATTCGTTCATATGCCAACATAGCAAGACCACTCAGTGACTTATTACGTGCTTCCACTCCATTTAAATTCGAGCAAGAGCAGAAATTAGCTTTTCAAAAGCTTAAAGACATTTTATCTAATGCACCTGTCTTACACCTTTTTAAGCAAGGCTATAAGTTAGAAGTTCATACAGATGCATCTAAATTAGGATTCGGTGCGATCCTATTACAACAAGATGACAATGGACAGTACTATCCAATCCATTATATGAGTAAAAAGACCTCTGTACAAGAAGAAAAATACTGTAGTTATGAGTTAGAAGTATTAGCGATAGTAGAAGCCCTTAAAAAATTTAGGAACTATTTATTAGGTAGTAAATTTAAAATTTATACTGACTGTCAAGCGTTCACTAAAACTTTAGATAAACGTGAATTGACACCTAAGATAGCCAGGTGGTCTTTCCTGCTACAGGAATTCGACTACGAAGTAGAACATCGACCTGGTAAACAAATGCAGCATGTTGACGCTCTTAGCCGACACCCTGTAATGGCTGTAAATACTGATACCCTTACTCATCGTATTGCTACTGCTCAAGAAAATGATGAGTTTATCAATACTATGAAATCTATTTTACAACAAAACCAAAATGACGAATATGTGTTAAAAAATAATGTTTTATATAAAGTGTTAAATGATAGAAATGTACTAATTGTCCCAGAGATCATGCAAATTGAGGTCGTAAAGAAATGTCATGCCTTAGGACATTTTTCGGCTAATACAACTGAAGAGTTAGTTAAACGAGAATATTACTTTCCTAATATGAAAAAATGTATAGATAATGTTGTAAAAAGTTGTAGAATGCATACTTGTAAATAAGAAACAGGGAAAAGGAGAAGGTTTTTTGAACCCTATCCCTAAAGGCGATATGCCATTATCCACGTATCACATCGATTTTGTGGGTCCATTACCGACCACCAACAAAAACTACAATCACATTTTTACCGTCATCGACATATTTAGTAAATTTTCGTGGCTATACCCGGTAAAATCAACTTCTTCAGCAGACGCCTTGCAAAAATTAAAACAGCAAGCTGGTATTTTTGGTAACCCCGCAAGAATAATATCCGATCGTGGACCTGCGTTCATATCTAAGGAATTTGCAGATTACTGTAAATCAGAGGGAATTGAACATGACACCATCACAACTGGAATCCCAAGAGGGAATGGTCAAATTGAGAGACTTCATCGAACAATCATTCCTGTATTATCCAAGTTATGTGTAAATGACCCTAACAAGTGGTACAAGTTTGTTGAGGCTGTTCAGAGAACTATTAATTCCACCACATCGAGAAGTACCAAAAGAACTCCTTTTGAACTACTCACTGGAGTAACAATGAGAAGGAAAGAAGATAAGAGAATACTAGAACTTCTCGAAGAGGAAAGGATAAATTCCATGCTTGATAATCTTAACACCATTCGTGAAGAAGCAAGAAAAAACATTCTTAAGATTCAAGAAGAAAATCGCCGATGTTACAACAAGAAGAGAAAGAAAGCCCATGTATATAAAATTAATGATCTAGTTGCCATCCAGCGAACTCAGTTTGGAACCGGCATGAAACTAAGACCAAAATTCTTAGGTCCTTATAAAGTTGTGCGAGTAAAGAACAAAGACAGATATGAAGTCGAGAAGATAGGCGATCACGAAGGACCTATACATACTAGTACTTCTGCAGACCATATGAAATTATGGTCCACAAACTAAATAGACTGAACTAAATGGACTGATAAACATTACAGAAAAAGTTAACTGTGAATTTTTATGTACATAATTTTTTTTAATGTCTGTTTCTCTTTTTTGTTTTTTTTTTTCTTTTAATTGTATTTTGCAGATATCCTTTAGTATCCCAGGTTGGTTTACGGTGAGGTCACCGCAACATCAGAATGGCAGAGCGTTGTGGGAAGTTCCGTGCACAGCCTACAGATGGCGCTGCCTCGGATGCGTATCATTGAACGAGATGACAAACGGAGGAGTTGAGATCTGGCTGCAGTGGAGATCGGTTGAGACCTTCAGCGCGTAGGCTGACAGGCTCGTTTTTCTGCTAATTAGAGCTTGTTGTGCTCTGTATAAGTGTGTAGAGCCATGGAGAGCTCTATACCATAATCTCACTTATTAGAAATAGTACGCGTAGGTACTAATGTGAATTGTAGAGCGAGTCAGTGCTCATATATGTTACTTTCTGTTAGTCCTAGTAATGAAGAGAGCTTGTTATGTGTATTAGGCCTCGAAACCAGCAAATGTTATTGATGGAAACCCTGCTAATATTATCATTTTATCTTTGTGTAAACTGTGTTGTGTACGTAATAAATGTTTTTAGTTATCTTAATCGCACCTCTTCATTGCCCCACCCCTAGACGCCCAGCCAAGATTCTACATATATATATATTATTTTGAAATACTGTTAAGCATTTTTGCATTTAAAAAAGGGAAAATTTCTTTCAATTAAAATCCATTTGTATCTATCGCAGAAAAAAAAAAAAAAAAAAAAAAAAAAACTAACAGAATTACAGCTGAAATAATTTAAGAGATATAGTTTCACGTTAAATTTCCATTAACATGGATTTTAAAATAAAACTAATATAGGGAATGGAATTAAATTGTGTAGTTCTCGTTCACTATTGTTTCATGCTAAGATTAATTGGTTTTCTCATACGTTGTAAATAAAGAAATAAGATAGTCAGAATACAGGAGAATTTATCAAAAGTATTGCAATATACTCGTATTTTTATTTGTTTTCCAAAGAATACAAATAACATTCAGTTTATTAATTGAATTTAGAATTTTATTTCCGAATATAAGAAAAGCACTCTAAGAGAAGGATAACAAAGATAAAAATAAATTCTACTAGGATTTATTTTTCTAAAGATTAGGAAAAAAAAAAAAATCCATATTTGAACAAATGAAATATGTTTGCTTTTTTTGAGTATGTAACAAAATTTCGTAATGCGTTTTAGGGAAGGTATTCTGACCTTCAGAATTTAAAAATAAACAAAAAAAAAATTATTTTATTGAAAAGAATTTAGTTTTAATTTTTTGATTTTTTAATTAATAAATTAGGAAAATAAATTTTTCCACAAAACTGCTGATCATTGAAAAGCTTAATTATGATATTATGATACGTTTTTGATATTTGCTGTAGAGCATATTTATTATTACTACTGATTTGAAAATGTTTCATTATACAGTATGAGAGAGAAAATGTAATCTCTAGATTTGAACTTTTATGAAATTGTGGTTCTATTTTAGATTTTTTTTTCCAGGATTAAAGATTTATTTTTAAGAAAATTAATTATAAATAAATAAATAAAAATAAAATATTAATTCTTCATAAATGATAATTTTATTTTTATTTATTTATTATTATTATTACTTTTTTTTTAACCTTTCCCGTATATAAAAAAAAAATATATATATATATGTATTGATTTTTTTTTTAAATTACGACATCTGTACATTCTAAAAATAATTTGATTATCTGTTCATTACATTTTGGGTAAACTCTACACTGAGAACAAAATTTGTTAAAAGTTTATATTTAGTTAGACATCACGATAAGCTGTTACTTATTTGACTCTGATAATAATATCTGAAAAGTACTTTAACTATGCAGAACTCGTTCTATCGCTTAAAAATATGCTCTAAGTTATGAAACTTAGCCCAATTTGTTGGATTTAGAATACCGTTTAATGATTTCTTTTTATAATTTAAATAATTTTTGTTTTAAAATATAGTTGTAAAACAAACATTGAATGAAAAGTCAGGATGAAAAGTAGAAAAATATAGCTTTTCTTCGAACTCACTATATTAAATCCTTTTTGTTCAGAATTCTAATAACTCTGAATTTTGACAATAGATGGCAGCACTATGCAATTCTGAAAGAACTTTAGTAAAAAAAACTTTGATTTAAATTCATTCTTTTTATTGATATTTTAATGTGTTTTAAATGCAAAATTAATTCTTTTTTCTTTTATTATTATTTATTTTATTCATGTTTTCAATTAATTGTTAGTTATACTTTAAATAATTTCTTTTTCAATTTGCTATGAACCGTTTTTACTTTTCTGCGGTTCTATTCTAGTTTTTTTTTGTTGTGTTCTAGCGGTATGCTGGAAAAATTCCATTCTAACGTATGAGCTGAAATAAATTCAATAATTCACGTTTATGTTCTATTTTGTGTATGTATTCGAGCTTTTATTCATTGTTTCAAAAATATGATGTTATTAATTCCATTGAAAGGAAGGTGAGTCCTTCAAATTCAATTTAATCTGATTTATGATTTAATATAATTTAAACCAGCGATTTTAAAAACCATACAGTCCACAATTCTATTCAAAATCCCTCCATATTTTTGGCCGTCTAGAGCCGTTGATATATTAAATTATGAAATCTTTTAGTAAAAATTAATATTTTATAAACCGGAAAAAAAAAAATGTTCTAATGGCTTCGAAAATTGAAAAACTAAAAGCAAAAAGAACTATTATTCGGTCGTCAGTGACTAAATTTGAAAACAAAGCGACAAAAGCTTTGGAAGCGGATCCTTTAGACATTCAAGAAATAAAAATTTTGAAAGGTCATTTGCATGAAAGGCAAACTCAATTAGAACAAATTAATAATGAAGTTGAGGAAGTTATTTCTGATTTAGATGATTTAAAAAAGGAAATTGAAGATAATGAAAAATGGACAGAGAAACTTATTCGTATAAAATATCAGATAGAGTCAAGATTAGAACTTTCTTGTTTTCAGAACACTAAAGTTGTAACACAGGTTAATGAAAATTCTTGTTCTGTTTCGAAGCAATCTATTCACCTTCCAAAATTTGATTTGCCACATTTCTCTGGCAATTTGGAAGACTGGTTAAGCTTCAAACAAATATTCGTAACCACTATTCATGAGAACACTCAGCTTTCCGATTTGCAAAAATTACAATATTTAAAAGCGTCTGTTATTGGATCTGCCAATAAGTTAATAAAAGGCTTTCCAATAACTGAAGCAAGTTATAAGGAAGCTTGGGCAACACTAATTTCTAGATTCGATAATAAAAAAAAATCTAGCTTATGCCCAGTTAAACAAATTCTTTAATTCGAAATCTTTGAAACCAAATTGTCGGAAATCTATGCTAGATTTATTAGATAACTGTAATGAAGCAACACGTAACTTGAAATGTTTAGGATTTGAATTTAATTTATTTGTGGATTTAATTCTTCTTTATAATTTGCAAACAAAATTGGATGATAATTTAAAGAAGCAATGGGAATTATCTTTAGATAGTGATTCTTTTCCCACCTATGATGAATTTATTTTGTTTCTTGAAAAACAAGCGAGAAGCTTGCAAGATATTACTGATAGTACTTATTCTAAATCTGAAAGTAAACAAAAAGTAGTATTTAAAAAATCTGTTTCTAATGCTGTAATATCTAATTCAGATATAAAATCCAATAATTCTATCTGTTCAGAATGCTCGGAATCGCATGCACTTTTCAAGTGCCCACACTTTCTTAAAAAATCTGTTGAAGATAGATGGAATATTGTGAAGGGTAAAAAACTATGCATAAATTGTTTACGTCGTAATCATTTCGTTAATAAATGTTTGATTTCGACAAAATGTCGACAGTGTAATGCTAAGCACCATACACTTCTCCATTTCGAGAAAAATAAAGTTAATTCTCCACCTGTTATTGAAAATACTAATCTCAACATTGAAAGTCCATTCTTTGTCAACTCTAGTTGTTTTACCAGTACCCAAGAGAGTTGTCAAACTTTGTTATCGACAGCTATGGTTCTTGTAAAATCAAATACTGGAAGGTTTGTGCCATGTAGAGTCATGGTGGATTCAGGAAGTCAAAAATCATTAATTTCCAGCTCTTGTGCTAAAAAATTAGGGTTACCTATGAAAACCACAAATCATAGAATCTCGGGTGAATCTCGGGTGTAAATAATATTGTTGCAGAAACTGCTCTTTTTGAAGTTAATATTATTTTAAAGTCTTATTATAGTAATGAAATCTTTGATGTGAATGCTTTAATAGTAAATAATGTTACGGTAAATCTTCCTAATTTTGTTGTTCGAAAATCTTCATGGCCTCATTTGGAAGGTCTGTCTTTAGCAGATCCTAAATTTTATGTTTCGAGTCCAGTTGAAATCTTGCTTGGTGCAGATTTATTTCCCTTAATAATTTTAGGGCAATCTATTCTGGGTCCTAAAGGTACTCCATGTGCTTTAAATTCCAAATTGGGATGGTTACTCTCGGATGTCATACATGCAAACAATTTTCAGCATTCTTAAACTGTCCTTAGTTGCCATGCTACAGTTCAGTTAACTTATGATCTTCAGAAATTTTGGGAAATTGAGTCTCTTCCAGCTGCAACACCAATTCACAGTTCTGAAGAAAAATACACTAAAACTGTTAGACGAATTCAGTCTGGAAGGTACGGATCTTCCCTTTAAAGAAGCTCCAAATTTAGGTGACTCACAATCAAATGCTTTAAAACGGTTTTGTTTGTTAGAATCGAAACTTAATAAAAATCATGAGCTTAAGGAGCAATACCATGCCTTTATGCAAGAATATATTGACTTACATCATATGGAACCAGTCCCAAATTCTGAAATTGATTCTAAAGATTATTTTTACATGCCTCATCATGGGGTTTTGAAAGAAGATAGTACAACTACTAAATTGAGGGTGGTATTTGATGCCTCGGCTAAAGGAACGTCAGGCCACTCTTTAAACGACTTTCTTGAAATAGGTCCAAAGTTGCAACCAGATTTGTTTAAACTTCTTCTTAAGTTTAGAACATATTCAATAGCCTTAACCGGAGACATCGCCAAAATGTACAGACAGATATTGGTAAACCCCAAACATGTTGACTTTCAGCGAATCTTTTGGCGATTCCAGCCACATGAATCTATTGCGAGTTTCAGATTATTGACTGTAGCATATGGCACAGCCTGTGCCCCATTCCTGGCTATAAGGACATTGCACGAACTAGCCAAAGATTATAGTTCAGAATTTCCTATTGTTGCGCAGTCAATTTTCGAGAACTTTTATGTGGATGATTATCTTGGTGGGTCGCATTCAATTGATGCAGCAAAACAATTGGTCAAAGACCTAAATCACGTTTTAAATCAAGGAGGCTTTACACTTAGAAAATGGGCTTCCAATGTACCCGCAGTCATTGAAAATCTACCAGAAGATCTTAAATCCACTAGGCAAAATGTAAAATTTTCCGAAGATTCCTCACAAAAAATCTTAGGCCTAGTTTGGAATTCGGCAGAAGACTTATTGAAAATCCATTTGAATGGTGTCAAATCGGTGCATACCAAACGAGAATTGCTATCGATGATAGCTCAAATCTTTGATCCTTTTGGGATTCTAGCTCCAACCACAATCATGTTAAAAATCATGATGCAAGAGCTTTGGAAAGGTAAGTGTGCTTGGGATGATCAAATCCCAGATTCCATTTTGAAAACTTGGCAAGAATTTAATTCTCAAATTGAACTCTTAAAGTCCATTGGCATACCAAGATATCTGAACTGTGAAACATCTCCAGAGAGCCACATAGAGATCCATGGGTTTTGTGATGGATCTGGCAAGGCCTACGCTGCAGTGGTATACCTTCGAACACTATCTTCTCTAGGTGAGATTTCAGTTAACTTTGTCGCTGCAAAAACTAGAGTTAATCCTTTAAAACATGTCACGCTTCCCAGAATTGAGTTATGTGCTGCATTCTTGCTTGCACAATTAAGTTCCACAATATTAGAATCTTTAATCTTTAATGTAAATAAAATTTATTTGTGGTCCGATTCACAAATTACTTTATATTGGATTGAATCTCCTCCAACCAAAGGAAATGAGTTCGTAACAAATCGAGCAAACAAAATCAAATCACTTGTCCCACAAGCAGTGTGGACTTATGTTGAGAGTTCGTCAAATCCGGCAGACTGTGCCTCAAGAGGCATTCTACCGAAGAGTCTTTTGCATCATAAATTGTGGTGGCTTGGGCCTGAATGGCTTAGTGCTAGTGTCAAGTTACCATTATTCCTAGTCAAATCTTCAAAGGTTAAGTCAAAAAAATCTGAAGAAAATTTAAGTCATGTTGCAACATCTAGTCATAAAACCTATCCTGATTTTCTACTCAAATTCTCTTCTTTTTCAAAACTTTGCAGAATCCTTGCATTGTGTTTGAGATTCATTTATAACATTCGTAGTTGTAATCGTAATTCTAGACGTATTGGACTTGTCAGTACGCCTGAAGTTTCAAGTGCTATTACACATATTCTTAAATTGATCCAAGAACAAGAGTTTTCGGTGAAGCTGAATTTGCTCAGGAAAAATCAACCTTTACCAACCAACAACAAATATTTATCCTTAAATATATTTCTAGATGACCAAGGTTTAATCAGAGTTGGCGGACGGTTGTCCAGACATCAGTCACTTAATCAAGATCAGAAATATCCAGTGCTTTTATCGAGAAATCACTTAATTACAAAATTAATTGTTGAGCAATATCATAAAAAACACTTTCATGCTGGTGCACAACTGATTCTTTCCCTAATTAGACAAAAGTATTGGATACTAAATGGTCGCTCTTACATTCGTCGAATTCTAAATGAATGTATTTTGTGCAAACGTTTGAAGAAACAAACTTGCCAACAAATTATGGGTGAGTTGCCAGTCGAACGTATAACTCCAACTCGACCTTTTTCAAAGTTGGGACTAGATTTTGCTGGCCCACTCATCACTAAACCAAATGTGCCTAGATCTAAAGTTAAATTGAAGTCATATATTTGTGTTTTTGTCTGCATGTGCACAAAAGCGGTGCACCTAGAAGCTGTTTCAGATTTATCTTCATCAGCTTTCTTAGCATCCCTAAAACGATTTGTTTCTAGAAGAGGATTGCCATCAGACATATTCAGTGACAACGGAAAAAATTTCAGGGGAGTTGCTAACTATCTTAAGCAACTATTTCGAATCATTCGTTCTGAAAATGTTCAAAATTTTGCTACCAGCAACTTCATCAATTGGCATTTTATCCCACCATATTCCCCCCATTTCGGTGGACTGTGGGAAGCTGCTGTTAAATTGACGAAAAGTCATCTAATTAAAGCTTGTAAGGCTACCATTCTAAATTTTGAAGAGCTTACTACTCTTTTATGTCAAATAGAAGCCTGCTTAAATTCCAGACCATTAACGATACTTTCTTCAGATCCATCCGATGTTAGAGCCCTCACTTCCGGACATTTCCTGATAGGAGTTCCACTCCTTGAGATTCCTGAAAGTGGAAATTCACCAAATCTCACTTTATCTTCTCGTTGGACTCTAATCCAGCGAATGAAGCAAGACTTCTGGAAGCGATGGTCTAGAGACTATCTACATCACCTGCAGAATCGACCTAAATGGTTCACTCCACGAACTGATCTTCAAATTGGGGACTTGGTTATTATTCATGATCCACAATCTATTCCTCTCCAGTTGAAGCTGGGTAGAATTATTCGTACCTATCCAGGACCTGATAATAGAGTTCGTGTAGTCAGCATTTGGACTCAGAGTGGTGAAATTCAACGCCCTATTGCTAAAGTGACACTCCTTCTCCCGGTGGGGGAGAATGTTCCGAATTCTAATAACTCTGAATTTTGACAATAGATGGCAGCACTATGCAATTCTGAAAGAACTTTAGTAAAAAAAAACTTTGATTTAAATTCATTCTTTTTATTGATATTTTAATGTGTTTTAAACGCAAAATTAATTCTTTTTTCTTTTATTATTATTTATTTTATTCATGTTTTCAATTAATTGTTAGTTATACTTTAAATAATTTCTTTTTCAATTTGCTGTGAACCGTTTTTACTTTTCTGCGGTTCTATTCTAGTTTTTTTTTTTTTTTTTTTTTTTTTTTTTTTGTGTTCTAGCGGTATGCTGGAAAAATTCTATTCTAACGTATGAGCTGAAATAAATTCAATAATTCACGTTTATATTCTATTTTGTGTATGTATTCGAGCTTTTATTCATTGTTTCAAAAATATGATGTTATTAATTCAATTGAAAGGAAGGTGAGTCCTTCAAATTCAATTTAAACTGATTTATGATTTAATATAATTTAAACCAGCGATTTTTAAAACCATACAGTCCACAATTCTATTCAAAATCCCTCCACTTTTAAAATATCATTTTGCGTATTAGTTTGCTACTAGTGTAGAAATAAGTTTGCCAAGTCTTATATCAGAAATAAGAACGAAATTCGGTGTCTTAAAAAGAGTTCTAATGTTTTTTTAAAATCAAATTTGCAACATAAACCCATTTTTAGGTATTATCTGGTATTTATTAGTTGGTTAGAACAGGAAACTTTATAGTCGTTCTTATTAGATTGATCAATCTGAAGTCTCGGAAATGGGAGTATTAAAAAATGCTCCCCGGATTTCCTTTAAATCCTTCGGCCCTAACGTCTTAGTACTAGGAACATACCGTTACATTACTCTAAATTCATAATTTTCAACAATTTTAACTTCAAAGTTTTTTCAATCTTAACTTCAGTGCCCTACTAATAACACATACAAAAATAGCAACATACTACCACTTTTGCTCAGTAGATGGTAACATGTCTACAGAGGGTAATAGAATAAAAACGCTAGTCATTTCTGGCCAAAAGATAAATGCATCTTCTCTACAACACTCTACAAATACATATTTTCTATTAAAACTACTACATTGTGTGAGAGATGGCAGTATTTTTATGTTCTCATGTATAAAGAAATTGTTTCAAAATGTTCCTTACAAAATAATTGCAAAATGTACATAAAATAATTTTTCTCTTTTTGGTTAATTATAACTTCCTACTATTAAAACATTTTTTAATTAATTGGGTAGTTGGAAGAATGTTATAATATTTAATAATTAGGATGCTTACATATAATGTAGAATATCTAACAAAGGGGTTAAACTCGTTATAGAACGCCTCTTTTATATGTCTTTACGGTGTATGCATTTGTTTGTTATTACAAGAAAATTATGCGGTGAATGATTTTTTTTTTTTCAATTTTATGTCTTTCAATCACACTCTCTATAAAAGGAATTTATATGTGCAGTAGTGGGTAATAGAATTAGTGCGGTGGTTACACATGAGATATTTAATTTAATTTAAAGAATTAGGTCATGTCTTGAAAAACATTAAATCAAACATTTTTACACCTTTTTCTATACAAAACACTGTAACATCATCAAATATAAATAGAATATACACGTCTTTACGATAGTGATATATTCTGTAGTTGTCAGTTCATAACAAACCTCAAGTTACTTAAATCACTATCATATATTAGGACACCAATCATGACCGTTTGAAACACCAAAATAATGCTATTTCCACCTTGTTTATTTATAGGTGAGAATCAGATGACCATGAGATGATTCCAATCTGAAAAAAGATGACTGTTGGCGAAACGCAGGCACTGAAAAAACGCAACTCTTAAAAAGTAAATATCCATTCTTTAAATATCTCTTCTCTTACTCCTGTTTGGATAAAATAACAGAAAACGTAGCGCTTGTGTAAGAATGCGGAAGCGACTGCTAAAAATAAAAATAGTAAATGTCACTGATTGCAATTACTATATAATTTTAGGTTAAACAAAAGTTCTGAAAAGAAAATATAAATAATAATTGCAGACTAATATCCATTTCTGTCTTTTACATAGACCCATTATTGCATTGTACGAGACAATGGTAACCTTTTTGTGTGGTAAAAATCTTTCATTAAAGAGTCACGTTGCACTACCTACAGTAAGCCAAACTGGCTAACATTAAATTTTTTTTGCGAAGCTGTAAATTCTACGGTCTTTTACGCAAACGCTATTTTTCCTTATTTTTTAATGTTCTTTTTTACATTTCCCCTTAAAAGTTAGAAATGCTTTGTATATAAAATAAATTTTATGGCAAACAACGGTGCTTAGACATTCTGTAAAAGTCTGTAAAGAAAATTATGCCAAAGAAGAATGTATTATATTTCCCTGATAAGATTTTTTAAATTTAGTAATTATTTTTGTAAAATGTTTATAACTGCCATATTTAGTACTTTAAATTAAAAAATAACAATTGCATATATTATCCGAAAAAAAAAAAAAAAAAAAAAAGCAATATTGTTTTTTAATAATCTATGGAAAATTATACTTATCTCTGTAGGATTGTATTAAATGAAAAACATAAATAAATAAATAAATAAATAAAATAGAGCTGAAAAGCTGAAAATGTAAAGTTTTCAGAAATTTCGCTTGCTTTATCTTTTAACAACAACAATAACAACAACAATAATAATATATATATATATAAATCAGAACAAATAATCGCTAATAATGCGATAATTGTCCGAAATGTTAACCCTTTTCCTACAATCATCTGACTCATCTTTGCCACACTTTCTTATATTCCCGAAATAAAGCCACCGCACTTTAGGGTGTAAAGAAGAAGGGAAAAAGCTAAAAATCCATAGAAACACGAGAAAAAAGGGTCAGAATTCCATAGCAAAAAGCATGGGACGAAAAAAAAAAAAACTCACAATGTCAAGTGTGGAAAAAAAGATGCTAACACCGGAAGGAATAAAAGGACAAAATTGACTAGAAAAAGACATGGAAGAGCGGGAGGGTAGGGTTGGGGCATTAAACCTATCGTCGAGTGTTAATACGACTCGCCTAGTATATTCCTGCAATGACCTATCCACTGTAATAGCACATCTATGTTTTTTAAGACTTTCTTTTAAAAAGGAATTTATTGTAATATTTAATTTACTTGTAATTATATAATCAATTCGAGATTTTTTAGAAAATTACAAATTAAGGATAAAATAAATAAAATGAAATGCAATAAGACATAAATAAAGTTAATTATTTTTAAAAGCACAGATATTCATTAAATTGATTAATAACAAGCAACTAGAAAAGTAAAATTCTACATTACTATTTTCGAAAAATTGAATACATTAAAAAAAGTTAAAAATAAATAAATAAATAAATAAAATAAAAATAAAATAAAATAAATAAATAAATAAAAATCAGCAAATATTTCTAAAATTGTTTTAAATCCCGATTTTCTTTTTCTGTAAATAAGGAGGAACGAAATTAAATACCTAAATCAAAACAAATTAAAATCAAAACAAATTAAAAACAAAACAATTGTTTTCGTAATTTGTTTACTAATCATGTCAAAAATAATTCTAAGAATCTTTTTCGATAGAGAGATTTTTTTGCTGGGGATAATTACATCCTGTCTATTTTTTTTTTATTTCTAAATCTTTTTATTCAACGTTTTATTATTTGACAAATTTCTATTTTTACATTTATAATATAAATGAAGCATTAATTAATTTTTATACGAAAACAATATCAAAGAAAAGAAATTTATATGGTATTTTTATGAGCGACCAAATGAGTTTTTCTAGATGTTTTTCTTGAATAAAATTCTAAATTTACTTTCAGTTTATTATTTCATAATAAATAAAAATTTAAGAAAAAAATATTTTTTTTAAGATTAGAAGCTTTTTATTCTGAAGCCCTAAAAAGTATTAAATAAAAAAATATTGTGTCAAAGATATGCTATAAAGAAATGAAAGTTTTAATACTAATGAAATTTTAGAGAAATATATAGATATTTCCCTTTCGCAAGAAATGAAAATTTTTAAATATTCAAAATATTTTTAAAAAACATTCGAGACCAATAATCTTAGTTAATAGTTTTTTGTATAATTATTCGTTAAGCCATAAATTTCAAAGATCTCGAAAGTTTTTTAAAATAAAATTTTCATCTCTTGCAAAAGGGAAATATCTATATTTTTCTCTGAAATTTTATTAGTGCTAAAGCTTTCATTTCTTTATAGCGTGTCTTTGTCGCAATATATATATTTTTTATTTTATGCTTTTTAGGGTTTCACAACAAAAAGCGTCTAATCATAAAAAAATGTTTTTTACTTAAATTTTTATTTTGTGCTTTTTAGTTATATATAAAGCTTCTTAAAAATCTAATCAAAATTTCTTCAGATACTGTCTAGACAACTAAAGATTTTCTTTTAGCAATTGACATTTCTTTTTAATTATCTGAAGGGAAAAAAAAAAAAAGAAAAGAAATATATATATATATGTACATATAT
Organism: Salticus scenicus; assembly: GCA_963930645.1. Classification (NCBI taxonomy): domain Eukaryota; kingdom Metazoa; phylum Arthropoda; class Arachnida; order Araneae; family Salticidae; genus Salticus; species Salticus scenicus. The sequence goes on along the minus strand of OZ005661.1, from coordinate 61,755,247 downwards.
ATATAATGCATATCGGTTTTCAAGGACTGAACTCACGACCAACGCATTATCAGCATGACATTCTATTCAAAAGTAAAAGAACAATCATGAAAAGAAATAGAACATGCTAGAAAAATCTAATAAATGCATAAAAAAAAAGAAAAGAAAAGAAAAGAAAGAGAGAAAAAGAAAAAAAATGTTCTTGAATGCTTTTTGAAATATTTTGAATTTTTAATAATTTTTTTCTCTTGTAAAAGTGAAATATCTACATTCTTCTTTAAAATTTTCTTATTCTTGGAACTTTTATTTTTTTATAGCATATCTCTGCAATAATAAAATTTTACTTTAAGCTTTTTAAAGCTCCAAAATAAAAAGTATTCAGCGTTTTTTTTTTTTTTTTTTTTTTTTTTTTTAAGTTAAAATTTTTTTTATGTTTAGTTATATATATTTAAAAAAAAAAAAAAAAAAAAAAAAAAAAAAAAAAGGCTTCTTCAAAAAACTAATCAAAATTTCTTTGGATACTGTGTAGACCATTAAAGTTTTTTTTTTTTTCATTTTACTTAAATTTTTAGTTTGTTCTTTTTAGTTATTGAAAGAAAGCTTCTTAAAAAAACTAATCAAAATGTCTTAGGATACTGTGTAGACCATGAAAGGTTCTGTTTTTAACAAATGACATTTTTTCTATTAATTATCTACAAATAAGTAATACGTCCGCCTTTGAAGGTTGAACCCACCCACCACCATCGCGCTATCAACATGACGCGCTAGCCAACTGAGCCAATAAGAGGTACAATGAATTGCTTACATTTTTTGTAAGTGGAAGCAGAGAAAAAACGCGATGACAAATCCAATTATATATATATATAATATGTATATATATAAAGCTTCTAAAAATATTTATTTGTGTATTTTTTACTTACAACTTTTTTTTTTTTTTTTTTTTCAAATATCTAAAATATTTTGTGTTTTCCAAAACCTAAAAAAAAAAATAAAATAAATAAAATAAAATAAAATAAAAAAAATAAATAAATAAAACTTCTTAAAAAAACTCTTCAAAAATTCGTATGACACTGTGTAGTCAACCAACAGTTTTCTTTCATAAGTTAACACAAGTGCTCATATATATAGGAAAGGGACCGGATTTGGTTCAACCAATAGGATTACGGAAGAGGTGGGGAGTGTGGCCAATAGGATTTAAGGAATGTGTAGCTGTGTAAACTGTAGAAAAATTAAGGAAATGTGGACTGAATGTAAAATTTCCAACAATCAGACAAATAGGGAACAGCGAAATCACAATTTACAAGGTTTTTAAAATTTTTATAAATATGAAAAGCTTCAAAGAAATCGAGTTCATGAATAGATTTAGGTCTGCAAATTATTTTAGCTGAATTAAATTTAAAATTATGATTTTCCTCCCAGCAATGTTTAGAAATAGCCGATTTATTGGTGATATTATTTCTTTGAAGCTTTTCATATTTATAAAAATTTTAAAAACCTTGTAAATTGTGATTTCGCTGTTCCCTATTTGTCTGATTGTTGGAAATTTTACATTCAGTCCACATTTCCTTAATTTTTCTACAGTTTACACAGCTACACATTCCTTAATTCCTATTGGCCACACTCCCCACCTCTTCCGTAATCCTATTGGTTGAACTAAATCCGGTCCCTCTCCTATATATATGAGCACTTCTCCAGATTCTGAATTCTTTTTGCACTGATGACGGTACGCTTTAGGCTACCGAAACAGCTGTATGCACCTCAATAATTTTTCTTTGGCGTTTCTGACGTAGTAGTTTATTCCTGTTTTAATATTCCAACGCCAAGTCTCCTGCTATTACTTCTAAAAATGTATTTATATGAAATTTTAAATAACAATACTTTAAAAATCTATAATAAAATATCAGCAACAAAATAAAATGTACTTTATTTAAATTACTTGTTTACCTTTTAAGAAAAGAATATATTCACAAGTAACATGGATTTATGTGTAGAATTTATTGTGGATAAGAAATGATGATAATTATCAAAATTAGCGCAATAAAAAATACCTAGATAGTTATAGTAAAATGTACAGTCGGGGAAAAAAAAGCGCAACACTCCACGTAACTTCGTTGTTAATCGATGTAGAAAAATGTATATTGGACATTATTACTCTGCTTTTATTAACATCTGTTCTTGTTTGTTTGTTTGTTTGTCCGGTACAAATCTTGCAATCGAATTTTAACTAACTTCCCTACTAGCTAGATATTTGAGACTTTAACAATAGCTCAGAACCCGATGACAGCACAATACTTCAAAGTCCGATTTTCGAATTTTTGATTAGTTTTCTTATAATTAATTAAAATTTGAAAATAATAGTAATAGCATTAAAATAGCAATGAAAATATTAGATATAATTTAATTGTTGCCAAAAAAGAAGAAAAAAAAACAGTCATTTTCTTTCGACATAAAAATAAATACATTTAATTAAAAGTGAACGTTAAAAAAGTATAAAAAAGTTAAATTTTGCATCTCACAAAAATTGACGTCATTATCACTTTAAAAATTTTATGCACATTGATAAGAGCTCTGTGATTCATCAGAAAATTTAAAACATGGTACATAAAAGTTTTCTTTTTATCTCCTTATATTATTAAAATCTGTACGCATCTGTCTGTCTGTGAGAAATGCCTTGTCATCGCTAAAGCTCCGGCGCTAATGGTCGCATCGACTCGAAACCGGTGTCGACAGACGAAGAATTTCTTCATCTCGACATCGCGATAATTCGCTAAGCGATGCGTAGCGGAGATATTAATTAAAATGTCGACCCATGTCTACCGAAAAATGACCCAGAATTCATGATTAAATGCTTAAAAAGCGACATTTTTACGGAAAAAGTGGAAAAAAATTTAGAAATATCAGTCGTATTGTTACAAACAAGATACCATTTGAAGGGGCTTTTTTTTCTCAATCCGATGGTGTAAACGGCTTATCGATCGGACAATTAGATTTTCTTAAATTAACTAAACTAAAAAAAATGGTGGCAACAAATCACAAGCATTTTAACTTTGCAGACGATCTTGAACGGAAAGAAAAAACATCTGGTGTTTAATGAGGTCACGTGTTTTTGTGCTGCGATTAAAAATTGCAATTTTCTATTTTCTTCAATTTTTCAAAATTCGCATATTTCAATTAGTATACAATCTTAACGCCACAAAACAAACTTGCAGTTAAAATTTCATCGATTTTGATCAATAAACAAAAGATTTACATTTTAATTGCAAATTAAATTTTATCTTTACACGCCTGACATTTTATTTGTCGAAAGAGGATACCAGTTTCAAAACGACACAAATACACTTAAGGTAAAAATATTTCTTTTTCTATTTACTTCCATTAACCGACAACCGTAGATAATGGAATTCGAAATTTCACCTGATTTACACGTTTTGAGGTGTCATGGCGCTGTAATAATTTGAAATTTCAATATTTAAAATTCTAATTATGTTTAATTTTTTTTTTTTTTTTTAATATATCATTCGATACACCTTTTAAAGTACGGTTACATTATCGAAAGGGGAATTCGAGATTTCACCCGATTTACACGCTTTGAGGTCTCCTGATTAGGTTTTCTTTTGCATCGCAATAGTAGAATTCAAGATTTCAGCTTATTTACACGTTTTGAGGTTTCCTGAATGGGTTTTCTTTTTATCTCAGCTACTAATAAAAGTGTCGAAAGTGGAATTAGAGATTTTACCTGATTTACACGTTTTGAGGTGTCCTGAATGGGTTTTCTTTTGTATCTCAGCTGCTAATAAAAATATTTCATAAGTAATACATCATATGAAAGCTTTGTTAATTTGGAATTGAATAGTAGATTACAGAAATTCGCTATTTCGACATTTCTCCTAATTTAAACGTTTTGAGGTCTCCTGAATGGGTTTCTCTTTTGTCTCAGTTACTAATTAAAAAAATTTCATAAGTAATGCATCATTTGAAAGCTTTGCTTAGTTGGAATCGAACAGTAGATTACAGAAATTTTTACCGCCAGATGGCGCTGTAATATTTTTAAATTGCAATATTTCTATTTCTAATCATGATCATTTTTTTTAACGCGTCATTCGATACACATTTTAAAGTACTTTCACATTATCGCAAACGAATTCAAGATTTCACCAGATTTACACGTTTTGAGGTCTCCTGAATCAGTTTTCTTTTGTATCTCAAATACTAATTAAAATAATTTCATAAGTAATACATCATTAGAAAGCTTTGTTGATTTGGGATCGAACAGTGGAATACAGAAATTTCTACCGCCAGATGGCGCTGTAATATTTTCAAATTTCAATATTTCAATTTCTAATTATGATTAAATTATTTTTAAAACACCATTCGAAAGATATTTTAAAGTTCTTTTAGATTATCGAAAGTTTTCAGCAGATTTACACGTTTTGAGGCGTCCTGATTAGGTGTTCTTTTGCATCTCAGCTAATTGAGTAAGACCGTTCAAAACTGGTATACGTAGGTTTATTAGAAGGGGCTGAAAGGGTGGGGATGAAATAGGCGTGCGCCGCGCACGAATCCCCTAACTTGTGCGTGCGCAGCGCGCACGGGACTGCGCTGCCGAAGGCAGTGGGGACCCGGTCCGACTTTTTAACCGATGAGAAAGAATTTTTTTTATTTTCTTTTCTTAAGAATAAAAGTTTTATTCGAGAAGGAATACGTGCGCGCAGCGTGCGTATACCTTCACACGTGCGCGCGCAGCGCGCGTGGGTCTGCGCTGCCGAAGGCAGTGGGGACCCGGTGTGATTTTTTACCCGATCAGAAATGATTTTTTTTAGGGAGCACGAAGTGTCAGGGATGGAATGTGGGCATGCAGCGCATGTATTCCTTAATTTGTGCGCGCGCAGCGCGCACGGGACTGCGCTGCCGAAGGCAGTGGGGACCCGGGCCGACTTTGTACCCCATGAGAAATGATTTTTTTTTTTCTTAAGAATAAAAATTTGATTTGAGAAGAAATATTTGCGCGCAGCGCACATGGGTCTGCGCTGCCGAAGGCAGTGGGGACCCGGTGTGAGTTTTTACCCGATCAGAAATGATTTTTTTTGGGGGGGGCACGAAGGGCAGGGAAGGAATACGCGCGCGCAGCGCGTGTATCCCTTAACTTGTGCACGTGCAGCGCGCACGGGACTGCGTGCCGAAGGCAGTGGGGACCCGGGACGACATTTTACCTGATCAGAAATGATTTTTTTTTAAATTTCTTTTCTTAAGACTAAAAGTTACTGTTAGTGATTCATTAATTATAGTGATTCATTTGAAAATACTGACCCGCTAGCGGGCAAAGCTCGCTAGTATTGTAATTAATTTCTGTTATTACTTTCTTCTATATGTAATATAGAGAAAGTATTGGATTCGTGAAAATTTTCGACCTCCGTTTTTTGACGGATCTACACGTTTTGGGATGTCCTGAACACGAATTGATAGTTTTTTAAAAATGTCTGTCTGTCTCTCTGTTTGTGTGTCTGTGGTTTATTGTTTTCACCGTATCTCACGAACCAATGAATGAAATTCAACCAAACTTGGTATATAGTTGGACCCTAGCGGGGCATTTTGCTGATTAGATTTGGGGATCAATAGCCCAGCAGGTGGCGCTGTGATCGCATTTTATGTAAATTTTTAACATGGCAGTATAGGACAAAATTTCGTATTTTTCACCGTATCTCCGGAACCAATGAATGAAATTCAACCAAACTTGGTATATAGTTGGACCCTGACATGGAATGGTGCTGATTAGATTTTGGGATCAATCGCCCGGCAGATGGCGCTGTGATCACATTTTATGTAAACTTTTAACATGGCAGTATAGGACAAAATTTCGTATAAATATACATAATGAGCGTTATTTTAAACTTGTGATTGTAAAATTAATATGAATTATTGATAATAGTAGTAGTTAACTACGAAAAAAAATGTGTGCATGTGGGGGCACCGGTTCCCACCTGGGGGCGGGGGGGGGGGGGTAAATTTTCAAGATGTGTATCTTTCGAAAGATCTCGTCAATACCTTTAAAACGAATGATTGAACTATAAATCTGTGATAATTTAAAACAAAGTTATCGATTTTTTTTACTTTTAACAAAAAAAAAAAAAAAAAAAAAAAACCTTAGAAAAAAAAAAAAAAAAAAATCGTATTTTTTTTTTTTTTTTTTTTTTTATTGTTACTGATTGTATATGTATTACTTTTAACAAAAAAAGAACTTAGAAAAAAAATCGCAATTTTTTTTTTTTTTTTTTTTTTTTTTTTATTGTTACTGCTTGAATATGTACATAGGAAAATATAGAAGAAAGCCTTGTGGTGGCCACAACATACTAGTTTTTCTCATAAACATGGCCTTTCCATTTGAGAAATGTTATATGCATAAAAGTGGTAGGTTTTAAAGTTGCACATAATTTCAAATATCGCAAAATGTGAAGGAAAATAATTAATTTCAACGTGCTTGTTCCCTTACAGAAATTGAAATTCAATGAAGCATTATAAGAAATATAGCATTTATTTCTCATTTATTACATTACGCAACAAATCCTTGTTTGCTATGTATACTAATAAATTCATGTGTTTGCATGTGTGTGCGTGTGATGCATGTCTAATGTACGTACATGGAAGTTTGAAGAACTTTACTTTCTCTTACTCATATAATAGCAGTGAAATAATTGTTCTTGGGTCAAATTTTTGAAATTAAAATTTTGTAATATTTACCCATTTTGAAATCCCCTATATTTAAACATTTTTCAGTGGTTGGTTTGTGAATGCATCTGTGTATCTGTGTACAGTGTGGGACAACAACAACAAAAAAAAAAAAAAAAAAAAAAAGAAAAAAGAAAAGAAAAGAAAAAGCCGCACTGCAGAAAAATTGACTTAAACTTTTTTATTTGTTGCAACTTCACAACTAATGATTGAAACAAATGAAACTGACATGTTTGTATAATACCAAAGAGATAAAATGATACCTATGTACATTTTTGATTTAGTAATTTGCTTTATTGTACTCAACGAAGTACCTAATAAAAATCTACATAAAACTTTCTTTTAAAACGTAATATAATAAACATATACATTTTATTCTATTAGAATTTATTATATGAAATACTAATCACATTTTATATTAATATATGAAATAAAACTATTCATTTATTAAATCTAAACAATTACCTAAGAAAAATATGTATTTTGCATTGGGTAATTCCACATTTATATCGAATTACTGCTTTAATGTGCAATGGCATAATAGCTATTATACAGTTTTCTAATATAAATCTCAGAAATTTTACTGAGCCAGAGGTTGTACCTCAGTTCCTACTGGTCCATTTTACCCCATGTGGAACTCTAACAACAAATATTAAAAAAAAAAAAAAAAAAAATCCTTTTAAAAAATATTTTAATAAGATTACATGTAATAATAGATGATGACTCTTTATTGTGCTGAATAACCTCTACCAGATAAAAATTCTTAAGTGACGAAAAAAAAATAAATAAAATAAAAATAAAAAAATAAAAAATAAGTTTAACTAAAAATATTTACTTTTGGTTACCGCAAGCTAAATTTCACAAATAAAATGGCTAAATTGTCAGTTAGGCATGAAGTTGCTAGATAAATTTCATCACTGCAGTACTGTTATCTATCTGCCAAAATACGAAGCATAGAAATAAATAAAATAAATAATAGGGTAGGTCCATTTTACCCCATGGTCCATTGTACCCCGGTCTCCCCTATATATTAGCAGCCTTATTATTTATTACCTTCTCTTAGCCATAAGGCCGAAAAAGTATTGTTTTAGGGTCAAATTTTTGAACGTGAGTTTTGTTATTTTTGCATATTCTGAGGTCTCCTGAATACGAAAATCATGTTTTTAGCGAATGGTCTGTGTGTATGTCTGTGTGTCTCTGTGTGTGTTATCAGCATATCTCGAGAACAAATAATAGCAGAAATTTAAAACTCAGTATGCTAAATGTGTATCATATAGGGATGCTACACTAAGCTTTTCGTTGAGAGGAAGCAAATGGTTCGTGTACAGGGACACTCAAAAGTATGCAAATACATTACGTCTATGGGGGAAATTGTAGGTAAGTAGAGTTTAACATTTATAGACTGCACTAAACAAAATGAAACGAATATTAAAAAAATATAGAGATAGTCAACTGGGGAAAAAAATTGTGTATGAAGGAGCCTTGCCTCCCCTCCCCCCCCCCGGAGGGGAGGGGGAAGTTCCACCTCGAGGGAGTAAATTTTCATGATGGGTATATTTCAAAAGAGCACGGAAATACCTTTAAAACGAATGGTTGAACCATCGATCTGCGATAATTTAAAATTAAGTTATCGATTTTTAATAGATATATATTTTTTTAATGTAATATTCAGAAAATTTGTATAGGAAAGTCGTGTGGAGGCCACAGCACACGAGTTATTTTTTGTTAGTGGATGTGCTTTACTAATAATATTTTACCATTTCCAGGAAGGCTGTTCAAGAATTGAAATAAATTCCTCGTAGAGATATGGTAAATAATGTATGTTTTAAGCAAAGTATTCATCGCTTGTTGTTTGGATATTTACGCGCTTTGAGACTTCCTGATTACCGTAGTCAAGTTTTTTAACGTTTGATCTTTGTCTGTGTCTCTTAGAGTAACTAAAAAACGAATAATTTTAGAAGATCCAAATGATGTGTTTTGAAGTTAATATGAGTTTGTTGCTGGAAAAGTTTGATCAAAATTGATATGTTTCAATGAATGTTGCGTGTGAAAATTGTCTGTATAATTTTAAGTAAACTTTTAATCTTAATAACAGAATTAAATTCTATATAAATGTAGGTGCATTAATAAAACGGGGGTTGAAACGGTAGTCCTCCTCACACAGAACAAATTATCAATAAAACTCTTCCGAAATCTAATTTAAATTGTTTAACATAGGTTTACATAACAGTACTCGTAATCGTTCCTCTTAATCTCCAACCTGTGTTCATAGTATTAAATTTCAGGGTAAAAGAAAGTCGTGTGGGTGACACACCAGATTATTATTTTTCTTTTTTAGGATGTCGGTTATATTTTAATCAAATGGTTAAAGGTGATGATATCTGTCTTTTACACAGAAATTTATGTTATATAAAACTGTTTAAAAAACAGTTTTCAACAGTTTTAAATTTAAATGCAGGGTAAAAAAATGTTGTCCGAATATCAAAATAGATTACATTTTTTCTAGAAGGAACAATAGAACGTTAAAATTAATATAATTTAAATGCGCATATATTTTTTCATTTAACTCTCAAAAGTCCAGAAGCTGGTTATTATTATTATTATTATTTTTTTTTATTATTATTATTATTTTACATTTTGTGCTTAGAATATATATAATATATTTTAAACACATTTTCTCTTTTCTGCATTTCAGTTTGTTTGCTTTAAGCTCTTCACACAATGTCTACAAAGTCATACCGCCCTAGTACGTACACTACCTCACTACCTTATCCTAATATGTTGCGTAATTTTATTGGTGTATCATATATGGTTATGGCTGTTTAATGAATTTCTGTTTTGAGGTGGTATTTTCTATTTATAGAAATATGCCAAGTATATGAATGTATCTTAACACTTTCGCGACCGCTCTCGTAGATTCACGTCATTTGAAAATCTGTAACTCCACCAATGGGCGTTTCTTTCGCAATTTGTGCGTTATTTATGTCTTAAGAATCTACCAACTATTCATATTTTTACAATCAAATAAACTATGGATACAAATACTTCGATTAGAAGGAACATAATTATATTTTCATTTGTATTATAAATGTAAATACAGAAAATATTGTTCTGAAATATTGAAATTTGGGGGAATAACGCCCACAGGCGGACCTTACTGTAAAAATGACAAAAGCATACGGTCGTGAAAGTGTTAAAAAAAAAAAAAAAAAAAAAAGGCTTGTGAAAAATAATAAAAGCGAGTGATATCAGTAAATTTAAACAGAAAATAAGGCTATAGTAAAAGCATGATAGAGAAATTATTGAGTGGTCCGGCAGCGTATTGTGTAATAAAACTGATTCACAATTCTTGATAGCATAATAACTACCCATTAATTGTATACATTTTTATGCGTGAAAAATGTGCGAAATTTTCCACAGTACTTCCAACTCATCATCATTCCGGGCGCGGGGAGGTGAATTCCACACTCTGTATTTGGTTTTTGGTTTTTCATCTGTTTAATTTTCATTTAATTAGCGGTTTCTCTGTGAAAGTAATGTCATCTAGATTCAAAGTCTATACAATAAACCCATTAACACACTGGTTCTATTCAGAATTTCAAAACATTTAAAATGTATTCATTAGTTGTTTTTTAGTGATTTAAAAAAAAAAAAAAAAATGCATTAGAAAGACAATATTTAGATAAATACATATAGAACTAAAATAAATATTTTCTTGCAAGGTATCCATCAATGAAAATCAAATGAGAGAAATTTCTTGCCTTTACGATAGCACATTAATGTCGTGCAAATTAGTACATTATTATAAATAGCACAATATTAAAAATAGTAAGTGAAATCATGTGCAGGTCATTTCTACAGCTCATTTCTAGATTTTTGTGATATAGGGTAATCCAAAGTATTTTTTTTTTTATTTCATCAATTTGTGTCTGGTCCCTTAACCACTTCACCGGCTAACCCGAGATAAATCGGGGGGAAATTTAGCCTTTCACACGCTACTGTGGCCAGTGCAGTTGTTAATTGCACTCAGGACAAAATCGTTACTGGAAAGTGAAAGCTTATGAATGTTCTTTTCATGTCAGAAGTTCAAGACCATTTCTTTGAAAATTTCCTTGTAAAACGATAATGGTTATAAATAAATAAATAAATAAATAAATAAATAAATAAATGAGCCTCTGTATGTGACTGCACTTGCATGCCGTCGAACAGAAATATTTGATTAATTCAAATTAATATTTAATAATAATAATAATAAAAAAAAAAAAATCACTATATTTAAAGGGGACTAATGTACAAGATGTACCTGACGGGACTAAAGTGAAAGTTGTACCTCAAGGGACTAATGTGAAAGTTGTACCTCACGGGACTAATGTGCAAGTTGCATCGAACGAACAAACTATTTCTTTCATCGAAAATGCCTACTAACCCTGGACGATAGGTCTAATATATCGTATCACATTATATATCCTATTTATCGTAACATAACTCAATACTTATTTCACTTCCTTCTTCGACTCATTTTAATACGAATTTTTTATATGCATGAGCAGCCCCCGAAAAACAAAAACATTAAATCATTAAATTCATTTTTTTATTTATTTTTATTTCATATTATTTCACGCGCACTTTTTATTTCCTAATTCAAAATTATTAAAAAAAAGACTTTTTTAAATATCGCTTGTAACGATACTGATTATTATTAATTTTCTTTTCTTTTTCTTTCAATAATATTAATAATAAAAAAAGATTTTGATGAAATTCTGGCAGAAGCAGAATTTAGTTTAGGACGAAGGACTATTAGTTATTTTTTCTTTTTCTTTTTTCTTTTTTCTTTTTTCAAATTATAACATCGCTTTCAAATTATTCAATTATATTTTCGATAAATTTTAGATTTCGACAAATGTCCAACTATCGAAATCGACAACGCAAATTCCCAGATTGAGACTAATCCCTCAGTCCTAAAAAAAAAAAAAAAAAAAAAAAAAAAAATTAATAATAATAATAATAGTTTGATTACGCACTATATATTCAAATAAATGGATACGAGATACATAAAAAATTACAATTTGGAAAAAATAAGAGTTTATTTTTTTAACTTTAAACTAATATTTAAAAACTATCTAATTCGTGTTACTGTGATGAATTGCAGTTAAGTACTCAAACTAATGGGATATATTATATAAAATATCTTTTTAAAACTATCTTTTTTTTTTTTTTTTTTTTTTTTTTTAAATGAACTTTTCAGATAGATAAATATTCGTTACAATATTTAACTGAATTTTAAAAAGTAATAATTTTGTGAATTTTCAAAAAATACATTTAATCATACCTTTAATTAAAATATTTTCTTTTTCTTTTAAATCCTTTTTTCTTTCTACGAGCTAATGAATTGCCTTAGAGAAAAAAAAAAAGTTTAAATGACTGTTTTAAAAGATTCAAACAAGTAAGAGAAATTGATAAAAGTTTGTTAAACGAAGTAGTGCTGAAGTTTTATGTTGCTCATTCATTTTAGTTAAAGCTTCATCTATCTCAGAAGTTAAAATATCCTTAGCAGTAATCTCAAATAAGTTCTTTTTAATGATTGTCTTTTGCATATAAGATATTGTGCTGTAATAAAGAATAACGATTTGATAAAGACGATAATTTATCCCTCAAAGTCTGTTTAAAATTAAAAGTTGTCTCGAGGCGCATTTAGACAAATTGTCTAGAAATTGCATCGTTTATGAAAATAAAATTTACGTTCTGTTATTTAAGTACTTTAATGTTTTAAAGTTAGTAAATTGCATGCTGCATAGTTTGAATTGAAATATTTGATAAATGGGGGGAAAAAATTAGAAAACCGAAGATAAACAGCGATTTTTTATTAAATAAGTAGTATTTATTTATTATGCAATAAATAAATAACGGGTGAATACATATGTATGTAATAATACGCAAATATGAAATTTGTCTTTTATAATATTCACGCAAATATGAAATTTTTAGCCTACTTTTAATAAGAGGAAAGGCTTAAAAGTAGTACCGTTTGAAATGTATGTTTAATGTGCGTTTTAGAACAGTTATTTCTTTATGCATTATGGAATGCATAAATATATACAGTCGGTAACAAAAGTGTCCGAACACTATCAAAAATTCCTATATAAAACAAAAGTACACTTAATACTGTTTTGTTAAATAAATCCTTTTCGAATCCAGTTCTTAGTCAGTCTAAGAACAGGATTCGACAAGGATTTATTTAACAAAACAGTATTAAGTGTACTTTTTTTATTTTTGGTTAATTCAGCAAGTCCAATTTTTTAAATTTTAATACAATGGCTTGTAATTTAGCTTTTTTTTCTGAATTTATTTTGCCCTACTTATATTTTAAAACCTCCAACATATCACTGCATTGAAGAATGATTCTTCCCATCATTCGAACTTTTTTTATCATTTATCTTTTGGCTATAGAAATGGATTTATAGAGTTGGGTATGTAAGAGGACAAATTATTTGTCTAATTCTGTTTAAAATTAAATTTTGTCTCGAAGTACGTTCAAACAAAATTTCCAAAAATTACTTCCATTAGGAAAATAAAATTTACAGTATGTTATTTAAGCACGTAAATGTTTTAGAAATAGTAAATTGCATGCTGTGAATTTCGAATCGAAATATAGGGTGGTAATAACTAACTGACAGTGCTTACTGTATTCTGTACTGTGATCTAATTGCATGAATTGCATGAATGGTACTAAAGTTTGTAGGAATATTAAGTAAGACGGAGGACAAAGGATTCCGAAAAAAAAAAAGTATGGTGTAAAATAACCACACGACTTCCATTGCTCACTATTTCACGTGTCGTATACATTCCACAATTATACACGTATTATATGCTTTTTTTTTTTTTTTTTTTTTTTTTTTTGTGATATAATATGATTTGAAGACATAAAATTGACCTAAAGAAGTAGAAGCCTAAATTTTTTCCAGCGAGAGAAACTTAATGGACGAGTAAAGACATATAAAACAAAGTTTACATGGAAAGTAAGAAAATAACAGAAAAAATGCATGAATGGTACTAAAGTTTGTAGGAATATTAAGTAAGACGGAGGACAAAGGATTCCGCAAAAAAAAAGTCTGGTGTGAAACAACCACACGACTTCCATTGCTCACTATTTCACGTATTGTATACATTCCACTATTATACACGTATTATATGCTTTTTTTTTTTTTTTTTTTTTTTTTTTTTTTTTTTATGATTTGAAGACATAAAATTGACCTAAAGAAGTAGAAGCCTAAATTTTTTCCAGCGTGAGAAACTTAATGGACGAGTAAAGACATATAAAACAAAGTTTACATAGAAAGTTAGAAAATAACAGAAAAAAATGCATGAATGGTATTAAAGTTTGTAGGAATATTAAGTAAGACGGAGGACAAAGGATTCCGAAAAAAAAGTCTGGTGTGAAACAACCACACGACTTCCATTGCTCACTATTTCACGTATTGTATACATTCCACTATTATAGACGTATTATATGCTTTTTTTTTTTGTGATATAATATGATTTGAAGACATAAAATTGACCTAAAGAAGTAGAAGCCTAAAATTTTTCCAGCGTGAGAAACTTAATGGACGAGTAAAGACATATAAAACAAAGTTTACATGGAAAGTTAGAAAATAACAGAAAAAATGTTTGAGTTATCTTTTGAAACACCAGTTTCCGAGATCTAAAATTCCCCAACCTACCTAAGCAGGATTACTGTTAATTTCCCTGTAATAAGCATGTAATACATGAGAAAGGATATCTAAATTAATTTATGTAACAATTTTTAAGAAAATCATTAGAGCCATTTTTGAGATACAGGCTTACACCAAAACTTCGCAAACTCAATTGTTGAGATATCTAAAAAAGAGTTAATTTGCCGAGTTTGAAAAAAAAATCCGTGCTGCCTTTTTTAATGGAACGCACTTGCGAGACCTGAAACTGAGGTATTTATACAGAACGCCTATCAGTTTTCCTGAACTAACCAACTATATCATTCGAAAGGACATCTAATAGAGTGTTTATACAGTAATTTTGAAGAAAATCGTTGTAGCCATTTTTGAGATACGGACTATTTCTAGTTTCGGATGTCCCACTTCCGTTTTTCCATTTTTCACTTTCTGTATGTATATTACATTAAAAAGCTAGAACAATTGATAAATTTTGTCACTAGTCTCCTAAACTAGAGTAAAGTAACATATATATTGGCTGTTCAATGTGCTTTGTTTTTCCGTTGTTTTGTGCATTAAACTAAGGATTTTGTTATAAATTTATAAAGCCTGAAGAAATTATAACCGAAGAAGAAATTAAAAAAAAAAAAAAAAAAAAAAAATACACCACACGATGTGAATTGCTTCAAATAAATAAAAAAAAGTTTTTTTTTTTTTCTTCCAGAATTTTGGAAAGCACTGTTGAGCGCAGGAGAAGGGGGCCTCCAAATAGGATCAGTGCCCTGCATAACAATATACGACAAATTACTAATAAATACGACACCTTTTCGAAGCAATCATTAATATATATATATATTTCTAATCGATATACTCTAATATACGACTTTTAACTGAATTCTGTAAAGAAATAATTTAATGAAATTCTGAAATATTTAATCGTAACAATATCTCTGTTTTAATGCCTTACAGGTATATAAAATCCTTAAAATATTTTTTTATTTATATCATTATTTTTTATACGAATTAATGAATAGCTTTAAAAAAATAATCGCAAAATATCTGTCTTAAAAGATTCAAATACGTAAGAGAAATTGATAGGAGTTTGTTAAACGAAGATGTGCTGAAGTTTTATGTTGCTCATTTATTTTAGTTAAAGCTTCATCTATCTCGTTAGGTAGAGTATCCTTAACAGTAATCTTAAATAAGTTCCTTTTAATGATCATCTTTTGCAGATAAGAGATTGTGCCGAGAGGCTATAATAATGAATAACGATTTGATAAAGACGATAATTTATTCCTCAAAGTCAGATTAAAATTAAAAGTTATTAGGAGGCACGTTCAAACAAATTGTCCAGAAATTGCTCCGGCTATGAAAATAAAACTTACGTTCTGTTATTTTAACAGCAAAATGTTAAAAGTTAGTAAATTGTATCCATATAAATTGCACTGAAATATTTAATAAAGGGTGAATACTTTTGAAATAATTTATAAAATACAGTATACTCTATTAGATAATTGCCTGTCAAACAGATGGAATGATTTTTCACTATTTTTGAATAACAATTAAACTTCATTTAAAGGTTTTTGTTTAGATATTTTTAAGTAATGAACGTGTGATATTTTAATTTTTTATTTTCAAAATTAAGTTTTACTTTTCGTTATGTTTCTCGGAAATATCGAATAATTTTTAATATATGCATGCATATATAAGGTTTAAAAAAAGAAGTATATTTGGATTAAAAAACATATTAATAGATTTTTTCATGTCTAATTAAGAAAAGGAATTTTTATTCCACACCTTTCATTTTAAATTAAGATTCTACTAGCTAGCAAGTCGTTGGAAACAGTTTATAACCATGATAATGTAACCTCTAGATAACAGAACTTTTGATTTTTTTTTTTTTTTTTTTTTCTGTGCGATATGTGGGATATTCATTAATAGTGCAATATAATCTATATTAAAGAAGGAAAAATTTGAGTTACAATGTGCATTGATTCAACTGTTTTCATAAATTTAGTAGAAAAATGACTTCATTTCATGTATTACATCACAATAAACAAACAACAACAACAGAAAATCGTTCAATAATATATGAAATTATTCTTTGATCACATTTCTTGCAACTCTGGGAGCCTCTGCGCAAGTGCGAACTCAAAGAGTCTAATGTTAAAAAATAGGGGTGATAACCTTTATCATTGAGAGAAAATAAGCGATAAGAAACATCGTATGACTGGATGTTTACTAAATTCCAACTTGTCTGTCAATTTGACATCCTTCCAAGTCTCTTCCTCACTGCTAGGTGTAGGAACCGGGGTTATACTGTATTTTTAATGATTATTTGTATACTTATTATGTTGCATAGTGTTAACGGTGCAAAATAGCTATTTCCGCAACCTTTTGTCACAGAAATATGCTTTCATTTTGCAACAAAGGTTTCAATTCTTGTAAAATATTATGACATTAAATATTCAGTTTAATATTTAATGTTATAATATTGATTGAAATATAATTTCATTAACATTTCATTATTACCTTTCCTTGCTCCTAATGATTGTACCACTACTTCACATAAAGCTGACGATACTCAGAAGTCAATAGCTTCTGTTCTATTGATCTGATTTGATCTTTATGAAACGGGAAATATACAGATTAATTGGCCGAAGATTACGTGGAAAAAATAGTTTTACATAATATCACCAACAGATAGGAGCTTTACGGACAAGAGCAAAGCAAATGATTTTTGCTATAAAAGTGATATTTTTTTATTAGAACAAATCATTTGCCGTCAATGACCATGCTATTGGACAGGAAAAAGTGAAACAAATAGTTTTTTCTTCTTTTTTTTAATGAAGCTAATTTACATGTGCATTAGGCCGCGTAGCAACATTACGTGTAACAGCATGAAGAGCAATAAAGCTCAGCATCGCAGCTTGTTTAAAAATAAATAAATAAATAAAATAAGTAAATCCAAGTAAAATTTTGCCATATAATCTAGATTAATATTTTTAAAGTTTCAAATTATTAGTTTCTGAACACCTTTAGTTAAATTTTAATCACCCTGTATTTAGCGAAATAACCATCACATAATTTTTACTTTCTTCTATATTCAATAGAAGAAAGTAGGATTCGTAAAAAATTTTCGACCTCGGGTTTTTGATGGATTTGCACGTTTTGAGAGCTGTAAAACACGATTTGACCATTTTTAGAAAATGTCTGTCTGTCAGTCTCTGTGTGTGTGTGAGAGAGAGAGAAAATTTTGTGGCAACTGTATCTCAGGAACTACTGCACAGAATTTCATACAAATTGGTAAGTAGTTGCACCTTGACATAAATTAGTGCCTATCAACTTTCGGTAAAAATTGTCTTACAGGTTGCGTTGCCATCCCGCTTTTTCTAAATTTTTAACATGGTGATATAGGAAAAAATTTTGTATAAATGTGCATAAAGAGAATTATTTCTTAATTTGGAAAAAAAATTGTGCATGTGGGAATATCGCTTCCCTCCCTAAAAAAAAAAAAAAAAAAAAAAAAAAAAAAAAATTGGAAAAAACAGTATTTTTTTTTTAAAATATTGTTACTGAGTGAATTTGTATAGAAAAATATAGAAGAAAGTCTTGTGGTGGCCACAGCATACTAGTTTTACAAAGTAAAGATAAAATAGTTAAAGTGAATCAATTTCTTTTACTAAAGTCATATTTACGCTCAAAAAAAAAAAAAAAAAAATCACATATCGAGCCATATTTAAAGGTAAAATAAATGTTATAACTCAAAATATCATATTACGATTCTTCTGATACTTATATTATATTTTATGTGTTTAGATAAAGTTACGTAAATAGAAGTTCGATATTCTTTAGCGCGATGCATGTTACAGAAAAGAAATATATATATAATAAATATAAAATTAAATAAATAAAATGAATATATAATGAATAAATAAAAAGATATTTAAGAGTGTAAGACTTATCGTTAGTTTTCCCGATACACGATATTACACGAAGAAAATTATTTTTATTTATAACCAATGGACTCGAATTATCTGAAGTGCGATAGCTTCTAAGCACTTTATTCGATTTAGCTATAAGTTCGTAAGTATAAGCTTTAATACATCGTCGCACACTTTGTATGAAATCCTTTATTTTGTACACTTTGCATAGAATTTTATCAGTTTTGACACTATTAGTTCTTTATAGAAACACAAAGAAAAAAATCTTCATCATTACTATAGAATCGAATTATTTGAGACTAAACTATTAATTCGAATATGATATAAATTAATAGGCATATCACAAGAGCCGTTCAGATCTACATGTGTGTAGGATCGCTTTTTTACCCGAACGCAAAGATGAATTTTTACATATTAAGGTCTATAGGCTTAACTATTTAAATTTTGCTCTAATAATACTAATTTGTTTAAAACATTAAAAAAAAAAGTTTCATATAACGAAATTACAATTTATGTTTTCTTCACTGGGAAGTACAAAAGAATTTGGATAAATTACGATTCATAATACGACATATAATTTTAAGAGAAAGATCCAAACATCTTATTATGTCTTTTCATTTATTTATTTAACGACTTCTCTAATTTATAAGCTATTAAAACTGCTGTTATCTACTAATTATTCATAAAGTCAAAATTTTTAGAAAATGTCTGTGTGTGTAGCAAAATTTAGAGTTCGCTGTATCTGACTAATTAATTTACCTTATTCAACTATATTTATATTGGTACTGATTAACTTTAGGGATATATCGCCCAACAAGTGCCGCTGCTATGCTGAGAATTTTCCCCAAATGAAAGTTATATCTCAGTTTCTATTGCATATTCTAAATGCACCAAACTTGGTTTGCGAAACGGATATTATATAAAACTATGCTGGTTTGACTTGGGCTCACGCCGGCCAAAAAATATTAGCGATAAGCTGCAATTTAATCTTTTTTTGTACTGAAGGTATCACTCAACTTCTATGATATAAAAATACATGAAACTTGGTATGTGAGATATGTACTATGAAAAATCATGCTGATTTAACTTGAGTGTACATCGGCTGACAGATGGTGCTGCTATTTTTTAGATGGTTTATAGATGGTTATAGACTTTCTGTGATTTTATAGATGGCTACATTTCGGTACCTATTGGTGAAAATAGCAGAAAATTGCATACCTAAAATATTAATTGTGAGAAGCTAAGCTGATTAAAATTTTGTGCATGTTAATCTCTGTTATATAGAATGATATAGAAATAAATTTTATATTGTCCAGGATGTACTAATTTATATTAACAGGCACGTGTGATGTACATAACTTTAGGTTGAGGTTTTCAGATATCCACCAATTGCAATCACTCAGTTTATCTATCTACCTATATAACGAAAAATTTTTCATTACGATAACTTTTTAAATAATGAATCAAAGTGAACTAAAGTTAGACAGCAGACTTATCTTAGAAATATCTTGGATAAGTTTTGTGGGGAATTATTTATACTATATTAAAAACACATTAAACACACGTTGCTCCGCCATTTTTCTTTTCGGAGTGCCGTCTATTTAAAAACTTGTCATTACTGTAACATCTGATATACTAGATTAATTCGAACTAAATTTGTGCAGTAGAAATATCTTAGAAATACATTTAATATGTTCATTGGACAGCGTGAATCGCCATTTTGTTTCCAAGTGTCAGCCACTAGAAAATTTCAAATTCACATAATAAGGATGTATAATATTTGATTTTCTTAAAACTTCATATGTACGTAGCCCACATCAGTGTCTTCATCAAGTTGATTAATAAACTTTATTCGACTGAATCGGAAGGATTGGTTTAAATCTTAGCCATTAAAAGTTGGAGATACAAATCAGAAACCAGATAATATAGCTACAATCTTTGAGGAATGTATGCCGATTTAATAAATGATAATAAAAATAACTTAAATTTAAGTGTGGTATCAAAAATATATAATATAGAACATAATTTAAAATAATCAAAAACTTTCGATAAAATACTAAAATAAGTTTCAGGAAACTGTTAGAAGAACATAATAAAATTTATTATTTTTTGACATTACATTTTACATTATACCCTTCTTCCTTTTTCAGAAACTCTCATTGTCTATATTAATATCGAAATCCAATTTTAATTTTTGTTTCCATTTTGTCATCAATATTTGCTTAAATAATATCGGAATATTAGTTTAGTCACATCTCATTGTTTATTTAAGTAAAAATAGGAATTATTCTTTGTAATTTATTTTTAATAAATATGTTTTCAATTTCTAAATAATTGTAAGTATGTACATATATTTTGTTAAGAATGTTGTTAAAACATTTTTTTTTTTTAAATAAGTACGCCAGGACTATTTCTTTCAATCTGGCATTTTGCGTCGTTACCAATTTCCAGTGTTACAAAAACGCCTGCCAGTATCCAATTTTACCATTTAATATCATACTCTATCTTAAAATATTTTGTGATATCCGTAAAAACTTTCATATATATATTTCTTTCACTTTTCATCGGTGAGAATCGAACTCACAACCTTCGAGTTCGTAGTTGTGTACTCTGACCACAGAGCCAAAGGGTCTCGGCTGAATACTTACTGATTATTTAGACTAGTGTTTTCAGATTTTTTTTTTTTTTTTTTGAAAGGGTGTTAAAATACAAACATAAGTAGTCCTTTCGTACTAAATAAAATTCTGTCATAGGCAGAATTTCATCCATAGTTTTAATGCTCGCGATGCGAACATACATTGAGTTTGTTTATATTACTACTGAATTAAGTAATTATTTTTTTATATTATTATTGAATTAGAGATACAACAAGTGAATGTAAAATACCTGTAGATAATCCATTTTTTTTTACTTGCAAAAATCAATTGCAGTTATATAAAAGAATCTAATAAGAATTTACTGTATCTGAATGAAAAAAAAAAGTGAATGAATATTTATAATAATAATAATAATAATAATAATAATAATAATAACTGATTTTTTTATTTAAATTAGATATTTTGAGAAAATTCAGTTACAAAATAAAATAACTTTTGAGATGGTTTTACATTATAAGTTTTTATTTCAATTTTTACAAGTAAGGGCCAAAAAAAAAAAAAAAAAAAAAAAAAAGGAAGTTAATTATTGCAAAATGCATTTTTAGATTTTTAGCTTTTATATTCTTGCACACTTGGGATTCGTGAGTTGTCTCTGAATGATAGATGAAACTTGCAGAAGCTCAAAAGTTTATTTAGAGTAAATTCGAGAAAATGACAGGTCTATAAAACAAGTATCAACTTCAATTTCACCAGTAAACACAGGTCAAATAACAGCTGACAACAACAAATTCACAGTATAAAGTGTATCAGATCATTAACATGCACATCAGTGAGCTGCAAACAAAGAGAATAGTTAGGAGCTCTTTATCGTAAGGAAGATGACGAGAAAACTGACTGAAGGCCGAAATCCGAATCCTTTAAACACCCTTCTATAAATTTCAGAATTTTCCACTAACTCGTAGAATACTCAAGTTAGAGCTTAGATATAGATTTTCTCGCGAAGGAGCGAAAAAGTCGCCATATGTAGCGCGAAAGCCATTACCTGCCTCAATGAGGCTTTTTAACGTGTTTTTAACGGGAAATGAGCTATATTAATGAGAAAACAAACTAGAAGTGCTGAAAATCAACATTTTATTACCTGACTAAGCCTCTTTGAATGACTTTACATAAAATAACTACAAATTATTTACAAATTCGTAACAACATATCGTACCGGCATTTGTTGTTAAAAATATAATAGGAATAAAATTTATTAACACCTTTGAGGTAATAGACTTTCATTTTATGGTAATCTTTATAACACCTTGATTGCTACATAATTGTGGACCATTACGCATACTTTTATAGAAATACACACTGATTTAACCAAACTAGGACGTTATATTTCAATTTTAAAGAAAATACGCAATCCCAAGATTACTAATGATTGCGTTTTTCAAACTAAATTGACAATTATTTTTAGAATTCTTTTGGATGTTATTTATGTTACCACGCTTATGCTCTCGTACTTTAACTATAAAATTGAACATCGTGCTGGTACACAAATGCGCGACGTTGACGCCCTTAGTAGGAATCCCATTTGCATGACCATAGAAGAATTGCATGAACATAAAAACAATCAAAGAAATTTTGAACATTATACCTTATGAAGACTATTTGATAAAATATAATATCCTATTCAAATGTGTTAACGGTAAAGATCTGATAGTAGTTCCAGAGAATTTGCAATTAAACATAATGAAAACAGTTCTCGAAAAAGGATACTACGGTGCGAAACGCACAGAAGAGAATCTGGCAAATGAATTTTTTATTCTAGAAATTAAACAAAAAATATTAAAATGTATAGAAAACTGCGTTCCAGGTATACTAACAAATCGCAAGCGCGGCAAACAGGAAGGTATGCTGCACCCGATCTAGAAAAATTATATTCCTTTGCATACGTATCAAATCGATCACTTAGGTTCTTTAGAAAAACTAATAAAAATTATAAACATATATTTGCTGTTATAGACGCATTTACGAAGTTTTTCTAGCTCTATCCAACGAAGTCAACGGATGTCAGAGCGATCATCTAAAAATTAGAAATACAGAAAACTACATTGGGAAATCCAACTCGCATCATTTCAGATAACGGATCAGCTTTTACATCAAAAGAATTTGAAGACTATTGTACCAAAGAAAAAATACAAAACATACATGTAACGACAGGATTACAACGCGCTAATGAACAGATAGAAGGAGCTAATTCCATCATCATTTCAATTTTGTTCAAACTCTCCACAAAAAATTTTACTGAAGGGTACTTACAAGTGAACGATATTGGATTCAATATATAGTATTTTTCCCCATATCGCATAAAGGCAAGAAAAGTGACACAAATTAAAAATACAATATTTGAGAAAAATCAAAGATAAGGCATTGACTAGAATAAAATTGACACAACTGCCTCACGAGTGGACAATTTTCGATGTGGATATGTAAATGTTTTGTGCACATATTGTGGCACATCATATATTTTTCAGTGCAATAAACTTGAAATTACCATTTTTGGAGTTGTGTCATTTTCTTGCGGATTGCGATATGTGAAACCGCCGTCGAACATCTTCTCATATTCTACTATGAATACATTTTCACCGAAAGGAAAAAAAAAATAGAAATGACTTCAAAAAGTAACTATTATGCAAACAACTAAAAATAAAATGAAATTGTAAATTACTTCTAAAAGTATGAAATAAATTCCTTCGTCCAACAACATAAACACTACAATTAATATAATAACTTTTGAAGTCGGCGCAAAATTAAACAAAAATTGATAGTTTCATTCAATATAAAAATCAGTTTCTATTCAAAATAAATATCTCCAATTTGCATCTCCAAAACAGAGCCGAAAACTGATTCAAATAAACAATTAAGATTTCATAAACTTGGTACTTGTCCTGCACACACACACACACACACACAAAAAGAGATCGCCAAATTATCTGGTGAACATATTGTATTCCTTTCAAAAACCAAGGTTATTTTAATAAGGTATATTAATACGGCAATTAAGAATATGAAACAATATTTTGTACAATATATGCAATGAAAATATACATTTTGCATGCATATTTTTTTTTTATCGCGATTTTATCACCAAATCCAAAAACCGCCAAAGACGACAGATGTCAATGTTATATCAAGTTTGCAATGAAAACTTTAGTAACTTCCTAGAAAATAAATACGGAATCGCGAATAATGTACACTATTCTATGTAGATTTTACTAATGGATTAATTTCATACAGTGATAAAATAATAACGGAAGCTATGAAGATAGGTTATTCGAGACAATAGCGATTGTAGCTATTGGTCTAAAAACAAATATAGGAAAAAATAAACATTTTTTTTATTGAATTTTGCGCCGACTTCAAAAGGTATGATTAATTGTAGAGTTTATGTTGTTTGGCGAATTAATTTATTTCATACTTTTAGGAGCATCTTACAATTTCATTTTATTTTTAGTCGTTTGCGTAATAGTTGCTTTTTGAAGTCGGTTCTAATTTTTACAAAAAAATTTTATTTAAGAAATTATTTAATGAAATTATTTAATGAAATTTTAAAAAATATATTTAATCATAACAGTATCTTTGTCTTAATGTCTTACAGGTACATAAATTCCTTAAAATATTCTTTCCTTTAAATAATTATTTTTTCTCTTCGAATTAATGTATTGCATTATAAAAATAATCGCAAAATGACTGTCTTAAAAGATTCAAACAAGTAAGAGGGGTTTGTTAAATAAAGTGGTGCTGAAAATTTATGTTGGTCATTTATTTCAGCTAAAGCTTCATCTATCACATTAGATAGAATATCCTTAGCAGTAATTTTAAATAAGTTCCTTTTAATGATCGTCTTCACGAGATAAGAGATTCTGCTGTTAGGCTATGATAATGAATAACGATTTGTTAAAGACGATAAAAGATTCCTTATAATAATTGTAATTAATATAATAATTTATTCCTCAAAATTTATTTAAAATTAATAATTATCACAAGGCACGTTCAAACAAATTATCTGGAAATTGTTTCAAATATGAAAATAAAATTTATATATATATATATTTTTTTTTTTTTTTTTTTTTTTAATTTTTTTTTTCTGTTTCGTATTTAAGTTGTAAAACGCTTTAAAGTTCGTAAATTTCATGCAGCATAATTTGATAAATGGCAAATATGCGCATATATGTTATATTTAATTTGTAAAGGACATGTAAAAGCACAATATTTTCTTAAACTAAATTATAAATCCTATGGTAACTGGCAACATTTTTTTTTTTTTTTTTTTTTTTTAAGAAATTAAAACCTGGTGATTATATATCTATAGATCAATACACATGGAAGACATTTGTGCTATGTTATAGCCTATTTTTTAATAAAAAGAGAGGGTTAAAAGTAGTAACTTATGAAATGTATGATTATTGTGCGTTGTCGAAAAAAAATTGTTTTTTTCTATGATTTCGGAAATAGATACAAAAATAGCTTTATTCTGTATACACATTTTTTTTTTTTTTTTTTTTTTTTTTTTTTTTTACACGTAATCGTTTGTATTTAAAATTCCTATTAATCTGCACGTACAGAATTTCAATACAATGGCTCATGATTTATCTAATTTTCTAGATTCATTTCTCCCTGTTTATTTTTTAAAACCTCAAACTTATCGTCACGCATAGCATAATCGCTCTTTCTACTATTTTTAAGTCGTTTTATCAATTCTTATTTGGCAACAGAAGCAGGTATATTTTATTTTCTATTTCAAGATCCTCTTATCATTTGTCTATAAACAGATGTGAGTAGAATTTTCTTTATTTTCCATTGAAACGACCAGAAGAATAAATCTGATCTTTCAGATTGTCAGGAAAATACAGGTCGGCAGCAAAACTGTTGAAGCACATATCCACATTTTTCATTTTTTTTTCAAGTTTATCGTTAATATTTTTCATCATCTTACTTTTTTAGAAACAGCATAAAGAATAAGATTATGACTCGATAAATATTTACATAACAAAATAGTGTTAGGTGCACATCTTTTAAATACGAATTATTGCTAGCGCTTCGATAGTTTTGCTGTAGCGTACACAAGATATAGAAAATACTCTTAATGGTATCTATCAGATGACAGCGATCACAAACACCGTTATCCGTTAGGTGAAAGCGAAGCTGTGGTGATGATCATCTTGCAAAGAAGTCAGGAGATCCGAAAATCATCTCATCTACTAGTAGACCAAAAGCATGTGGTCTTGAATGGTGGAGTTTCTCCATGCGAAATCATGTATTTGCTTCGCTGAAAAACCAGCGATCTAGAATTTTTGAAGCATTTGGTCTAATAGTTGATTAGATCTTCAAGGAAAATACAATCTAGTAACTTGTCGGGGAGATTAGTACTTTTTGCAATTTTATCAGACTTTTCGTTCAGGGAAATGCGTCAGTAGCTGGGGACCCACCATCAATCGAAAACTATAGGAAAAGAGGAAGCACGAAAAATCTAATTATTCAGCCATACAATAATCTGAGGAGATTTAATGTAAAATGATTGGAGAGTGGTGAAGATAGACAAGCTATCCGTAAAGATTATAAAGAAGGAACTTGAGGATGCGAGTTCTTCAACTGCCGTGCAAATAGCAAAAACTTCAGCAGTAAAGATTGAGTTAATGTAACAGATTCTATTTCTAAACTGAATGATAGAGAAGCATCCTGCGATTGCCATCAAAATATGAGACTTTGATGCATCCTTTGCAAAAAAAAAAAAAAATGGTTGACAGATCTCCAAAACGAAGACCAAGAAGAAGGACTTTATGATGGAATCATTAAACCCCGTATTCTGGAAAGGGAGGTCGGTAAGCTGAAAGTGAACTTTACCTCGAGAAACAATCTCTGAGAAAACTGGCAATCAGTCTCTCTAAGCAACTGTCAACCTCATCGAGCCCGTCCTCTAGTAGAAAAATGTAATCGGCCATTGACCGACCTCTCATCGAAATCCGATGAATTGATGAGCGGCCGATCATTGGTAACTCATTAGAAAACGATGAATCTCATCGAGAATTTATCGTAAATGTCTCATCGTGAATAGATGAATTCGATCATCAAAATCCGATAAATTTAAATAAATAAATTAAATACTTACAAACTCTAATGAACATCATGCTCGTCTCGATGCACAGTCGTAGTAGAAGCATACAAATGAAAATGGTGGATGGCAGCTTTTCAAGATCGACGGGAACGTGCAAAAGGAATCTGGCTTGTCAACCAATCAGAATAACTTTCAAGAAAGATGTGATTTTCATCAATTTTTCACCGTGATTTGTTATCAGTTCGAGATATATTTCCGATAAATTTTTCCTCGTCGAAAACTTACCTTAGATACTGCTCGAAACGATAAATCCTTGTTATTACTCGATCGAATTTCGAGGAATCGATGAAAGGCCGTGCAAAATAAAATGGATCAGTGCTGCTTGGGTCAATGCGATTTGGAGAGAAATCAAGCTGTAATTCTTTATTGGACCTTCATTGTGGAGATATATGTTGATGGTTGTCAAGCACAATCATGTAACTAAAAGAAAAAAAAAATGGTATTGTCCCAGTGAATGTAGCTTAAAAATCATCGAGTTAAATACAATAAAATAAAAGCATAAACGAGAATACAGAAAATAGCGACAGAGAAGTATCAGAAAATATTAGGTTATGCAATTTTTATGTTGCTTTTTTAATAGACCACAAAACATTGTATAGGTTATTGTTCATAACACATTGTAGAGAGCCTTTATAAAAGAGTTGCGAAATACTGAATGTAATTTATGTATAAACTTATAGTTTGGCAACAATTGCTATTTATTAAAATTTAGTTATTATTAACTTTAAAAATTACTATAGATAATTACATATAATATATAATTTTTTTTAACCGGTTGTGTTTTCATTAGTTTTATGGTGAGTGAAAAAAGGTTTAGTTTGCATATAAATTATTTTTAATTCATATTAATATATATATATATATATATATATATATATATATATATTTATAACAAATCGTTTATAATCCGTTCACCGAACTCAGATAATTTTAATTGTATTACTCAGATAATTTTAATTAAATACTTAAACAATCTGTATTAATGAATACGACAACTTATATATATTTCAAATAAATCTTTTTGAAAAAAAAAAAAAAAAAGAATTTTTTAATTGGTGAATTCTAACTACGATTTTTATCTGAATTTTGCACAGAAATGATTTAATGAAATTCTAAGAAATATATTTAATCCCAACAGTATCTTTATCTTAATGTATTACAGGTAAATAAATTCCTTAAAATATTCTTTTCCTTTAAATCATTATAATGTTTTTCCTACGAATTAATGTATTGAATTATAAAAATAATCGCAAAATAACTGTCTTAAAAAACTTAAACAAGCAGGAGAAATTGATAGAAATTTGTTAAACAAAGTTGTGATAATATTTTATGTTTCTCATTCATTTTAGTTAAAGCTTCATCCATCTCATTAGATAGAATATCCTTAACAGCAATATTAAATAATTTCGTTTTAATGATCATCTTTTGCATATATTGTGCCGAGAGGCTATAATAATGAATAACGGTTTGATAAAAACGATAAATTATTCCTCAAAGTCGGATTAAAATTAAAAGTTATCTCAAGGCATGTTCAAACATCTTGTCTAGGAATTGCTTCGGATATGAAAACAAAATTTATGTTCTGTTATTTAAACAGTAAAATATTAAAGGTTAGTATACTGGATAATTTGCGTGGAGATATTTGATAAAGGGCAAACATTTTCTCAAATATTTTATAAAGGACAGTATATTCTATTGAATAATAGCTCTTTAACAGTTATATGTAGAGGATGTAAGGATTTTTAGCAATTTTTGGATAATAATTCACTTTCATTTAAGGTGCATGCTTACTGTCGGAAGATTTGTTCTTTTAATAATAAAAAAATGCCTATTTATTTGCATTATATAATAGAATATAGTTAAAAACAATGAATAACATGAAACAAGTCCTTCCGGATTATTCGGAATGATAGGTGATTTTTTTCTCCTTATCAACTAGTTACCATTTTGAAACAAAATGGCGGCTACAAATTATTAATAGACTTGGTGATATTTGAATGATAAATCTAGTTTTCAACATTTGTTTGAATTGATTAAATATTTAAAAACTTTAATACGCTTTTTACAATGTGATTTTGAAATATTCAAGTGGCTGCCACTTCAAAACAAAAAGTCGGAACAACTTGGTTAATGAACTCATCCAAAGTATGTGTAAGATCAGTTCGCTGCCCAAATTTGATTTGATTTGGAGTGTTATTTCTAAAGAAAGGTCGATTTCTAAAGAAAACAACCTAAAAATATGCAAATTTAAAAATATTTTGATATTTAGGCTCAAAATATACATAAAATTTGCGAATAAAAAGCACTTTTCCAAAACATCATAAGTCATATTAATATAAAGATATTTCTATTCTGTAAATATTATTTTGATTATTGAAAGATCCTCAAGGGAGTGAACTATTCTCAAAAATATAACCATGTTATTTAATACTTTAGAGAAGTTAACATTTTACACGCTGAAAAATCATGAATATAAGTGGCAGTTCATAACTTCTATCGACAATAAATAAATAAATAAATCTCTATATATTAAAAAAAAGTAACTGTCCCTGGCGTCAATTTTTTTTTTTGTCTGCGACAGCATCTTCTAGCGGAGGGCAAAGTGCTCTGCATCATGAGAGGTATCAGTGTATTCCGACTGCTTCAAGGAAGGCATTTCAGCTGCTTAGAAATTTCTATCATTTTAATTAACGAAGTTATTAAGAAAAACGTCGGGTTTATGAAGGTACTCTATTTGCCACCGGAGGGAAAAGTTTCTCTTATGACGTTTTTTTCCAGTGTCTCTGACGTCACTTTCCTCAGGAAAATTAAAATGTGATCAATGGTGTAAATAAGAAAATTGAAATATTAGCATCTTTGAGATGCTCTAGAGAGGAAAAAAATTATTTAGAATAGCAAAACATGAAAATAACCGATATTTTAAAAACATTAAGTAAAAATTTAATAAAAATGAAATGAAAATTGGTTTATATTTTTATTTTATTTTATATTATTAGTTAAGTTTATACTATTAGTTTAGTTCATATTATTAGTTTATATTTTAACGTTAGGCGAAAAAGATTTAGTAGTGAATATAATAGTTATGTTAAACAACGATTGGTATAAATTTAGAAGTTAAGCACAGAATTTTTTAAAATGAAATTTACGAGACAACAACATAGATTACTTTATATAAAGATTTAGTTTTTTCACTCAAAATATATTTAAAATGATGGATCTTTACTATGACCAATTTAGCTATTTTTTAAATTTAGAAATGAAGAAACTCGTACGTTTTTTGCCAAGGATTTCATTTACGCAACCACAATAGCCATTTTAACTTTAGCCATGCATTAAATACAGAGAAAAAGGTACTTACGTATTAACGCCACCGCAGCTAGGTACAACTATAGTATCTCCCCACAACTGAATTTAGCGATTTTTCTTTGGCGCCGTTTTGAACGAAAACGATGTCATTCTGGACTCTTTGAGATATAATATGGCAGCCTGCATGCTGCTTATTTTGGATTTATGATTTTATGATTTAGCTTATGATTTACGATTTAGCTTATGATTTTTAGATTTATGATTTAGTCATAATCGCCAAATATAAATCGCCAAATTCAGTTGTGGGGAGATACTATAGATGTTCACTCTGATAAATAAGATTGCAAAAGATGTCTCGCTGTCCCCTTATGTCTCTTGTGTGCGAACAACAAGATTACTCTTTATTGGCGCATTAGCGCAACTTCTGCTGTGGTGGCGTTAATACGTAAGTACCGAGAAAAATTATAAAATAGTGCAATAATAATAATAAAATTTACAACCTATTTTTGTTTTTTAAGCACTGATGTAAAACTATGCAGAAAACAGAATTTAATTTAATACAACAGGACTTTTTTTTTTTTTTTTTGTCTATTTTTCCATGTAATGGAATGAAGTAACTGCATTGCTAAAATATTTTAGTTACACCTAATACAGGACCTCACTGCCAGATTTTAAATTTTTCATTTATTTTGACGATGACTTAAATTATCTATCTCAGTTATGCATGTCAAGAGTTTTGCGGGAAAAGTCTAAGCTACTCTCTAAAATATGAAGAGTGAGATCTCACTCTCAAAGAGTGGTATATCACTCTTTGAACATGCCAAAATGGAGCCAACCTCTAAAGAGTGAAAAGTCTCTTTTCGAAAGAGTGATATTTCTCACTCTTTATTAAGAGTGAGATTATTCAGAACAATTTAAAGATTATGACAGTTTTTTTCCCTTAAAAAATTGTGTACACTAGACGATGTTGTTTCATTTCACCTTGCGAATCGACTCCAATTCAACGGTGCAAAGCATGCAGTTTGGATCTGTCGGGAATCGAACCCAGGCCGTTCCCGTAGCAAGCGAGTATCTTATCCACTGAACCACTGAGCACATATACAAGCTGCTTAATTTATATTATTAAGTCATTCTCATACGTGATCAATCATATTTTTAAATTTTTACTTCATTTATCAACAATATAAAATTAAAGAATTCTAAAGGATATTTTAAAATTTAAATTATTTTGAAATTGCTAAAATTAGAATTATTTTAAAAGCTGTATACTTGAAAAAAAATCTTTATGACAGGCAATCATTTAAAGTAGCTTATGCGGAAAAGAAGTTACTCAAGTGTACATGTTTTAAAAAAATAAATAAAAATAAAACAAAAACTGTTCGCATACAAATCTACAGAGTTTCCTGAATAAGTCGCCTGTTCAGAAGTATAAAACTTGCTGTTATTAGTAAAATTAGTAAAATATTATAGCCAAATTTTTGAATATTTCACATGTGTTAGCTGTCAATAAATATAATAAAAATATAAACTGTTACAGATTTTAAGGCGTTGTGCATTAAATATTTGCATTGATATTTTCTCTTATACCTTATATATTTCTAAATAAAACTATTTACTTTCTAAGACTAATTTCGTTATGTTTCTTGTGATTTTCGATTCTCCATTAATAATATTACTTCGATTTTGTCAATCGTATAGAAAAAATTATTTACCAAACTATCTTTTAACATAATTATTTTCTTTTTTTTATTCTTCAAAAATCTTCAATACGTTCTGTTAAACAAATACATACATGAGATCGTCCGGAAATAGTCCTTCATATTTCTTTCGAAATATGATAACCAGATGGCGCCAGCAATTTCTCACTCTACAAAAGTTTCATCTTGCAATAGATGACGACCTCACTCTTTGTGACAGAGTGACTATACGTCACTCTTTCACAAAAAGTGAGAAGTGTCACATTTTCCAGAACGATAACATTGTTTTCTCACCTTAATTGGTGTCAAAATAGGGGTCACATTTTTAAGGAGAGAGATTCTCACTCCAGAAATTTTAGAGAGTACTTCGGTGCCAAATTTAAAATTTCGCCAAGAGGTTAAACTGTTCCATTGCTTTAGCACATTTTTTTTTTTTTTTCAATTTTATTTTAAATATTTTTTAACTTAATTCAAGAGAGAAAAAAAGAAGAACATTTTTTATTTGAGCTAAATATACAAAATATCTCCAGGTAAAATATTATCCGTACTAATAGAAAGAAAATGGCTAAAGTAGTTTTTCCTGTACCTTTGATGTCTCTATAAATTAAATTATATTATCCAATATCATTATATTTCATTCTCCACACGCATTTTTTATTTTCTAAATTCAATATTATATAATATATATGTAAAAAAATCAAGGTGTAACAAGTACACATCCAGAAGTTGTAGCCAATAAATATTTAGAAGCCAATCATTAACACAAGTTCAGGAGATATCGCCAACAACTATTAAGATGTCATGTTCAATATATACCAGTAGATATCGCCAACAATAATAATTATTCAGAATATATCGCCAACAAGTATTCAGGAGCCATCATGAATATTTATTCAGAAAATATTGTCAACAAACATTCAAAATATATTAAAAACACTTTAAATACACGTAAATTAAATTTTTTATTTAAAAGATGTTAAAATTTTTTTATCCAAAGCTTTTCGCTTTAATAGTAAAGCATCGTCAGCGAAAAGCTTTGGAGAAAAAAAATTTAACATCTTTTAAATAAAAATTTTAATTTACGTGTATTTAAAGTGTTTTTAATATATTTAACAAATTACACGTGTTCAATTTAACTCTCTTTTTTTCTTAGAGATTATTTATAAACATTCAAAAGCCATCCAATTTATGAATGGTGATGGTCTATCTTGAATACTCCAAATCGGCAATTCGTTTTTACAATAAAATCAAGGATGAATTTTTCGCTTATCAGTAGGTTTCGAAAAGTGTGATTCCCCCCCCCCCCCGATTTAACTTAGTATTTAATATAGTTTAAGAAATGGTAAAATCCGATATTGACGGGCATCTTGGCACATTCATGGCGACAATGCAAAATCGCTGTCTGAAAGAAATTGCCCTGTCGTACTACTACTAATGAAATGTTTAAAATAATTGCAATAATCACATAAGATATTTAATTTCAATAGATCTGACTAAATCATATTCTAGGAAAAATGCACTTTAAAAAGTTGCAACTTTACTGTTGTAAAGACCATTTTAAACCTTGTTGTACATTAGAAATAAATGCAGAGTGTTACATATTGCCCTAAATTAACTAAAAAAAAAATTAATAGTAAAAAATATAGGCATTAGAAAAAAATAAGTTCATAATTTCTTTAATCAAGCAATAATACCCGAAAATTTCATCGTCCAACAATGACAAAAATGTTACAAGTGGAACGTATACCAAAGCTGCAGCGCTAAATCGTTTATATAAAAATTTATCTCTGTTCTAAACAGTTAGTGCTATCGTTGTTTATTTTGTGTTTCTAGCTGTTTAACATATGTTTTCTCTCAAAATAATGTCAAATTGTTATTAAACTGTCGAACGTTAAGACAGATTTTTCACATATTTTAAACGATATAATATTAAATATTGTGTATTTCATTGCGATACCATATATGGTGGATTTCTATAATGTTGTTCAACTTTTCTCTTGTGTTATGTATTATTAATATTCCAATTCAATGAAAGGCAAAGTTGCGAATAGTCGGGCAAAATCCAGCAGGGGTTAATGAGCGAAGCAAGTCGGGGTGAGGGAAAGCCTTCCTCGGGGGTTGGTGAGCGGAGTGAGCAGGGGGCAGAGCCCCCTAGTAAAATAAATAATAATAAAAAAAAATTAACTAGATCTATTGCAGTATTTCGTTCCCTAAAACAACTCCTGTAGAGTATTTTTTCAAAGTTACATAACTTTACAATTATAATTTTTTGAGTTATGATGTTTTGCGATAAAGTAAAATATTAAAAATCTCATTTTGAGAAAAAGCAGAAAAAATAATTAAAAACCAGGTTTTACCTATTAAATAAAAAAAATAATAATAATAATTTTAAAAAGCTCCTGATTTATTTCAAAAACTTTTTTTTCTTTTTAAAATTCATTTTGTATGCAGTAACAAATTTTGATGCTTATATTGAGTAAAACTTAAATGTAGTAATCTGGTGTGTCACTCATACGACTTTCTTTTACCCTGAAATTTAATACTATAAATACAGGTTGGAGATTAAGAGGTAAGATAACGAGTACTGTTATGTAAACCTATGTTAAACAATTCAAATTAGGCTTAGAAAGTGTATCATATGATAGCTATTTCTGTGTGAGGGGGTATAGGGGAGATTCGGTTAACTTGAGCTAGATAGGCAAAGGTCCGCAGTATTCCAGGAACTATTAAATGCAGGCCGTGAAGAAGAAAAACCAATAATTTTGCAGCAAATATCTTTATTTCAGCAGCATGGGAATAAAAAAAGTTTCTTTTACAAGTATCTTAAAATGTATATTATCAAGTCTAAAAGACATACAGAGGTTAGGTGAGAGAGAGAGAGAGGACTTCGCGACTACGCGTTTTTATAGCAGTAGTTAAAGAGCAAATTCTGAAGTCGTCTCCCTCGCAATCCAGATCATACTGCTGAAATACGCCAAGATTTTGGAAATAGCGCCAAATTTTACAGCCAAAGATAATCCATTGTTTATAGATCAAATTAATATAAATTTTTTGAATTTAGCAAGTCCGTTAAAGAATTAACGCCAATCATCTACGCCAAATTTTATCGCCAGAAAACCGTTGAGTAAGAGATACATAAAGTCTGCGATTTATTGCACATCCTGTCATTAAAAAAATATAAATTACCCTTTAATGATATTACAACGGAAATTATAGCCTAATTTATTTATAACAAAGTGAACTTGCGCAATTTTAAAAGAATGAAAATGTAATTATGTATACAACGGTTTATAAATGAAAATAATATATTTTTTAATATTTTATTTATTAAATGATTTAGGAGAGATTATAATTCTGAGAGATGTCATATAAACATATGACTAGCCGAAGTAAATTATTAATTTTAAAGAATATGTTTTTGTTCTCAGAAGATTTATTTAATAGCTTAACAGATAAAATATTATTAGAATTAAGATATTTATATAGAGAGACAAATGGGAATAAATATAAAAAGTAATTTAGAAATTCGTTAGATATTTTTATTAGCCATTTAATTTATTGAAAATATAGTAATTAATTATTGCATTTATTTAAAGCCGTAACTAAAACTCATATATGTGAAGTAACGACTTCACAGAGGGGCTACCGCCCCCCTCGACCCCCCGTTTCATTAATGTACCTACATTTATATAGATTTTAATTCTGTTATTAAAATTTAAAGTTTACTTAAATTTATACAGACAATTTTCACATGCAAAATTCATTGAAACTTATCAATCTTGATCAAACTTTTCCAGCAACAAACTTATATTAACTTCAAAATACAACATTTGAATCTCCTAAAATTATTTGTTTTTAAGTTACTCTAAGAGACACAGACAAAGATCAAACTTTAAAAAACTTGACTGCGATAATCAGGGAGCCTCAAAACGTGTAAATATACAAAAAACAAGCGATGGATATTTAGCTTAAAACATACATTATTTACCATATCTCTATGATGAATTTATTTCAATTCCTGAACAGCTTTCCTGGAAATGGTAAAATATCATTTGTAAAGCACATCCACTAACAACAAATAACTAGTGTGTTGTGACAACCACATGACTTTCTTCTATATTTTCCTGTGCAAATTCACTCAGTAAAAATAATTTATTAAAATTATTATTTAAAATTTATCTTCCATGATAATGCAGACGATTTCCATATTAGAGAAATAGTATAACACACAAAATAAAAAAAAAAAGTCTAATTTATTCTGAATATTACAAAAAAAAAAAAAAAAAAAAAAAAAAAAATGGAAAAAAAAAAAATTAAAAATTGTCAATTAAAAATTGATAATTTAAAATTTTATTTTAAATTATCGCAGATCGATAGTTCAGCCATTCGTTTTAAAGGTATTGGCAAGCTCGTTTAAAAAATACCCATCATGAAAGTTTACTCCCCTCGAGGGGGGACTTCCCCCCTCTCTACAGGTGGGGAGGTGAGGCTCCTACATACACAATTTTTTTTTCTCAGTTAACTATCTCTATTACAAAAAATATAAATTCATTTCATTTGGTTTAGTGCAGTCTATAGATGTTAAACTCTATTTACCTGCAATATCCCCCGTAGACGTAATGTATTTGAATACTTTTGAGTGTCCATGTGCACGAACCATTTGCTTCATCTCAACGAAAGGCTTAGTGTAGCATCCCTATATGATACACATTTAGAATACCGAGTTTGGAATTTATGCTACTATTTGTTTTTAAGATATGCTGATAACACACACACAGACAGACACACACACACAAACCATTCGCTATATACATGATTTTCCTATTCAGGGGACCTCAGAACATGTAACAAAAATTATATAACAAATAACAAAAATTTGCTTTCGAAAATTTGACCCTAAAACAATACTTTCTCTACCGTAAGGGTAAGAAAAAGTAAAAAAAAACATTTACCGTCACTTCCGGTTAAAAAAACTTGCGAGTGACTAATATTAAAATGCCTGTAACTCAAGTTCTAAGCAAGATAGAAACGAAAGTCAAAATGATTTAGAGAACTAAAATGTCAGGCTTTAATATTAAACAGAAAATAGGAAATAGGTTTATTCATCGAAAATTGTCTTTTAAAGGTAGGCAGGCACTTTAAAGGTTTATGTTTAGATATTTTTATGTAATGAACTTGTCAAATTTTTACTTATTATATTTCAATTTATTTCTTGAGAATATCGGATATTTTTTTTGTATATACATGTATATATAAAATTAAAAAAAGAAGTAATTTTTCGTTAAAAAATATATATTAATAAATTTTTGGGGTTTAATAACACAGTTTTGACCCTCCTCAAAGGGGATGGTTCCTCCGCTTGTATACGACCGTTTTCGGAAGGCTCGAGCATCGAACCCGCTATCTCCCAATTACGAACCTGGCGTTCTACCGACCGGGCTACCGCAGCCCAGTTATTAAAGTGTTTTTTGTCCTTAGAACAAATAACTTGCCAAAAATGACCATGCTACTGAATTGGAAAAATCTAGATAAGATTTTTTTTTTTTTAATGAAATTTTTTTGCATGTGCATTGGACTGCATAGCACGGACAACAATTATCAATAGCGAAATTTACTGTTCATAAATCCGACTTTTCTATACGTAAGTAAGCTTGAAGTCACCTTTGCATAATTTGCACAGATTTTTA
Organism: Salticus scenicus; assembly: GCA_963930645.1. Lineage (NCBI taxonomy): Eukaryota > Metazoa > Arthropoda > Arachnida > Araneae > Salticidae > Salticus > Salticus scenicus. Next base: position 61,717,466 of record OZ005661.1, on the reverse strand, counting down.
TGAGTTTAGGAATTGTAGTTCTTAAAAGAGACAAAAAGGAAAAATGTTCATCTTTATGAGTTATAGACTCGAATTATTTGAAGTTCTGCAGCGTCTAAACTCTTCATTCGATTACGATATAAATTAGTACACTGTTAAAAATTTCAAAATAAAACTATTGGTAATCATTTATCTTAAGTCTCATGTAAAGTTACAGAGAAAAATAAACGGAGATGTTAAAAAATCCTTTTTATATATGCATTTTAATGAATAATATTAATTTAATTAATTATTACTTGTGACTTAGAACATACACTCCTTCTCATAATTATAAGGACACCCGTTTTTCTATATAATAACTAAACACTGAACACTATTATTTAAAGAAAATTTTTAATTAATTTGAATTTCATTAATAGCCTATATTTAAAAAGTTTATCGTTTTTCTATCTTAAAAAACTTTAAATATGGTAAAAAGATGATTTTTCAGGTGTTCACAGTTATAAGGACAGCTCGAATTTTAGTAATTGTTTTCAGTTATTCTTTAAATTAATATTTTATGGGGCCCCTTTTTAGGGTTAAACAGTCAGACATTCTCTCTGGTATATATATATATATATATATAATTGTTTTTTAATATTAAGTTTCAATACCATTTCGTACAGCATATATGGTATTCTAAATACATTAAAACTATTTAAAATTACTTTCCACTTGCATGCACTTTTCTAATATCATAAGTTAAGGTTTTTTCAACTTTTAGGCCATGGGAAAGGCAATAATACAGAAGTTTCTTTATTCAAACTATTTCCTATTGCTCTAAAAATAGAGCAAAAATGTAAGTCTTGTAGAAAAAAACATTATTACCCCCCAAAATCTAACAAAAATCTGATAATTTCACGTTTAAAATTTGCGGGTATTCTCTTGATGTTCATAATAATAGAAAAAATTACTAAACTCATTTTGCCTTCAGTAGAAGCAGCTCCCCAGAGCACACAGATCCACCTTTAAAATGCCCGATTCATATCTGCCTTTAAAAAATCTGCTCTGTTTTTCGCTATCTTCAGATCGTGCCAGTAACTGTTAAAACTATTTGGTTAATCAAGAATAAAATGTTTTTCATCCGAAAATGCAACATTTTACTATTTACTATTGTCTTTATTGAACTTTAACACAGACGTTCTTTCCCCATTAAATGCTGATTGATTATTACAGGTTTTTTATTCATTTTAACATATTATAAATTATTTTAAACATGCATAAATATGGAAACTAACCTTTCGTTACAAATTACGAGCAAATTCAGCAGCAGTCATTATGAGTAGAACAGTAAGAGGAATTATGAGTCTTCGATCTCTGTAAAACAACTCTGATTTTGCATCAGATCTCTCTCCTATCGAACCAGCAGTTCAACGTTTGATCACATTTCCTTCAGTAATTTTAGACCTTAGAATTTCATTAGAAATTCGGCGGATTGAAATTATCCTTCCACTTAAAAAACACATTTATCATACTTCACTACTTGAACGTTCTTTTTTTCGAGGAATTATCAGTAATGTCCATCCAAGAAAAATTGAATGCTTATATATGATTTAATCTGGCCCAGTAGTTAACAAATTCGCATGTCAACTGTAATTTATCCGCTAGTAAGTTCAATAAAACGAATAAAACGAAAAAATCTGGATTGTCCCTATAATTATGAACATCTAAAAACGTGGAGAAAAAAAAAATTGCATTTTTTTTATTAATTTTGTTTCATATTAAAAAAATTATAGCAATTTTGGTTTTTAGAATACTAGATATATTAAGTGCACTTAGTATAATCTTGTTCACAATTATTTTTACATTAGTTATTTCAAAATATAAAGTGTCCTTATAAATATGAGAAGGAGTTTACTTGTGACTTAGAATGCTTATCTTAAAGCAGAAAAAATCATTTTAATATTTTATTGTGCAATTACATAATAAAAATAGATAAAAATACAGAATAAAAAATTGGGAATTTCGATTATTTACTTTTAACTAAGAATTACTGTAAATTTACAGAGACTATAGATAAACATTTTAGAATTAACTTTGAAACTTTTTACAGTGTAAAAATGTTACGGGTGATTCTCGCAAGAACCGTAGAGATCTACCTTGTATGTAGGACTTATCTCTTTTTTACCCGAAGACAAAACAGAATTTTTATATATCGCATTCTATAGGCTTAAATTATTTTAAGTTTTATTCCCGAACAGCTTTCCTGGAAATTGTAAAAAATTATCAGTAAATCACATCCACTAACAACAAATAACTAGTGTGTTGTGGCCACCACAGGAGTTTCTTCTATATTTTTTTTATACAAATTCCCTCAGTAAAAATAATTTATTAAAATTAATATTAAAAAAAAATATCTTTCATAATGATGCAAACGATTTCCATATTAAGAAGTAGTATAACACTAAATATCTAAAAAAAGTTGAATTTATTCTCAATATTACATTAAAAAAAATGAATCTTTTTTTTTTTTTTTTTTTAATGAAAAAAAAATCGATAACTTTATTTTAAATTATCGCAGATCGATGGTTCAACCATCCGTTTTAAAGGTATTGGCGAGCTCTTTTGAAAGATACCCACCATGAAAATTTACTCCCCTCGAGGGGGGACTTCATACACAAATTTTCTTTCCCAGTTGACTATCTCTATTGCAAAAAATATATATTCGTTTCATTTTGTTTAGTGCAGTCTATAGATGTTAAACTCTACTTACCTGCAATTTCCCCCATAGACGTAATGTATTTGAATAATTTTGAGTGTCCCTGTACACGAGCATTTGTTTCATCTCAACGAAAAGCTTAGTGTAGCATCCCAATATGATACACATTTAGCATACCGAGTTTGAAATTTCCGCTACTATTTGTTCTTGAGATATGCTGATAAAACACACACAGACAGACACACAGACCATTCGCTAAAAACATGATTTTAGTATTCAGGGGACCTTAGAACATGTAAATATAACAAAAACTCACGTTCGAAAATTTGACCCTAAAACAATACTGTCTCGACCCTATGGGTCAGAGAAAGAAAAAAGATGAATATTTCACATTATGAGCTTACTATTTAGAGTTCTTTTACTAGGACGCGCAAAAAAATTTGGATACATTGTGATACGTAATATGACACAGAATTTTGAGAGAACTCAAACAACGAATTATGATTTCCTCTTTTGATTCTTTGATTTAAAGTTATTGAAATTACTGTTATCTACTAATTGTCCGTAAAGTCAAGTGAAGAGATTCCAGATTTGAAAAAAAAATGACTATCTGTGTAGAATAACTTAGTTTCTCATCAGTGCATCTCACTAACAATGGAAAGAATTTAAGTTAACATGACATTTGGTTGGACATTTATTTAAATTGGTACTGATTAACTTTTGGGTTGTATCTCCCCTCTGTCCCTGAACATGACATTTTTGTTCACCCTTTATTTAAATTGGTATTAATTAGCTTCTGGGATATATCCCCCAATTCGTACCACCGTTATGCAACAGTTTATCCCAACTGAAAGTTATACATCTAAGCATCTACAATGTATAAATGCACCAAAGTTGGTATGTGAAAGGATAGTATGAAAAACTATGCAGATTTATTGTGGGTACATATAGGCCAAAAAGTTTAATGGCAAAACTGCAATTTAATCTTTTTTTGCTGGGAAGTAATATCTCATTTTCTGTGATTTAAAAATGCATGAAACTTAGTATGTGAGATAATTATTAATAATCATGCGGATTGAACTTGGGTGTATATCGATCAGCACACTGCGCTTTATTACTTTTTGCGATTTTCTAGATGAATATCTCAGTACCTGTTGGAAAAAGCTGCGTATTCCGAATGGTAATGCTAAGAAGTTAATTTAATTAATATTCTTTTTGTATATTAATCGGTTGCTGGCGCTATTTTATCGAATGAAATAGAGGGAAGTTTTGCGCTGACCAGAAAATACTATTTTTTATTAAAAAAATATGAGTTTGTTTTAATCTTAGTCACTACAAATTGGAGGTAAACTAGACAATATAGCTATAATCTGTGAGAAGTAAAGGGCAATTTAATATATGATATCAAAAATGATTTAAAAATGAATTATGGTATCCACAATAAATAATGTGTAAAACATATGATATCAAAAATAATTTAAAAATGAATTATAGTATCCACAATAAATAATGTGTAAAATAATCAATAACTTTCGACGAAATATTGAACTAAGTTTAAGAAAATTTTTAGAAGCACATAATAAAACTTACTGTTTTTTGACTTTCCATTTTTTACAATTTATATCTTCCAATTTTTAGAAACTCTCTTTTTCTATAATAATTTCCAAACCCAATTTTAATTTTTGTTTCCATTTTGTCATTAATATTTACTTGAATTATATCGAAATATTACTTTATTTTGGTCTCATTGTTACTTTAAATAAGAATAGAAATTGTTCTTTTTAATTTATTTTTAATAAATCTGTTTTTCCTTTCTAAATAATTGCAAAGATGTACATATATTTTGTTAAGATTGTTGGTAAAACACTTTTTTAATCTTTACATGTATAGTAACAATTTCACATTTCTAGTCAGGTTTGACCTTTTATTCGATCCGGCGTTAGCTTTTTTTTCTCAAGCACATTTAACATTGTAAGTTTTTTACCTTCTCGTCCCATGTTGTTTTCTATGGATCTTTTGCCTTTTCCCCTTGATTTCTACAGTCTAAAGTGCGGTGGGTCCCACTCACCCAACCCCATAATAGGCGAGACGTAGCAAAACCTCGATGATAGCTTCAGAGGCCCGAGCCCAGTCCCTCCCCGAGTTTGATGACTTTTTCTAGTTTGTTTTAACCTTCTATTATTCCTTCCAGTGTTATCCCTTTTTTCCCCCACACACACTTAACATTGCAAATTGTTTTCCTTCTCGTCCCATGCTTTTTTCTATAGATTTTTAGCCTTTTTCTGCGATTTCTACATTCTAAAGTACGAGGGCCATAAAAAACAAGGAAGGTAGTTATTGCTAAACGCATTTTTAGATTTTCAGTTATTATACATTGTACCCGAATTTCTTGTTAAAAACTACAGAAAGAATAAAAGTTATTAAAGCCTTTGGTATAGCAGACTTTCATTTTGTGGTAATCTTTATGACATCCTTATTGCTACATAATTATAGATCATTACGCATACTTTTATAGAAATACACACTCATTTAACAACACAAGAACTTTATATTTCAATTTTAAAGCAAATACGCAATCCCAGTATTACTAATGATCGCGTTTGTGAAACTAAATTGACACTTATTTAAAAATTTTTTTAGGTTGGTTATTTATTATAACCACACTTGGAATTATTCCAAGAATTTGCTTGCAGTTAAAGATAAATTATGCTGAAGTAAGGCATGAAAGAAGATATAATGGGATCAGGAATTTTATTTATCTTAAAACTAATATTCTTTTATTAAGCATAGAATTTAAATGTCAAAAAGTCTTGAAATCTTAAAGATAAATCTAAAGAATTATCAACAAAGATCAACTATTTGGTCGCTTCAGTTTTGAAAAATGATTAATCAAAGAAAAGTATTTGTAAATTAAATTTAAATCACGATTTCTCTTTAGATAAATTTCGTCCAAGAATGTTTGAAAAACTGTTGATTAAAAAAAAAAAAAAAAAAAATCAATTTAAAAAGTTCAGAAACATGTTGAGTTTAACATAAAAATTCTCAGTTACTGTTTGCGGCTCTGTGTTAATAGATACTGATCAGATAATGAAAGGCAGATTTATTCCTCAACAATTGTAATTAAAAAAATACTTTAGAACATTTTTTGGCACTTTACTGTTTTCAGTTATATACTAATATATATATATATATATATATATATATAAATGCTTAAAAATGATTTGCACATAAAACGAAATTAAACACAAATTTTCAAATTTCTAGCGATTGTATAACAACTGTAAACATAAGATAAATTGCATTGTTTAAAAATAAAGACAAATCACGCTGTTCGCAAAGATATCAAACACTTTTCAACTGTTCATAACATTACACCGTTTTAATTTGAATTATTTTCCTTTTGTGATGACACATTAAAGTACATCTTGCTTTTATTTTTCTGGAGTAAGAAGACTCTAAAAAATATTATTGCTTAAATTTTAATAAAAACCATAAATTATTTATTTATTTATTTATAATTTTATGTATTGTCGAAAAATAGAAAGGCTAGAAAAGTGTATTTACTTTTTAACTACTGAGAAAAGAATTTCACAAAAATATCTTTACAGCTTTATTTCTACAAAGAATATCATTAAATGTTTGTTATTGTTTAGTTCTGTATAGTGTCTAAAATTTGAATACTCACTTAAACTAATGCGTAATGTAGTAAAAAAATCCTAACTCTGAAAATTTTCATTGCAAACTTTCTATTCTTATACAACAATGCATCTGGATAAATTTATAAGGCTCTGTAAACCAGTCACTTATGCTAATTATACATTATTTCTGATGATAAAAAAAATTGTATTGCTTAATAATAAATATTAATTAAGCTATGCAGCACGAAATATAAAAATATTGAAATGTGCTTTAAGAATGTTCTTTTTATAAATCATAAAGCATTTGAAATATTTTTTGACGTCTTATGATAAATAACATGTGCTTTTTATATTATTTTCAGTAAAGAGCATGCTTCAACGAACTTGGTAAACACATATAAGTTTTAAACCATTCTGATTTTATTTACGAAAATTAAATCGTGGAAAAATGCACAGAGGAGCAAATAAAAGGAAAGACGAATCGAAATCGTAATAATTTTTTAACGTAGTTAGTGTTTTAATCGTATAACACAACTGAAAATGTAGCATTTGCAGCAATTTACATATCCCGTAAAGTATATGAGTGTATTGTGCGGCCTAGTAAAGCAATCGCCAATGTGAATCATACTATATTCACTAGAAAAAGAAAACAGGCTTGTGTGATCTATGAATAATATATCTTAATTTCATTATTCATTCTACTCTACAAAACTCTTAATATATACCCTTAAAAATGCTTCTGATGGAATGTAATAATTTGAAATTCTTTTGGGTGTGTCTGTACACAAACCAGAATTGCTGTTTATACAATTTTCAATAAATAATACGCAATATTTTATTAGGATATATGAGTTTCAAGACATTCAAACAATATTAACGGAAATTTGAAAGCGAATAGGTATATAAATGGACAGACAGACAAACCGAAGTCAGAGACACTTTACAATTTTGTTGAAAAGCGTTAAAATGATCTTCATCTCTTTTTCGGAACAATTATGTTGGAGATGTGACTTCCCGAGAGTATTTAATTTTTGTCTGTAACAGTAAGTATATGTGTGGCAAGTTTCTTTGCATTTTCTTCGGTTATTTATACCATGATCAAATAAATGCCTGAAAACATATTAAAATACACCTTTTATTTATAAAAATAATATTGGTATGGTCGTGTTATTTTTCACTATATTATGTATACCTCTTCGATATTCACACGATATATATCTGTCGACTTTATGTTGGTTATTAACAAAATATCATTTCATATGCATTTTTATATCACAAAAGAACTATTTGGAATAAATTTTATTAATCAAACAGAAACTTGTTTAATGCACAAACTACTATAGATATTTCCCAAAGTTCTTTTCTTTATAGATGTAATGATCTTAAGATAAAAAAGAAAATGAAAGTTATAGAGACCTTTTATTGATCCATACCTTCACAGTTGAATTTTTCTGTCACTGATAACGAGTACCTTTGATATGAGCCTCAGGATATTACTTCTTAAACTGAGAAATATTTCTTCTTCCTTTCATCACTGATATGAGATTTCACGTTAAACTTTAATCTAACCTAATGCAAGATAAAATGAGCAGAGACATTTACTTTAAACACATTTAATATACATTGTTAAAATGTAGATTGTTAGAGATAGGTAGAACTACTGAAAGGTATTAAAATTAATAAATACTTGCAGATTTATATATACATATTTATAATTCTGAATAATAAAAAACTTACTTTTAATAGGTTTTACAATAATTATTTACGATATTATTTTTTTTCAAACTCAAAGAATGAAAAAACAAAATAATAAGTTTACTTGAAATAAATTCCGTCACCCAAATAACTGAAAATAGGAAATATTACCAATCATTATTGATTAACTTGTATTTATAGTATTGTACAGTTATGAAATAATATTTTTATTTTTTAATAGAAAATAGGAATAATAATAATAATAATAATAATAATAATAATAATATCCGATATAAGTATTTCTAGCGAACATACCATTCATGAAAACGACATGCTTGGGTTATTTTAAGTTATGTGTTCATAGTTGAGGTGATACTTAGTAAAGGGCTGTCAGACACACATAGGAGTAGTATCTGGGATAGCTGTAATACGACATTAAAACTTACTGAATCTCAACTTTAATCTGCTCTCACAGTTACGAAAGCAAAAGTCTCTAATTACACTAGCTATTATCCAATAGTAATTTTTAGAGTAAAAAATACTTAAATCACGTTATTCCTGTGACTGTAACTGATGAAATAATGTTTCAATATTAAATCAGATAATGGTAATAACCCTTTCCGACCCTAACCGTACGATCGTGCGGGTTAGACATCCATGACGTCCAGTTACATTTTTGTATCTGGAGCAGTCGTATGTAATAAAATCAGAAAATGAACGATCCAGCTAATTAGCAGAAAGTGTAAAGTATGATTTTCAACCAACAAATGTCGGTTGTAGTCCATGTTTTTTTTTTTAGTTTGCAAAAACAGAAGAATGTAATGTTTTAAGGTAAAAATGTTTCGGGTCAGAAAGATATAAAAAACAATGAGCTCAAAATACAGAGACAAATATGTCAGAGAAATATGAATAAATATTATAAATCCACTTCCAAATTTACTTTTTGTCACTGGAACAGTGAAACCAGCATGATAAGTTAAAAAGCAATTATTTGGAGTTAATAATAGGCTATGAAATGTGGTTTACGATTTATTTTTGTCCAAAATCACAGCAACAAATTAAATTTTATTGCCTGTATTCACAACGCTTTCATAGAAGCTTCCTATATATATTCATGGGTGCTCATGCAATTCGGTGTGTCATCCATCTTCCATAAAATTAATACCTTTGGGAGTTACCGAATAAAAGCATTTCCTTCGAAGAAGATCTAAAATATGTTGTCATGACTTCAGACAAGCCCTAGAGGTGAATCCAGGCTGTTGTCGATAGTCGTAATAACAATCTCTAATGCAACGTCAAAACCACTCAACTCTGTATTCTGTTGTATAAAAAAAACCTGCGTACAATGGTTTATCACCTGAGAAAGAGATGACGTGAAATCTCTCTCTCTCTCTCTCTCTCTCTCTCTCTCTCTCTCTCTATATATATATATATATATATATATATATATATATATATATATATATATATTTAATTGTGTTTAAACCAACGAGATATATAAATTAGAGTGCTGATTCAATGGATGAAGGATTAACTTTCCGTGGTTCAAGATGAATCACGTGACATGCTCGAATAGGTTGCTGTGTTTGGCCCTTTATCGCTATTTTGGCATTTAAAATATCAGTTCGACAAATTATCATTATTATTAGGTAACATGACAGTGGTATCACCGAAACAAATTGTTTTTAAAATAATTTTACACATATTTCACATTTTAATAAATAATAAAATACCTTTTTTTTCATCGTTTCCCAACAAAGTATAAAAGTGTTTATAAAAAAGAAAATTTAAACTTTTAAAGAGCTAAATTTAACAACAAATAATAATTTTTTAACTATTTTTAAGCATTTTGTCGGTTAAAGTTCAACTACACGAAATAAAAGAGAAGTAAAATCAAAATCAAAATGATTTAGAACAAAAGAATATTAAACTACGTAAGTAAACAAAAACATTGGCGTTTATGACTTATGCGAAGAACAATCTCCAAACCGTTGCCATAGAAATTTACTGAAAATAAGCTGTTACCAAGGGAACCATCGAATACGCAGGTGCAAGGAGAGCATGTCACATGACTCATCTTGGACCTTCTCAAGGGTTACCATTTATCACTCTACTTTATATATTTCGTTGGTTTAAACCAATATTTTTCAAGCTACAACCACCGAAAAAACGAAATTTACAGTTCGTCAATCTGAAAGTTACGATGCGTTAAAATATGGTTTGCCCATTCGAAATTTGTCATTGTGAGAGCTGGATTGTTTTGATTTATCACATTCTTGAGCGCATATAGTAAAATATTTAAATCTAAGCGTATATACCGTTTCTTTAAATAATATATGCGCTGGGAGAAAATATATAGGAAAAGTGTTTTTATATTTATATTAAAAACACTTTAAAAATGCGTAAAGTTAATTTTTATTTAACATTTTTTTTAAATATTATCCGAAGCTTTTCGCTTTGAAATTCCAAAGCCTCATCAGGGATTTTTATTACTGAATTAAATGAGCAGCTTTTAAATAATTTTCCTTTGACAGTCAACAGTTAAGTCTTTTAATAATGTGAATAGCAGCAAAGTGAATTTGAAGTCCGGTGAAATGTTGGACTAAGGAGTTAAGGAAAGTAAGAGAAGCTGGAACTATTGGAAAATCACACGAGGCTACTGTAGAAGAAAAACCATAATGAACTTGTAGAAATAGACTATTAGCTATTTTAGAATATCGTTCCAAATTATTGGCAAAATTATAACATCTTTAGAATTTATTTTATTTTTGCATTTAATTATATTAACAGCTTCGGCGATGTAAAGTTCTTGGATAGTAGGTGGTGCTGTAATAATTTTGGCGTTATCCCATATAGAGTTAGCATTTGGGTTAGCATAAAAGAAGTCGACCAGAGTAGAACTATTTTCTTCTTTGATATTATGTATATGTTCAACAAATGTACACGAATTTTCGTGACGTCTGTATGTATGTATATGAGTGTGTGTGTATGTGTGTATGTGTGTGCGTGTGAGTGTATCTTGCATAACTCAAAAACGGGTTCACGTAGAACGTTACAAATTAGTACATAAGTTTGTTATAAAATCTAGTTGTACACCTCCCTTTTTGGACTTATATGATTTTCCGTTTTGGAGATATTTAGGAAAATTAGGTTCCTAATGACCAAAAATACAAACGTTTTAGCCATATGTATCTCGCATAACTGAAAAACGGTTGAACATAGAACGTTGCAAATTGGTATATAGGCTTATTATAACATTTAGATGTGCACCTTCGTTTTTGGACTTTATATGATTTTCCGTTTTGAAGATATTTAGGAAATTTAGGTTCATAATGACCAAAATTACAAAGGTTTTGGCCATAATGTATCAAAAAACGGTAATAACTCAAAAACGGTTTGGACAAATCTTGCAATAGATATTTAACTGACTTCCCGACTAGCTAGACATTTGAAAATTTCGGAACACAAGTTATTTTGTAATAATTTCATGCTTTTGTGCTGTGTTATGCACTATTAATATTTCTATTCAGTGAAAGGAAAGCAGCGAATAGGCGGGGAAAGCTCTGCATGTGTTAATAAGTAAAGTGAGTCGAGGGGAGACGAAGCCTTCCTCGGGGGTTGGTGAGTGGAGCGAGCAGGGGGCAGAGCTCCCTAGTTTGAATTTGTCGAAAGTATTGTCAGTGGTTTATGGAATTTTCTAGGTAGTTCTGCGCGAGAAACGAATACGTCATTATAAAATTTTCAAGTTTGGCAACCCTAAACTAAAAATTTTCGCCAAAATCGATGCCTAGACCAAAAATCTACGCTGGCTAGTAATTTGCAGTATGGCGAGATTAGCCATTTATTTTTGCGGCAAATGTTGTTTTAGGATAGTCAGAAACCTTTTCTCAATTTTAATTGAGTTAATTATTTTAGTAAAATTTATCTTTTCCCGATACTAATTTTTGCAAAGAGTACAAAACTAGGCTGTCTATACTCGAATCATTTTCATTGTACTCTAAGCTGTGCATTTGCCAATGAGATATTCCGTAATAATTCATTGGGTACTATTCCTGAAAAAACTAGTATATTTGTCTCTGCCGCATCTATAATCGTATTATCGTGATTTTTTTTTTTTTTTTTTTGGTTCGAATAAGAGGTTTTTTTTTCTTTGTTTAAGGGATGTTCGTGGACAGGAACCTGCCTGTTTATTTATGAATCAGTTACCTCACACGAAATTGTCAATGATTTCATAAAAATACGTATATTTCTATGGTTCTATAAGGAAGTCATGTAGTGGCCACATGAGATTTTTTTTATTTAAAAAATAAAGCAAGTAAAACTTGTGCAAAATATTTTTTTTTTTTAGTTCTGTTTCATGCGATCATCCAGAGATAAGTATAATTCCCATAAATTATTATAAAAACAGTATTGCATTTTTTTTTTTTTTTTTTTTTTTTTCAGATAATACATGCAATTGTTAATTTTTAATTTAAAGAACTAAATATTGCAGCTATAAGCGTTCTACAAAAATTAATATACATTTAAAATGTACGAAATAATAAAATATGAAAAAGTATTACCCGTGAAATGTATATTAGTTCCTCCATTTATGTATTTTTCTTTACAGCCTTTTACAGAGCATCTGATCATCATTGCTTACGATAAATATAATTTATATACAAAATAATATAACTTTTAAAGGGAAATTTAAATTTTAAAAAGAATTTTCAAAAATAACATACATAAAATAAAACAACAACAAATAAAAAGTCTAGTTTTTTGTCACATATACTCCTTTTAATGTATCTAAATACCCAGATGTAATTTTTGATTGATTACAAAAGCATTTTTTTGCTCATATATCTGATTATAATTTTGAATTGTTCTATGGATATAATTTTAAGCTGGGTACGGACCTAATCCTCAGCCAGATGTCATTGAATTATGTGCAGCCGTTTTCAGGTTATATTTGGTCGAATAAAAAAGTTCTATATACCTCCATCCGTCCACACAGACACAGAAAATATTATAAAATAATATAAGTGATAATTTTGGGGTTCCCTATTGTCTAAAATGTAAATACAGTAGACGCCGCTTAATAAACTCACTGGTTAATAAAATCAGCCGATTAATCTGATCAAATTGCCAGGAACGCAGTCACATCAAAACAAACTACCTTTAAAACCGCCGTTTAATTAAATCTGCATCGCCGGTTAATAAGCTCAAAAATTTCTTTGCAGCAAAAAAAAAAAAAAAAAAAAAATGTGTTTTTATGCTTGTTATTTTTTTTTTTTGGGGGGGGGGTGGAGGGGGCTCCTTAGCCGAGTGGTTATGGCACCACACTGCTAATCGCCTTCGAGCGTAGGAGAGCGGGTTCGATTCCCGCTGTGGCTCTGGGTGTTCCATTTATTCGTATTGTAACTCTGTCATGTGCTATCTGTAATTATCTGACGCAGATTTACATGCGGACTACGAGTCAAGCATACAAATCTGATGTATATGTTATGAATAAACAACAACAAAAAAAATATTTTTATTTACACTATGAATTTTTAATTTTTAAATGAAAAAGAAAATAAAAAGCAGCAATCCTCTCCCTATCTCTCTTTATAATTTTTTTTATAGCTGCAGCATAGTAACAAAATAAGCAGCAATGAATAGTCTTAGTAATGATTTCATGGAATGTATTCTTAGCGCTGTAATAAGTTAGAAATTTGCTTTGATTCGTTAGCGGTTTTTTTTTCTATTTTTAATTATCAGATGATAGTTTCTAGTTCTTACTTTGAAATAATCAAAAAGCAAAGGATTTAAATGGAAATATTTTCAATTTAAAAGAAAAGCGTGAAATTTTGGCAAAATAATGGGGATTTTTCTTAAATGAAGCCAAAGCAAGCCGTAACAGAGCTTGGGATTCATGACTTTGCTTTATTCAGTTAGCTTGTACATGGAAATAGTATTAATGACTAAATTTGTAGCACAACTGGAATCACGTAGGAAAAGCAGAAGTTGAGGCAGTAAATTGGTTGCAGAAAGCAGGTTGAAGAGAAAATTCCACTCACTTATGTAATTTTCTTGAAAAAAATCGAAAGTTCAGATTAATGATGAATTCTGTAAACCGTACTCCGCGAACTTCAAAAACTTCGCAAACTCGTTTACCTCAAACTTCACGGAGAAAAGCAGAACTCACAAGGAAACATTCAAAAGGTGTCATCTTCAAAAAGTATTGGAAAAAATATATGTGATTCTACTCTTCATAAAATACTAGAAAATGAAAAAATTATCGGCTGATTTTAATTACAGCGACCACAAAAAATTATCAAAATTAAGCATGATTTAGCACTGTTAGGTGATACGTTTGCTAGCACCGAGATTGCCGTGTACGAACAGAACCGTGTATTGTTTTTCCGCCAAGTACTCAAATTCAATCGCCTAGCAGTGTGAAATCGCCAAATATGCTTAATTTTGATAATTTTTTGTGGTCGCCGTAATTAATTTCAGCCGATAATTTTTTCACTTTCTGGTATTTTATGAAGAGTAGAATCACATATTTTTTTTTTTCAATACTTTTTGAAGATGACACCTTTTAAATGTTTCCTTGTCAGATTTTTACGATGATTATTGGAATACAGATTTTTTTCTGAAAGGCTATGATCCAGCACACATTTTCAACATTTATGAAATTACACTTTTTTGTTGGGCTTTACCAGAGCACACTCATATGGTCAAGACCAAAAACAATTATGGTTGTAAGAAAATGAAACAATGGGCCTTCTGACGAATAATGTGACGGGAACGATCAAAAGACTTTCTTTAGTTTTTCAGGAAACAAAATGGCTCATTACTTTAGAGTAATAAAGAATTCGTCTGAGTACTTACGCAATAATAAAAATTCATAGATTACATTTGCAATCTTCTCGGATGTTTCTAGTTCAATGGGACAAAAAACTAATTAAAAATATTTTTCTAATTTAGAACAATTGCGCTATACATCCCACACATTTAATGTTGTAACATGCAAAGTTAACGATTATTTCACTTAAAACAACCATTGTCATTCAGCCACTTGTTTAAGGATCAAACCTTAAAAATGTCATTGTAGAAAGAAATCAGACATAAAATCCGTAACAGATATCGATGTACCTGATTCATTGGCGTCTTCTATAAATATTATGGCGAAATCCGTATGCAATGTCATATTGCCACAAAGTCAGCTTTCTTCGCAGCCGCCGTGGCGTAGAGGTATGTCTTTGGACTGTCACCCACACGGCCTCGGTTCGATTTCAGCCAGGGGAATGTAAATTTAAAGACTCTAAATAATTATTTCTAAATTATTATAATTATCTTTGCATATTTATTTTCCTATTCTAGCAGTTTCTAGAATATTCTAATTTATGTTAATCTTGTATTCTGGAATATTCGAATATTGTATATAAGCGACATGTTCCTCAGTTTGAGTATGTTCCCAGCCGAGCGTAGCTGTATTACAAGTTTGTTCTGGTAATAAACTACGTTTGTTACATCACTTCGAGTGTTCCCTTTAGCTCTTTACGACATCTACGTGACAATATATTACAATGTGCGTGTAATAATTGTAAATGTGCGTGTCACAATTATATCGTATCGCAATGTCACATGTGGGCAATCTATGATATAAAATATTCTTGGGTCATCGTAGAGATAAATATTTTCTCAAAAATCTTCTTAGTGTGTGTTTTTAAGTCAAAAGAAGATTCTCAAGAAAAAGTCTTTCAAGGTGAGGATCAAATTAACAAATATTTGTTTCAAAATGTTGAAATTGACGAAAACTTTGGCTGAAACTATCTGCATTGAAAGCATAGAATAATACAAACATCAAGCAGTCGACGCTTTATAACTTTCAAGCGAGACTTCGAGTAAAGATGAAAATTAATTTAGACAAGGAGTAGAATCCTCCATCTGCAGTAGTTGATACAAATAAAGTATTTCATATATTCAGATGGACACTGGGGAAACGGGATGCAATTTCAAATAATACGGCCAGTATTACATTTTTGTTAAAAAAATTAAACAAGGAATTCCTTCGTCACAACAAAGAACTATTAATCACATTTTCAAAATGCCCAATATTTAATTAATGTAGTAATATTGACTAATTATTTTTATGCAATACGTATTCTTTAATTTCATATGAAATATGTGTCTAATTTACTTATTTTTAAAGAACAATTAATTATCATCAAAATTAACTATATTGTTTATTAAACCCATTAATCGTTACCTTGTAAAATTCCTTTCCGAATTCAGAGAAGTAATAAATTTTTCTTATGTGATGGAACGTCCGCCGGATATAAAAATCATTCGCTTCATAAAACCAATTTAGCTGGGAACGAATGTGACTTTATTAAGCGGTGGGCATTTTTTCTTTTCTCATTCAAAGTGTTTTACCCACAAAAGCCTTATGGCGCGTGTGCAAATGTTTTTTACTCATATTTCTAAATCAAATCAAAATTTTGAAATGTTCGAAAAATATGATTTTAAGTTGGGTAAAGACAAGTTGTCTTTCCAAGTTTCATTAAATGGCTGAACGGTAATTGAGCTGTTCTCAAGTAATTACTTGGACAAAAATAGCGTTACAGACATACATACATAACGGCTCTCTCTCACACACACAAACACAGAAAATCTTATGAAATCCTTTTTGACTTTCACGATGTATGAAATGTGAATGTACCGCAAAAGTTTTGGGCTCTAAGAAATTTATAGAAAAAAGTCTGATTTTATTAATATAGATATTTATTTATAGATTAGTATTACTTAAAATGCATTTTTTATACTGTAAAAAATCTGTAATGAATACCATTTCTATAATTTAGTACTTTTCAATTTTATTTATCACTTAATAACTTTCTTAGTGTAAATTAAAAATATATAATTAAGAAGAAAAAAATTATGCATTATATAAAAATATTTGGCCCTTTTGTCTGCTGTATTATATTTCTTATTTTTGTTATTTAGTTTTAATAAACATTTAAATGATTTTTCCAAATTGAAGCTCAATTAAAATGTGAATATCTATATCTAAAATAAAATATTACATTAGTAAATTTTATTTAAATTTAATAATGATCTTTTTTTTTTTTTTTTTTTTAATTGTTAATACATTTAAATGTTCAAGTGCTTATAAATAAAAAAATGAAGTGAAATGAAACCAGACATAAAAAAAAGAAAGAAAGAAAGGAAAAGAAAAGAAAAGAAAGGAGGAAGAAGAAAGAAGAAAAAGTGAATTCAAAAGATCCATAAATATAGTAATCTTTTAAATGCACAAAAATATTCATCAAATTATTTCAAATATGATTTAAATAAATGCAAATTTAAATGCCCTAATATATAACAGCAATAGATAATGAGAAAAAGTGTTTTATTAGTTAAATACAGTCATTATTGTACCTACAATTTATTCTTCGCAATGTTTCAAGATAAGACCAGTGACATCACTAAGTTAGACAAATTACAGTCGTTAAGCTTTCCCTTAACTCTAGAGACTGTAGAAAAAACATTTCTTCTTGTTTGATTCTCTACAGTTGATACACCGTGGCATATCTGAGAGACTCCAATTTTCGATCAATATTATCCACTGACGGGAGCTCTTTTCTTCTCGTATTCGATCAATATGGAAAAGTTAAAATCACTTTTTTCCTTTTCCTAGAAATTCAAGAATTTATCTTCTATATTTCATATTTTGTTTGTGAAAAATACTTTGTTTATGTATATATTTATAAAGGTTTAGTACAATATCATTCATCAATCAATTATTAAAGCAATATATATGTATATATACATATATATATATATAGTAATACAATATTATCAGTGCAAAAATTTGAAATTTAAAGATGATTTAATTTCAGTATTAAAACCATTATTCGGATCATAAGCGAAGACTACCCAAATCAAACCAAAAAAGAAATAAAGTAAAATCGAAATGAAGTATTGGAAATTGGAATGAGAAAAAAAAGGATTATCTGCATTCTAACGTTTTCAATGGCCTGGTAGAATGCAAATATGCTAAAAAATGGATGTTTTTCTGTCACAAAGAAAGCAAAAGCTAAGAATTTCTTTGTTCACAGACCCGAAACACCCATAGTAAAACCAGAAAAAACGACGATCAAAATAAAACAATTCACTAAAAATGATAATCCAAAACCATTTAAAATCGTAGATAAAAATAAACTCACCACTACAAATAATAATTCAAAATTACTTAAAAAATTATTATTGAAAAAGATGCAACTCAAAGTTATAATAAACGAGACACATGTAAAAATTTAACATGCAGATATCAGTTAAAAGCACAGTTAGTCAGTTCAAAATAGCAGTGAACATGGAGTAAAATAAAAAATTTACAGAGCTATTCAAGTAGAATCCTAATATATATATATATATACTTTATTTCATTCATTACTTTTTTATATCTTCTTGAAAATTATTGTTTATTTTCATTTAAATTACCGGGTGTCCCAATAGTCTGTAGACATTTTAAAAATTCAGAACTATTGATGGAAATAGTAGATTTGAACGCGGTTTGCGAAAAAGTTATTCTAATGAACGGGGATTTCGTTTTGGTAAAGAAAAAAAAATAGTTAAAATTCTCATCTGTAAAGGGTGTTGTACGTGAGGAATAACAGATTTTCTGAAAAAAGTATATTTATTTCAATGCATGTGTTTACAGACATATAAATCCTATTCTATGAGTTCGCCATCACCACAAATTACAGCTTGAAACGAGTAACACCACCACTAATTATAGCTTAGTTCGGCATTTCTTAGCTCTCGGAGACAATCTTAATCAATAACGCGTTATCCACCAAGTCTGCATCGTAATTAAAACTTCATGTATGCGTAGGAAGCAAAACAGTAAATAAGATGTGTTAATCGTAAAACCGTGCAATTTATAGGATTCTGATTTGGATATTCCTAGTTACTCGTCCATGCAGAGCCCTCTATCAACGAAAAATTTAACTGTTTATTTTACTTTGGCAAAAAAAAAAAAAAAAAAAAAAAAAAAAATCCTTTTTTTACGGGAATAATTTTTTAGGAAACAGCGTTCAAGTCTACCAATTTCTTTAATCTTTATGATGTATTAAAATGTCTAGACTTACGGGAAACCCGGGATAACTCTAATTTTCTATGCGGAAACTAAGTTCTTTGTGTAATATTTCGAACAGATTTATAGATTTACAAATATTTTAATGCCTAAAAAAAAGTACAAATTCTTTGATAAATAAAATTCTACTTCAGTAAGATGCTTTCAGGTCTTTATGAGGTGTACACACGCGATATTGAAATCTTTTTCTTCTGACAGAAATTTAATTTTACATAAAAACATTTGTTACTCAATTTAAACTTGTATAATTAAACTGAGGAAACAAATATTTTATTTTATCAGTTAAATAAATTAACATTTTTATAAAATTGAAATTTCAGATTTTTCAGTTTATTTTTCACCACTTTATTATTTAAAGAAGATATTATTTAAAGAAATATCTATTATTTAAAGAAAATATAACAATGAGATGAAGAATATCTACCAGTATAGTAACTTTTACTCTAAATAAATAAATAAAAATACCACTAAATTTAAATCCATTTTATAATACTCTTTTATCTAAATTTACTACTTCATAAATGTGTAATTAAAAAACCAAGTTAATTTGTGAAACGTTTCACCTGAATTTGAACGTACAATCAAATTCAAACCGTTTTCACTATTCTCGTTTCTAAAAAAAATCAGAAAGGATTTACATAAAACCACATTTGCAAAAGAAAAAATAAAATGAATGGAAATAATCTGGTGAGGTACTCATACTATCTTATTTCATCTAAAATAATTAAAACAGATTATTATAATTAATTAAAACATTTGAATATTGCTCAAAAGCTGAATCGTCAGCACTGAGAAAAAATTCTGTAATTGACACCTAGAATCTAAGTTGCGGCTCTAGAAAAAATAGTTCTAAAATCCATCTAAAATCTAGTCCCCATGGAAAGCGAGTTCTAGAAGCCCCTATTAGAATTCTAGAGCGTTTGCCTATATTCTCGAGGGCAAAGTTCTCTCTAAAAATCTCTACAAATAAATGAGACTACAGGAGACGGGTTTCAGCAACTATAATCTTGCTTTATTACCAAATTCTAGAAAATCAAGCGAAAATTTCTCGCAATACAAATGATTCAGAATATTGTTTCACCATCTAGAAATGTGTACACTAGAAATTCTTGATAATTTCGTCTATTCAGTTTATTGGCGTGCCTTACGCGCATATCTCGGAAATCTATATTTCTAGTTAAAGGATTTAGAAAATGGTCACTCATTCATTCTAGAGGAAGGCGGAATATTTTTTTTTCTCAGTAAAGATGGTACAACTTTTCATAAAGCATAAAAAATGCGAGATTTCTTTCAAATTATATGGGCTGTATTACGCCAAATGCTGTAGGGTATACCGATCTTCCCTGGAAAAAGACACTCGTCAGCAAAATTATTGAAGCACTTGCAATAATTCCTACTTAAAAGATGGGCACCTCATACTGTTTTGTTAAGTAAATATTTGTCGAGTCATGATCTTAGTCTTATACTTTTCATAAAAAAGATAGTAGGTGATAAATATTAACGATCAAACTAATATATATATATATATTAAAAGTGTGGATGTGAGCTTCAATAATTTTGCTGCCGAATGTAAAATAATAATAATAACTAGTATCGCCCAGTGGTCGAAACTCGACCATTTTTTTTGCAAAGCAAGGCAAAGCAAAGTTATTGCCTTGTCCTAAACGGAATGCAATTGCAACACAGCTGCGGCAATTGTTTGCCGATATTCACTCTAACTGAATTAGCAGAGTTTTACTTAATATAACTATTTCTCTCTGTAGATGTTAGCCTTTCTTGAAATGAGAGAAAATCGCAACGTGAAAACGCCCCTTGTTGTGTGATACAGCCCAGAAGCTAATAGGTACCATGTCAAACCAAGGCCCAACCAAGTATCAAATTCTGTTAAATTAATTCGATTGGTTCATAAAGTACAGTGTTTGTACAAAAAAAAAAAAATATTTTTCAAAAATGGTCGAATTGAGTTCGAGAAATTTCAAAACGTGTAACTTTATCGAAAACCGAAAATCTAAAACTTTTCTGAATCTTAGATTTTCTACTTACATATGCAGAGGAAAGAATAATAAATCCACTTTTTAAAAAATAAAAATAAGTAGTCAATTTCACTTAATTAAAATGCAAGGAAATCTCAAAACGTGTAAATTCATTGAAAACCGGAAATCAAAGGTTTTTATGTATCTTCTACTTGCTTCTTCTACCCACAAAAGCTAGCAATAAAGACACTGTTTAAAAAAATAAGTAACCAATTTCAGTTAATTGAAACGTAAAGAAAGCTCAAAACATGTAAATTCAGCAAAAAACGGAAATCGGAATTTTTTCCGTATCGTTTACTTATACATGCAGCAGTTAGTAACAAATCCATTTTCCTTTTATTTAGTATATCCGCGTTTGTAATGATCGATAGACGGCGCTTTCTGAACTGCAGTTGTTAGTAAATATAATAGCCACGTGTATTCTTTATTTTATTCTACTTAATATTCGTACTATAATTTCTCCGTCGTCATTACATCAAGGAAAATTGATTGCTTTTGGAAAAAAATATTTCAGTTTATTCAAAGTTCGATCGGAAGTAGATTTTTAACTGAAGCTGAACAAATAGGGCAGTTCCTTGTTTGTAAACAAACATCTCAACTTTTATGAGTGGTTGGCAAAAAGGCTTGGGAAAAGCATAGCGATGGCAATTACTTGATTACTACCAACGGAAAATCAATGGTGGGCGGGGCGCGGGAAAGTTGAGCGCGCTTTTTTGCCAACCACATGACGTCACGAGGAAATGCTCTATATTAGTTTCAAATCATCTGATTAATTCTTTACTTCCATTAGACGAAAGCAACTGAAATTTTAAATTTGCCATTTGGAAATAAATGGAAGCTTAATTCTGGATTTCTTGATCCTTTGGAGTTACACTGTAGCACACAACAGTATGTGTTATATTTTTTACCGGATTTATTCATTTTTAATCAATAAATATATGTGAAACTAAACATCGGCTAGCAATGGCGGCTTGATGGAATTCGAATTAAAGCAAGTTTATTGTAATTTCACCTTAGTCCACCAGAGGGCGAGCATTTCATTACAATCGCGGATAGTTGAATATTTATTGTTTAAATATCACCCTTTGAAATGAAATGTTTATGTTTACATTCGAAACTGGAAGTTTGCCATTTTTTTTTCTGGAGTTTTGTGATTTTAAATTAAAATTTTATCAATTTTACAGAAAAAATAACTCAACCAAACACATGTAGACAATAACTTATATACAACTATACCCAAATATCGGAATTAAAATCGGCAGATAATTTCCGTTATTTTTTAATAATTTTTTACAAAAAATCCAATGGACAATCAATGGACGAAAAGAGAAAATCTTTTTCATGGCTCCATGGACAGACAGTGACGTCATCACTTCGCTTGCGTATAGTGATGCTACATTATACAAATTACTGTGTCTATGATTTTATTTGAGCTTTTTGAAATTGCCAGATTTAACAACTTTCTACTTTTAGGTATTTTTTAATGTAAAGGAATACGTGTATAAAAGGGAAAAATGGGGGAAAATGCATAAAAAATAAATGTATTTTTAAATACCTTCTTGACATCGTAAGAAAATAATATTTGTATTCGCACCTTCCGGCTAACCATATACCTTTCGAATGATACCATTTTCAACCCTCTACTTCCATAATTAATATGTTAAAAAGGGACAACAAATTTTATGCTTGCCTATTAATATATAGATAATAATAATAATAATAATAATAATAATAAAATCGAAATTAACGAATGTAAGAAAAGATGTGAGAAAAAATAGAAAAAATATCAAAGATATAGCAATGAGAAAAAACACAAAACGCTTGCAAATTTACATTCAAATTACGTTAAATGTGAGCTGTACTCAGCAAGTTACGAAAATTTTTTGTTCAGAAAAATATCTAGGGCAGTCATTCAATTAATTTGTCTTTACAATAATATATATATAGGTAGGTAGGTAGATAGATAGACAAATATAGACAGGTAGAAGACAGATAGACTGACAAATATCTAGCTATACAGATAGTTGGACATATAGACAGACAGTTAGATTTATAGATATATAAATTCAGAGAACTTTCAACCACATTACGCACTGAAACATATTCGACTAATTATGAATATTCCAGAGTATTGTCTATAAATTAAATACACGTAAAATTTGTTGTTCAGAAAAATATATAAGGCAGTAATTAAATTAATTTGTCTTTATATATATGTCTTTATATATTTGTATGTATATAGATAGATAGATAGACAAATATAGACAAGTAGAAGACAGATAGACTGGCAAATAGCTTGCTATACAGATAGGTGGACATATAGACATACAGTACAATAGGTAGACAGATAAATTCAGAGAACTTCCAACCACATTACACACTGAAACATATTTGACTAATTTTGAATATCCCTGAGTATTGTCTATAAATTAAATACTTATCAACGAAATAATTAATTTGAATTTAGCAGAGAGAAAATATAACTCAATTTCAAATGTATTTTGAGCCATTTCCATAACGTAACATATCCTTAACATACCAGAAGATTTTTGTATGGTTTTATAAACAAAAGACGAATGATTTTTTAGTCATAATCTATATGAAATCTGCTTTTATGTATAGAAAATGAATGTACATTTAATTAATTTTGTCTACTTTAGTTTAATGATGCTAAAATATATAAAATAGATATCGTTCATAGTGGTAGTGTATTTTAATCCTTTTATGTGGGCCTGTACATGAACCCTTTGTCTGATTTCAATGAAAAAAAAATCAAGTAACATCCTTATGATGGGACCGTGTTTCCTGTGCCTAGCGTTGAAGACTATTCTAAAGACGTGGAGGGATGTCAAACTGAGTGTCAAGTTGGGATTTGTTAAACATCTAGCCATTCATTGCTCCCTTGTCGCTTTTTTTCTCTAAACCTCAAAGGTTATTACCACTATTTTAACACTGGACTCGTTGAGTCAACATATGCGCAGAGGCTTCCACGGTCGTAAGAAACGTCATCAAAGAATATATGACAAAGATTTAAAGGTTCAGTACTGACTTATTGTGAATATTAGTTTTGATTTATGCCACTAACACACTAACAAACAGGAACACATATAACACGCAAACAGAACATTTGTGATAAAATGAGATTTTTGTATTCAGTAAGCTTTAATATGCGTAAATATAACAAAAACTCAATTTAAAAATTTCCCTCGAAACATTACTTTCTCTTCCATATACGTGTAATAAAAATAAATATACCTTTTTAAACACTATAAGTAATTTTTGGAATCTGTAAAAATAAAATTATGAATTCTTACTGTTTTTATTTATAAAACTAAAATTTAACTATAGGTTTAATTTTTTGGAATATAACTTGGCATAAAATTATATATTTAATTTTGTATTATATAAGCTAAAATTTTAACTGGATAACCCTCATATAAGAGTAATGTTTAAATTTAAGTGCTTTAATAAAAGCAGTAATTTCATAAAAAATAGTTATTTCTCTTATATTTCTCTTATATTTCTCTTCTTTTCTCTATATATTTATTATCTTACTTTTATTTAAATTAGCTTGTTTTCTTTTTCACAATATTAAAAAATCAAATCTACTGTCTAAAAATTATTGCCACAAAAATTATGTAATATTTGTAATAATTTTAATTTAGCTACAATCTTTAATGCAGAACACAAATCTTTATTGAATAAACCTTTGGGGAATCCTTGTATAACATGTTAATACTTCTTTAAATAAACACACACACACACACATATATATATATATATATCCTTCTGTAAAGAAAAACATGTAAACGCTTTATGTTAATTTGTCAAGCTTATCATTTTATCTACCTCATTAGTTTAAGTAACTTTTACAAGTAGGAAAACCAATTTACTTTAATGACAATACTGGAAAAAATCTATTTCAGAAATATGTGGTTGAGGTAAAATGAAGCATTTATGTTTGAAGGAATTTTGAAATTATCCATAACACATATTAAAGGAATAGTAGTGTAGTTTTTTTGTTGTCAGAAATAAAACTAGCATGATACCATTTTAAGAATAAACTATAATGTGTTTATAAATTACAAAGTCAAAGTAATTGCATAATATATTTTATCTCGAAGTTACTTTAACTAGAATTTTAATATGTTTTTTTAAAATCGTTACATACTTTAAAATGAAACATATGAATCAACATATTAATTAAACAATGAATTTAAAGAATTAGGGAATATTTGTAGATAGTGAAGATTGGATTTTAAATAATGAAAATGTTCAAAAGAAATTTTTTTATAGATTCTACAGACTTTCTTAACAAAGTGAACGTACATGCTATTTATATGATTCTGAATAATTTTGATTGTATACGTAGTTTCTCTTCTCTTAAAGATTAATGATATATAATTAGTCGTCATTAAGTTCTATGAAGACTATTTGTTAGAAATTGTTTCATATAAACATAGCAGATATATGTTAATATGTTTAGTCTCAAAACAAATATCTATATGAAATCTAAATTTTGAATTATTCTCATGAACGAATGGTTCGGCATCTAAAAGTGGTTCGAAAAATTTTACAGTTATATTTTTATTTATTGCTATTTGTTGTACCAGTTGTTTAAAAAAGAAATGTCAATAGAAATTACATTTTACAGAAAGGGGAAATTTGGATTAAAAACGATACACACAAATAAGTCTAAGATTTAAACAAACACACACACACACATACACATATATATATATATATATATACTAAAAAATATATAAATTGTTTTCATTAATTTTAATTATTCATTGTTTGTGTTTATTAACATGCTAAGTTGCAAGTAGTATTGAATAAAAATTTTCAAATTATTATAAATATTATTATAAAATTTTGAATTATTATAAATAAAATACCCAATTTCCTCCGTAAAGTACGTGAATAATAACATATTTTATATATAAAAATTATAAACGGATTTTTTTTCTATAATACTTGCAGCTTATCATGCTAATAATAATAATAATAATAATAATAAAGAATAAATAAATAAATAAATTATATTTAATAAATACATTTAATTAGTTTTGATTCATGTTTATTTATGTACCTATTACTGTCCATTTTCACTTATTTGCGTATACGGCTTTTATTGCAAAATATCTCAGTTGAAAAAAGTAATTTCTACTATGATTTCCCGTAGAAAAGTGAATACAACATAAATAACAGTACTTTTAAATTAAATGCGGTTTAAATCTGCATTCTAAATTGCAGATTGAATTTATAATCAACTGCAATATTTTGTAAACAAGCTTCAATATAAACCAACTGCAAAACAGTAGTATTCTTAAAATAATGACTTTAATTAAACAATCGACTATAGCTAAATGGAACAAGTACTTTAATAGCGTAAAGTGTTGAAAACAAGGTTTTGTAATAATATATATAATTGATTTAAAACGCTGACCTCCATCGCCATTAAAACATTTATTTATTTTTATTTTTTTAATTTAGTGGAAAGAAAGGGAAAACAAAAGAAATATAACTGCGCAATTTCATTTTTTATATCATATCCAAAAGCTCAAACAATAAAACGTTCGCATTTCGTAGAAACGAAAATGCAGAATATGCCTAAGGAGAAAAATATAATAAACATTTGGCAAAGAGGAGTAAAACGTCCGTACTAAAATAACATCTACAACAAAAAGTCTGAAAGACAAAAGATAGCGGCTGTTGTATATCTCTGCATGACTCAACAGAGGAACAGAAACCCAATTTCAATAAAAATAATATAGCGTCTTACAGAATAGAATAGCGTATTATATTTTACAGAGAGATTATAAATAAAGTTACGATTTCAAAAAGCTATAATTTTAAAACTACAGGTGAGAATGGTTTGATATTTTACCAGAACAATAGTTAGGGGATGACATTTTGTTTGGCAAAGGTAGGTTGGTTGGTTGGGGGTTAGATCTTATATGCAATAAAATATCGTTTAAAAAATATGTCCCATTGCTTATTCTATTAGACACTAGACTCTGCGACCCGGGATCTAATGGGACAAATTCATATTATAAACTATGATATTTTCTATTTTAATAATTCAATTACATAAAATATATTAATAGACAATTATTTAAAGCAGTAGTATATTAAAAAAAAAAAAAAAAAAAAAACTAGGAATTTTATAAGCTTAACTTTTTACAGTAGAAAAACAAAACATGTCCCACTAGCACCAGTCTCCATCTATTTTACTACAGAAATTATTATCTAAATGTACTATAACGATAAAGATAGTGGGAACCATGTAAAAAACATATTTTAATTTCCATAAGAAAAAAAAAAGTACATGCTTTAAGTGCACCCCTTAAATACAGTATGGGGAAATCTTGATCGTAATATTCCTTATATGTTTACAAGACTTTATTAAATAAATCGTTCAGTTTGGGGCGTTTTTTCCACGTCTTTTTAGCATATTACAAAACATTATACTAGATTTTTAGCTCAAGGTACATTCTTAACAATTACGTACATCTATGCCTGAATTGCGAATTGAACCCGGCAATTGAAAATCAGAGGTCATTCGGCTTCCAGGTTCAGAAAATAATTCGGATATATTTCGGTGCGTATTATATATAATTAGTACTATTTAGTACTATATATATATTTACTTTTTTATTTAGGTATTTTGAGCTTAATTAAATTTGGTGTATTAAATAGTAGTTATAACATTAATCGATGATAGTATATTAGATTAAAAAGTATAACAATCAATATTTTTTATTAGATTAATTACAGGAAGTACATTTTTACTGCTGTACTAAAATTCATTTTCTAGATGCATTTTTTTTTTTTTTTTTTTTAATTGTATTACTGAATGTCTATAAAATCGTATATAAGTCGGGAAAAAAAACAGACTATATGATGATTTATAAATAATTATAGTTTGAAACACTTTGAAGTTTTATTTTACTTTTTCTGACACAGTATAATTTATTTTTTCAGCACAATATTGATAAAAGAACACCTCTTTTGTTTAAAATATGTTTTTCTGTCATTTAAAAAGGATTAAAATAGTGCTATAAACTGCGGGTTTAGAGTCGTGTCTGGCAATTTGTCGTCACAAATAAGTATTTTGAGTGAATTGGAAACAGTTTATTTTTATAACACCACCGATGGCCGAGCGATTCTGCTTTTAAAGCTGGTAGACGGGAAGTGCCGGGTTCGATTTCAAGACGAGTTTGTCGACGAGTTTTGTCGACGATTTCAAGACGAGTTTGTTTCTCCTAAACTCACGCAAATTCGGTTTGGGACCCCTTAGAACGACCTCCATGGTAGGCATCTTTCCTCAGACATAACCCGAACACAAATATACATCTATTTGTTTTTATACAAATCTACTTTAATTTTGATATATTTAGATTCGTTGAAATGAGTTTCTTTATTTTTCTTAAATTTTGCACGGTCTGTCTTTCATAATGTTATATTATTCAGTTATAGTTGTTACGGTAAATTATAGATTATTTCTGTACTGATAAGTATAAAGGATTTAAGTCCATATTCTTGATTTTTCAGGAGACGAAAAATAAAGTTAAACTAACTAAAAACTAATCAAAAGAATCGATTAGGAAAAAGGGATTAAGTTGATTTATACCCTTTATACCATTCAGTAATTGTCAACCTTCATTTAATAAAGGTAAAAAAATTGAATTAAATATTTTATACCAATGATTAATGTAAATTTCTGACTTGAATCTTTTTTTACCAATGGATTTTCTCAAAGACCAAATGACATGGATTTAAATCCTTTATAACAATCGATAGAGATTTTTTTTCTGAGTCTGACTATGTACTTAACTCAAAATCGACATTTTTGGACTTAATTCCTTTATACTTATCAGCACAGATTTTATTGTGAAATATTACACTGTTATTTACGCCAAAAAATTTCAATGCATTACAACTGAGCAAAAGAGTTGAAACAATGAGAGAATTTTTTTTTTTTTTTCATACGACGAAAACTACTGAATTCCAATATGTTTAGCTTTCTATTACTATGATCTGTTTTCAACTCATATTTTTCCAACTTTAATTTTCTAATTTAAATGAAAAACTCAAACTAATATTTTTTTTCTGCTTTTAAAAATAGAATAAAGCAAACTATTTTGCCAAAAGGACTAGAAAATGTAAGATTTTTTAAAAATAAGTACATGCTGATGTAAAATATGACCAAAATAAATGCTGAAGAATGTAAAAACATTTCAGCCTTACTCTCTACAGAATTTTAATTAGGATTTTTATACTTTGTAAAAAGATATGCATCAGTAAAGGGAAGTAGAAACTTTCTTTTTCTTTTTTTTTTGGAAATTCAAAAAGAATTCACATTCTTTTGAAGCTATTATAAGTGATATTTCCACAGGAAATTGCCTCACGCCTCTCTTTGAAATAGAACAGCCACAAGATCGTAAAAAGTAATCAGAGCTTAAGATACCGAAAGCTTACGTTTTTCTTTTTCTTTCTTTCTTTTTTTTTTTTTTCTGATGATGATGATGATGATGAGGAAATAATTCTTATATTTTGAAGGGTTTAAAGATGAAAAAAAAAAAATATATATATGTATATTTAGATTCCTTATTTTCCTTATCCTTACCTGTATAACTCAAGAACAATGTCAGCTAAAATTTACAGAACATGTCAGCATTCTAAACGTATAACTATTTAAGTAGACACTTTTTAAAAAATAAATAAATTTCTACATAATTTCAAAGGAAAATAAGAACTTTCTTTATCAAGCAACACCAATTTTTAAAATAATTTTCAGTAACATAGTTTCAATATCCTTGTTTGGTATAATAATTCTTCAGATTTAAATGCTAAACTAAAATTATTGAAAAATTACTTGAATATATCCTTTTTCCCAGATTTTAGACATACAATGCACAAAAAATTACAATATAGTTTTATTTCGGTATATAACAACCACATAATCGACATCTTAAAAAAATATAGATATTAATAATAAAAATAATAATAACAATAAAAAATAAAAACTTTTAACTACTACAAAGTACAGTCGGTAACAAAAGTATCCGAACACTAGCAAAAATTCCTATATAAAAAAAGTAGAATCAATACTGTTTTGTTAAATAAATCCTTGTCGAAACCTGTTCTTAGTCAGTCTAAGAACATGATTCGACAAGGATTTATTTAACAAACCAGTATTGATTCTACTTTTTTTACATAGGAATTTTTGCTAGGGTTCGGATACGTTTGTTTACCGACTGTAGGGAACACAGATATTTTGTCAGTGACGTAAAAAAACAGCAAATTTTAGATAAGTAGTGAAAAGTGTCCCGCAGAATCACTTATGTAGGAGAAGATTAAAAATAGTTCACAATCGTTGCACTGCAAAAAATATGTATTTTGCTGCCAGAAATACTGTGTAATTTGAGAATGTACGTTCTGACAACGCAATAAACAAGACAACGCACGTTCGGACAACGCAACAAATAGGACATATTTTTTACAGTGTGGACTATGTTTTCCAGATTATGGAATTGTTGTTTAGAACCTGGAAAATTTCGCCAAATATCACGGCATGGTCCTAAACGTTAAACAAATCAAATTGAGGATAGGTATCTGACACCAACATTAAAAAGAAATCTCTCAGTATGAACCATCAGAGGTCTACTGGTACTACAGTGCCAATTAAAGCTGTTCAAAATCGACTCTGTAATAATGGTTTGTGTGCTCCGAGACATATAGTTTGTGTTTCATCAAGAGCAAGCGAGTGTACTACAGTCGGCAACAAAAGTATCCGAGCATTAGCCAATAATTCCGACATAAAAAAAAGTACACTTAATACTGTTTTGTTAAATAAATCCTTGTCAAATCATGTTCTTCAACAGACTAAGAAAATGACTCGACAGTGATTTATTTAACAAAGCAGTATTAAGTGTACTTTTTTTAGACATTGATTATTGCTAGTGTTCGGATACTTCTGCTGCCGACTGTATTTGCAGAAGGTGCGCACATGATGAGTGGAGAAAATAAGTGGAAAAGTATCCCAACACACAGACGAGTTCTGCTTTAGAGTACAACATGAAAGTAGGTTTAATATTATTTTGTGACAGCCTATCACTTGGAATAATCTTACATTCGTGCATGAAAGTGTTCGACAGTAACAGTAAAGTTCAAAGACACATCGTAATGATCTGGACTAGCAATAACGACAATAACTTGTACATTATCAGAAATGGGGTGCATGTCAACTTAGCGAAATGGGTAAGAGATTATCAGAGCGATACGTAATCCCTTACACTGCAGCTATCTACGATGAATGCATTTTTATGGATGATAACGTTTCGTCTAGTGGAAAATTTTGTCTTCCACCTAAGAATTTTGTAATGGATGATTTATCATACTCACCAGACATAAACGCAATAGAATATACAGTCGGCTGCAAAATTATTCGAGCACTTGCAATAATCCTTGCCAAAAAAAAGTACACTTAATGCAGCTTTGTCAAATAAATCCTTGTCGAGTCATGTTCTTAATCAGTCTAAGAACATGATTCAACAAGGATTTACTTAGCAAAACAGTCTTAAGTGTACTTTTTAAAGATAGGAATTATTGGCTAGTGCTCGAATAATTTTGCAGCCGACTGTACTTGTATCATAGAATATACATTGTGAGAACGACTGCCGTTCGCTCAATTATCTGGAAATTTCTTAATTCAGTTATTTTTTCTCAATTCAACAGTTAAAAATCGCTCTTCTACAAGAGTGAGAGAAAAAACCCAAGTCCCTATTTAATAATCACACTGATTTCATTTCTCTTCATCACACATGAATTTCGATCAGTGTAATTGTAAACAATACCACTGGCGGCTCATGAGTGATGTTTAGGGAGGACTGCGCAGGTTAGGCACTAAAAACAGATCGTTAGCATTAAAAGCTTTTTTTTTTCTGACTTGCTGTTGAAATACCAACATAAAAACATTGATTGTCGATTAAAAAAAAAAAAAAAAAAAAAAAAAAAAATCAGCCAATAAGGTGAATAAAAATTCCTTTATATGTACTTTTTTCAGAGGTTACGATCAAAACGTTATCCACGAGCCGCAACTTACAGTCGGCAGCAAAATTATTTAAGCACACATCCACATTTTTTTATATTACATTTTTTAGTACGATTGCTGATTTTTATCATCAACTTACTTTTTTCTAAACAGCATAACAACTAAGATTATGACTTGACAAATATTTACTTAACAAAACAACATTAGGCGCACGAAACCGGCATACAAATTATTGCTAACACTCTAATAATTTTGCTGCCAACTGTAACAATACTTGTTATTGGAACTCATTTTTTTCAGATAAATAAATGCTTGTGTTTGTTTGTATGATATGCATGAATTGTGAATTTTTTGTTTATAAACAAACATTGTCAAAAAATTTAAATTATAGTTTTTCTTTGTTTAGTTTACCTTTTTCAGATATTAAAACCCAATAGATCATATGTCAATCAATAAATATTCTCTCATAAGCAGTTTATATCAAAAATTATAATAACTACTAATTGTTTTGATTTGTATGCTTTATTCGAAGATTCTAACTTCAAATATTTTTCGAGAAATATGCAGAAAAACATACAGATGAGATTGTACAACGGAGAGAAGTTGACTGATCACACACAGAAACAGAATGGGAACTGAAACCATTCTCCTGTATTCGAAGGTGATTAGCTGTGTACTCGACTCGGCATAAAAGTAATGGTCGACAATACTAATACATGTAATCGAAATAAATGTATGTTAGTGTATTTAAATAAGTAAAAAGTGAAATTTCAGCAATTTAAAGTCGTACTAAAACTGTGCAATAGGCTAGTGGCAAAGTTTTACGAATCACCCATTAAATGTAGACTGGAAAGAGTATTTGATCTTGCACTGAAGATAAGGAGAATATGTTCACGAAGTTTAAGCACTTCTCAGAATGAATTAAAGAGTACCAGACATCGTTACACTCCGTGTCTAATCACACGTAAGAGGTGTTTCCTAAGCGGTGAAGTCATCCGTACTCCGACGATCAAAATTCTGATGGAATGTCTCCATATTACCCTTAGGGTAGTTTCAGACCGTCGCCTGATTCCCATAATGTAGTATTAATACGACGTAAAAAACTCACTCACTCATCGCACATAAGTCAAAACAAATATGGCCTTTCTATGGTCTTACCAAAACTAGTTTTACTTGACATTCCGTGTTCTAATGAAAACGGAGCTTATGGGGTACATACAAATGAAACACTTCTGTTTGCAAAGACGTTTGCAAGCGTTCCAAATGTATGACTACAGTCGGCAGCAAATGTTCCTATATTAAAAAAAAGTACACTTAACACTGTTTTGTTAAATAAATCCTTGTCGAATCGTGTTCTTAGACTGACTAAGAACAGGATTCGACAAGGATTTTTTGAACAAAACTTCATTAAGTGTACATTTTTTACATAGAAATTTTTGCTAGTGCTCGGATACTTTTGCTGCCGACTGCATTTGCAAAAAACTTGCAGAATTTACGTCATCGAAGTTGCAAGCGTTCCGTTCGTGTGTAAACCTAACCAACGAGTTTACTTCGCAAACAATTATAAAAAGTAATATAAGTAAAAATAAATATAGGGCCCAGTGTGTTGGTTTGACGTCACACTATAACTGCGAATTTGGCAATTAAGGGTCCAAAGACATGACATTACAATTTTTATTTTCTGATGGGATGACATTTCTATTTTTGTAACCGCCAGAGTTGTTAATTTTCTGGGACATGAAGAACATCACTGCCACGAAGGATTTTATGTGCACCAACTACTACTAATTTACAGGTCTTTGGCAAGCTCGAGTACCAAACCTGCAATTCTTTGAATACAAGCTCGAAATCCTCACCAAAAGAAATAAAATTATGTACCTTACAAATATCACATTAAGTTTAAGTTTAGTTTGTTTCATTAAAAAGCTGTCCTTTTTTGTACAATAAGCTAATTAGTCTTAGGTTGAGTGGCTGGCTGGGTTAACACTGTACTAGAGCTACTCAGTGCACAATTGTTGGACGTCTGGTATAAATGGATCGGAAGCATACTATCACAAGTTCGATTCTCTCTGGAGGAAATGGCTCCTTCGATTTACTAAACCTCAAAAAATACCATATTAGGTATTGAACAGTTTGACCAAAGATTACTTCTTAAATTGAATTGTAAACCATTACGAGCCACTGCCACTAATTTCTGAAAATCTAACGTGCAAGTCGTTGAAGTGAAATTAGTAATCTCTAAGCTTCCAAATGGATTAAGTTTAAATTTCTGAGAAACAGCCAATATATATATATATATATATAAAACAAGTACAGCTTATGGAGTCATTAAATTTTTCAACTAACAACAAGTATAATTTATGGTGTCATTTAATTTTTAAGAAAATCATCACAAATTCTAAATTATGCATTTCTAAATAACAAAATTATTACAATTATTTCAGTTATGTTGAAAAATTATCACCTCCACGTGGAAAATCAAATAGTTTATGGCATGTTTTCAAACCACTCTTGTGGATAAATGACATATAGTCGCTAGTAGCCTAATAGGCAGCTCTAGTGCAACATTAATCAGCCCAAACCTACATTGAGATATTGTAGAGCGAGTTTTTACTTCGCACTAGAGCGGCTCTATACCATTGCTAATGTCCTAGCAATGGACAAATAGAGTTAAAATAACTCAACTGGAAATAGAAATGCTACGATATATTTATACGCCAATAACTAGCAAGTTCTAAAACTGACTTAAATTTTAGTTTGGGGGAAAATTCTAAAATTATATATGAATCCTGTATTTACTTTTAATTCATAAAACTATTGGTGCCGTAGTGAATTAGTTGGATTAGCTTAGTCAGCAACAAAATTATTGAAGAACACATACACCGTGACCGAGTGGTTAAGTCACCACACTGCCAATCGCCTTCAAGTGTAGGAGAGCAGGTTTGATTCCTGTGCTGGCCTTGAGTGTCTTTCCAATTCTTCGTATTGCAACTATGTCATGTGCTATCGGTCTTCATCTGACGAAGATTTACAAGTAAGGTTTACTAGTCAAGCATACAAATCTGACGTATGTGTTATCAATAAACAGCACACATACACATTTTTCATATATATATATATTTCTTTTCAGTATGATCGCTAATTTTTATCATCAAATTACTTTTTTTATAAACAGTATAAGACTAAGATCATGACTCCACAAACATTTATTTAATAAAATAGAATTAAAGGCCCATCTTTTAAGTAGTAATTATTGCTAGTGCTTCAATAATTTTGCTGCCGACTATAGAACACCGAAAGTAACTAATGGTTTCAACCTTGAAGGAATGACAGAAAAGGAAATGACAGGTCCGAAAATAAGTGAAGCGAAAATGATAACAGCAAAAGCCATTTAGTAACCCAGTTATAAAAGAAATTCTGCATTATTAATGCGAAATTATGTAATATGGACCATTTGAGGCGAAAGTCATTGTAACTATAGGACTCAAAGCTGTCGAGTAAATAAAATAACATAAAACTAGCTAATGTTTTGGTATATTCAATATGGCTCCTGCGTTAGCTTTGGCTACTATTGCTGCAGCCATCTTGAATAGAGAACAGTTAATTTCATTTAACCCGTATGCTGATACGCCGTATGCAAACTCCTCTTATATCAGTCCTCCAAATTTCTGGCCAGCATTGTCAGAGTTTAGGAAGGTAGTGCCTCTCACGACTAGTCTGTGTAGGGGTTGAGGAAGTTATGATGTCTGTTTCATCTTAATAGGTTACGCTGGACATTCCCAAAGGTAAATTCCAAATCGTCGCAAATTACTCAGAGCAAAACTCCAAAGTAAGGTGAGCAATTTTCCCCATTTTCTGGCGACACCATTTACTCTAAAGACATTTTTTTTAAGTTTTTAAAATTTGTGGAAAGTAAATTATTTATCAATGATATTTTTTTTTTAGTCCGTATTTATTAAAAATGAAAAAATGCTTCCATAATTCGATAATTATAGCAATTTTTAAAGCTTCTGTATTATAAAAGTATTCTCATCTGGTAACTATGTGAAAAGAGATGTTAACCCCAACTCAACGTTAATATTTTTTTCATGTTCGTTTTCGAGCTTGGAGGCTTGGAGAAATTATGTAAGAGGAGTTGGCATACGGCGTATCAGTCATTGACTACATATCAGAATAGACCCGGGACTAGTAACCTATCTCATACCGAACATCACATCTTTATCAATCCACAATTTATTCGCCAAACCGCTTTTTTTACTGCCAAACAAACATTCTACTTCCAATAAAGAAAGTTTCTTCTAAAACAAGTGTCCATTTCCATCAAAGCAATTATTGCCAAAAGAAGACGCCCATTCCTCCAAAAACCGTAGTGATGTTTGTGACGACCTTGGCGTCGTCATATTTATTTAACTTTACTTTAACTTGAAGCTGTAAACTGAAATACTTAATTTATGAAGAAATGACAGAGTCCAAATATATAAAATAAATGAGCTTTAATTGAGCTTAAATAAGAATGAGGGAGCTGGACTATAATGGCATTTAGTAACTTACAACTTAAAATGGGCAGCCCTCTTAAATACTTTGACATCAATAAATAACCACCGTTACTTTACTTTACTTAATTACTCGCAAATGATCTCAACTACTTTTATTTAACTTCCTTATCCCCTAAGGCCAAGTAATCTTTCGATAACGGGAGGATTCCCTGACGCCGCTATCTACTCGAGTTACACTTGCCGGTTATAGCCGCTAACAACTAACTCTCCTTCCAACTAACACTCTTACCTCCTCTCAACTAACACTCCTTCCAACTAACTAACACCCAAAAGCAATCTTCCTTCTCCTTTTATATAAATCACTTTTCAAACTTATTAGCATAATGTCAATTACAATTTTAGTTTAGGATGAGAACTAACTCTATTACTCAATCGAATCCTAAAACCTTCGTATTCATGTTTTACTCGCAAAGTGCGAATTTTAATCGTAGCACTTTGCTAGACCTCACATGTTCACTGATCACTTTTACCTACACTCGGCCGAAAAAATATCCGAGCACTAGCAATAATCACTGTCTCAAAAAAAATACACTTAATACTGCTTTGTTAAATAAATCCTCCTCGAGTCATGTTCTTAGTCAGTCTAAGAATATGATTCCACAAGGATTTATTTAACAAAACTGTATTAAGTGTACTTTTTTGATATCGGAATTATTGGCTAGTGCTCGGATACTTTTGCTACCGACTGTAATTTACCCATAACATTACAGAATTTCTTATAGAACTGTGGTACTTAATGGCTTCTCTGGTTACGATTTTGACTTCATGTTTTTCCGGACATATCATCTACTATTATACCGTTCATCTAAGCACAAAAAAATTGTAGAGAGCCACAAATAAGAGAGCGGTCAAAAGATGAACTGAGCGATATAGCGCATGCTCGAAGAAAATTGTTTTTTTTACTAAACTAAAGTTTGGTAGACAAACTCAGACATTTCTTAATTAAATATGAACAACATAAAAAGTAATACACAACGCTGATTTTTTAGTATAAATTCTTTTCTTTAGCAGATGCTTTAGCATAATATTTAAATACAATAGCGACAATTAAAAATTTGAGACATAGTCAAAAAGTTATCCTCTCAATCTGAGACGGATTTGCTAATAATGCCTCTCTTCACGAAGATTCTCTGATAAATTGGATATTAAATTTTAAGATCGATAGCGTAAGAAAATAATGTTCAATATAGTTTTTTAATAAATGAAAATAGGTTTAGGAAGAGTTTTATTTGATATGTATTATAATTTTGTGTGACGTTGAGTTACAGTGCATAGAATTATTTAAAAAAGAAATGCATGCTCTTATTAATTTGCCTTCAGACTTGCCAGTCTTGATCGAAATTTTACATGGTAACCTAATACGAAATTCAAAATGCCAAATTTGAATTTCCTGAAGTTATTTGTTTTTAAGTTATGCTGATAATAGATATGTACAATCGGTAACAAAAGTGTCCGAACTCTAGCAAAAATTCCTATGTAAAAAAAGTACACTTCATACGGTTCTGTTAAATAAATCCTTACCGAATCATGTTCTTACGCTGACTAAGAACAAGATTCGATAAACCGTATTTAGTATACTTTTTTACATAGGAATTTTTGCTAGTGTTCGGACACTTTTGTTACCGACTGTATGTATAAAGATAAACCGCTAAAAATTGGACTTTCGTAATCAGACCACTTCAGAACGTGATATTATACAAGAAAACAGAGTTAAAAATAGAACTTAAAAATACTTTGTTTAGATGATGGGTATGAAAGATTAATTTTGCAGTTGTCTTCGACGTAGTAAACTGTACAAAGGATTTCCATTAATTACATCCAATAGAAAAGAACGTTTTGCTTAATTGTGGATAGCCCTGTATATTGTCTATAATCAATATGCACTATAAAATATACTCTCTATATAAAATTAGTTATACTTGAAAAACATCTAACACAAAAAGAATTACAATACCTGCAATTTCCAAGTATAACCCCAATATATCCAAGTACTTTGGGTACCCCTGTAAATGAATGATGACTGTTTTCCATATCACAATCTACACAAAACATGCCTTTATGAATATAATAAATTGTGTCCATTCCGTTTCGTTTAAATCAGCCTATAGATTTTACACTTTACTTATCAGAAATTTCCCCTTAGATATAATATATTTTAATTCTCTTGGATGTCCCTGTACACAAACCATTTGCTTGATTTATTGAAATTTTATTTTTCCGACTGAGTGAAAATAATGCCTGGACCGGGACTCGAACCCCGGATCTTTGACTTACAAGGTCAAGGCTCTACCAATTGAGCTCTCCAGGCCGACACTACTCACCGGTCAGCATTACTCACTCAGACAACCTTTAGGCAGAAATGCTTGATATCAACGAAAAGTTTACTGTAGTATCCCTATATGATATACATTCAGAATACCAACTTTGGACTTTCTGCTATAATTTGTTCTTGAGGTATGCTGATAACAGACACACACAGACACACAGACCAACCGCCAAAAACATGATTTTTTGGATTCAGGGACCCTCAGAATGTGTAAATATAACAAAAATTCAATTTCGAAAATTTAACCCAAAAATAATACTTTCGCTACCTATATAGGTAAGAGAAAGTAAAAATGGGTCTTTAATACTGTTCTGTTACGTAAATATTTGTCGAGTCATGATCTTCGTCTTATACTGTTTACAAAAATGTAAGTTTATGATAAAAATTAGTGATCAAACTAAAAAAAAGAAAAAAAAAATGAAATGTGTGGATACTTGCTTCAATAATTTTGCTCCTTTCTGTATTTATCTGTTTTCCACTATAATATGCTCATTTCATGCGCATGTTTTCGAGCTTCCAAAGTGATACTCTCTCTGAATGAACCGTGGTGATTAGTTTACAAAGAGCCGTATTGGTAGTCTGAGGATTGGGAACTCGATACTCAATCCAGACAAAAATTGCCGTGTACAATTATGGTTGCTGGTGCACATAATATCTGTCGCTGTTGTTGTGGGGTCTTCTTTAAGATATGAGTCGTTACTTCAGTGCTCTGAATGTTCCGCACTAATCAATACTCTAAGGATCACCGCAATAAAAAAGTTGTTCAAAATTTCAATGGCATGTCTACGAATCACCTCATGGATGAATCCCGACTGACTGCAATTGCCGCTTGCTTTAGCTCTAGTGCAACGTAAAAATATACACATTAAATACAACTTATTTTCTCCAGGACAAATAAAAAATTGAGACTCAGCTCTGATGGTCTAGTGAGCTGGGCGCTGACTTCTGAAACAAAAGGGGCCATTAGCATCCTTAGGACATGCAGGAATGTTCCTAAAATATTCATATATATTTAAAAATATTGTAATTTGGTACTGATGCATAATGAATCATTCGAGACGAAAGACATTCTAAATGTTGTTCTCAAATCCATAGATGTAGTAACTTATATAGATTTATCATCCCCATGTTATTGACCAAAGATTTTTTATGTCGAAAACATTTTTCGGCATCAGCCATTAGTATATAAATATGAAACTCAGCAACATTATTGAAATAGAATGTTGATGAATTTTGAAAATGTCTAAATATTATGTGGCTTTTCAGTGTTCTAATAAATATATGAAAGAAAATTGGATACGTTTTCAGAAATAAGTTACATTTGACTAATTTATGAAAAATATACTTTTGTAATCAGTTTCTTTGTTATTATTATGAGATTAATACTGTTTTCATATTTAATGGAGTTCAATTTTTAAATATTTTTTAAGATTTTATATTAATAAGCAATATGGAATTTAAAGATTCTTTTAAATGTAGTTAACAGCAGCGTAAGTAAAGCCCGCTAGTTTTAATATATAAAAAAAGTTCAAATTTAAATATTAACTAAGTTAATAGATACAGTAAAAACAAAAGAAAAAAAGAGAAATGAATTTGAAATTACAACTGACTGTAAAAAATAACGGTCGTTTTTGCAGCAAAATGTGCTGGCAGTATGGGTGCCAGCACATTCTGCTGTTAAAAAGAAGTAATTTACAGCAGAAAGATCTATAAAAGCGCCTGTCTTTACAGATGTTTCCGCTGTAAATTGCCTTATTTAACAGCAGAATGGGCTGACAATATCGGTGCCAGCACATTCTGCTCCTGCTGTAAAAACGACCGTTATTTTTTACAGTGTGGAGTTTTTTATTCATCTTTAGTATATAAATTATTCATAAAATTTATTTGCTAAATTATTCTTTTGTATTCACTCAGAGAAAAACGACCATTAGGAGATTACATGGACGTCTTTCCCCAAGTGAAAAGGAATCACATTTTTCCTCTCGATGATCAATGTCTTATTATTACATCTATGCCCAAATCTGTCAAATAATCAGAGATTGGAAATTTTTGGACTAAAGTTCAGTTTGGTGGGTTTTAATTTTGCACTATAGCTATGCATTGGGCAATTGGCGACGGTCTGGGATTCACCCCTAGAAATGATTCAGAGACATGGCCTTAAAATTTTGATCTTCTTTGGAAAGGAATTTTGGGCTAAATCTCAGCGAAAGCCAAATGTATAGTTATTCAGTAGCATTAACGCAATCAGTTAGGTTGAATTGAGCGGGTTTTACGTAGCACAGGTGCTACATTATGTGCAATCTCAGTGAGATGGATCCGTATAATAGATTTAAACAGACATTAGCAAAAGATCGTGCTGTGTGGTCTAAAAATTATTCGATGCTGAAATTGAATGCATTTTATGCCGCAATCGAGAGACGCTATAAGTGCAGTCG
Source organism: Salticus scenicus (assembly GCA_963930645.1). Lineage (NCBI taxonomy): Eukaryota > Metazoa > Arthropoda > Arachnida > Araneae > Salticidae > Salticus > Salticus scenicus. The sequence goes on along the minus strand of OZ005661.1, from coordinate 61,675,922 downwards.
ACAGCAAAAGTATCCGAGCACTAGCAATAATTCCTGTCTAAAAAAAGTACACTTAATATTGCTTTGTTTAGTAAATCCTTGTCGAGTCATGTTCTTAGTCAGTCTAAGAACATTATTCGACAAGGATTTATTTAATAAAACAGTTTTATATGTACATTTTTGACATCAGAATTATTGGCTAGTGCTCGGATACTTTTGCTGCCGACTGTAGCTAAAAATGGTCTGAGATTCGCCCGTATGGATGAGCCGTGTGTAGGCAGGTTATGTTTAACGTCGCACTAATGCAGAGATATTGTGCAATAAAGGGTGAACCGGAGACATGCCATCACAATCTAGTTCTATCGTGAAGGGAATGGTTTTCTGCTTTGGCTGTCCCGTCAGGTTGAGGTTGAGTATGCTTACGTCGCGTTGGTGCTACACTAAAATCCCCTGAAGTATTACTTTTCGAAACATAAAGGACATTGTAGTCTTGATGTATTTTACTTGCACCAGCGACCATTAATTTACAGTCGGCAGCAATATCTGACCACTAGCAATAATTCCTATGTTAAAAAAAATACACTTAATACTGCATTGTTAAATAAATCCTTGTCGATTCCTTTTCTTAGTCAGTCTAAGCACATGATTTGACAAGCATTTATTTAACAAAACAGAATTAAGCGTACTTTTTTTTAACATAGGAATTATTGCTAGCGCTCGAAAAATTTTGCTACCAACAGTACACGATGACGGTCTTTGGGAGGCTCGAGTACAACTCTAGAATAAACAGTGTGGAAAGCGGCGAATAAAATTGTACTAAAAAAATTAAGCCTGTCACCAGATGTCATTGTAATCGAAGCTAGTGTCACGACCACAAAACCAAGACTCCCTATTGGTTAAATATATGCTTAGATCATGTGATTAAACTGACGAAACTGGGAAAAGCCAATCAGGTCTTCGATTGAAGCAATATCTTCGACCACAGCGACATCTGGGTAAGCTTAATTTTTGTAGCATCATTTTAACATCACGGTTATAGGCAATTGCCACTCTGTTTATTCTAGACGCTGTAGCTCGAGTATCGAACCTGCAACCCTTCGATTACGAAATCGACGACCTACGTACTAGTTTATCACGGCCTACAAAATAGTCGATAGCTTTGTTCGTCAAATACTTCGAATACAGTAGATTATTTTTGTACAAGTAACACGTATCAAACTTGATGGTAAGTTTTATGTCTGTAGCTGAGAGATAAAAGGGATGTTGATCTTTTCTCTCTGATCATTTGTGAATGTAATAGGTTATGAAATTTTTTATTGAAGTATCTTAAACGAAATATATATATATATTCTCCGTCACTTTTTTTGGTGAAATTTCATACTTCGCTGGCTTATACACAATCGATGACAAAAAGGAAAAAAAAAACTTTTGATATTAAATATGAGATTTAAAATACATATTCAAAAGCTAAGAATAAATAGATAATTTTAATGTATCTCGTAAGATTAAGATTCCCCACCCCCTATTTTTTTCAGTTTAGAAAGAAAGTTCATCACTTATCTGCATTGTATTAAATATTTATGATATTTTTTAAGTAAAATTTAACTACTTCTATTTAAGAGATATTATTATAGTTTACAAAAAATTAACCGTTTGTGTCATATATTTGTCTTTAATCCAGTTCTTTACAATCTAGTGCTTTAGTAATTGCCATGATTGTACTTTTTCATTTATTAATTTTTACTTTCTATTACGCATAAGGTCAGAGAAATCCATTGTTTTTGGGTCAAATTTTCTAAATTGAGTTTTTGTTATACTTGTACGTTTTGATGTCCCCTGAATCCAAAAATCATGTTTATAATTGTGTATCGTATATGTGTGCTACACTAGACTTTTCGTTAAGATTAACCAAATGGTTCGTGTACAGGGACACCCGAGAGAGTTCAAATACATTACGTCTATTGAGGGGGGGGGGGGAATTGCAGGTAAGTATAGTTTAACATCTACAGACTGCACTGAACCAAATAAAATGAATATATATTTTTTATATGCGTGAAAACATATCTCATGTGCAGAATATTGTAGGAAAATCTGTCGCGGTCGGTTTACAGGGCTACAAAAAAGAACTAGATTATAGTGCGACAATAGTTGAAAATCGAGGGAAGTGTATTTCAGGTTATGTCGTGTATTATTACTATAGGATTATATTTAGGTTCACCATTGGGGGTTCTGTACATAATATTCAAAAGATATACAGGGCTTCAAATATTTAAGCGATAACATTATTTTGTTAGTGGAAGTGCTTTACTGTAATATTTTACCATGTCCAGGAAAGCTGTTCAGGAATTGAATTCTTCATAGAAATACAGTAAATAATGTATATTTCTAAGCTAAATATTCATCGCTTGTTTATTGTATATTTACACGTTTTGAGGCTTCCTGATTACTGAAGTTGTGTTTTTCAACGTTTGATCTTTCTCTGTGTCTGTTTGAGTAACTTAAAAACTAATAATTTTAGGAGACCCAAATGTTGTATTTTGAAGTTAATAAGTAATACCCCCCCCCTCTCTCTCCACACAGAACTAATTAACATATGAATCCCTTCTTAATTGAAATTGTTTTAACATATGTTTACATGACAGTACTCATGATCTTACCTCTTAATCTCCAAACTGTATTTATATTAAATTTCATGGTGAGAGAAAGTCGTGCGAGTGACACACCAGATTATTTACGCTTATTTTCTACTTAGTCATTGAATCTATTTTTACAATTCTTTTTTCTTTTAAATATTTACAAAAATATCCATGTAGTAGCGTAGATGTAAAATGTGAAAGACAGAAATTATTAAAGTAGTCGTAATTTTGTCATTTTATAAACCATAATTTTAATGTCAGTAGGGGAAAATATATCTTTCATTGTTTGGTCTTAATATTTCAAAATATCTCATGCGAGACATTTCCGTTTAACTAAGTGATGTGCGAAATAAAGTCTGTACACTGATACAGAAATGAAACTGATAAATATAGAAATTATTGGCTAATACCACTAATTTATTATTTTCCAAAATTTACAAAATGTTTTTTTTGTTAGTATGTAGTATAATGTTAGAACGCAATTTAAGTAATTTAATAACTAAGTTTAATTAAGTATGCATCAAAAGTCTGAATTGTATACTGAAGTTTGTGTTTGTAACGTAATGAGTAAAAATTTCAATGAACCCAATCATTATAAAAATTGATATCATTTAGATGTTAAATTTTCTTATAGGCTTACATGGGTTTTAAATGCTTTAATTATATATATATATATATATATATATATATAAATAATAATTTATACAATTTTCATTAAAAGAAATTTGAAAATTCCGCCGGTGCGTTCTGGTTTGTGGATACACTTTAGAAAATCTGTGGACACGATTTTCTAAAAATTAATGCACTGATATTTTTGAGATTTTGCTCATTTCTTCAAAATCGCTAGACCTATTTTTCTAAGCACTAGTAATTTTTTTTTATTAATTAGAGCTAAATTTACAAGGCTATATGTGGGGTGAAATTTATCTAAAATTGTATCATTTCTGCATGCAAAACATGAAAATTATTAAAAGTTTGAAATGTGAATTTAACATTAGCACCTTCAATCTTTGAGCCCTTATAACTATATAAAAGAAAGAAAATATACAACCAATATACTTTTCGCATCGTCCCAAACCCAGGAAGTCAAATATTAAATAATAGGGTATTACCATTGAAAAAAATCAAAGTTGATGCCCGTTTTAATATGTAGACAACCCCCAATTCAAAATTTTACTTCATTTTCTAAAAGTACTCGCAATTCCCACTCGAATGATACTTGGTACATTTTTGTGCATTGATTAGCTACGAAGTTACATTGAGTATTACGTTTTTTTTTTTTTTTTTTTTTTCACACTGACTGTACATCACTACTGATATCAAAGCTGAACAGTTGTTCACAAACCTGAATTAAAAATTTATAAAATTAATAAGCAGTATTGAATGCATTATGATTAATCGTGACAAAAGTTAATAAATATAGTCTATAAAATCCCTTAAGTAATATTCATAAATTTTGTGATTGGTTTGTCTGTATGTCAGTGTGTAGTATGACTTTTGGTAAATATGCATGTGTTGTCATGAATTTTTTTTAAGATTGCTAATCATTACCAGCTCATTCAAATAAAATATAAAATGGGTCATTTTATTTGAATTAAACACAATCATCATAGGCATTATTTTGCTTCCTATTCATTATGTCGACGAGATTTTGTGCCACGAAATTTCTTTCCCCAACTCCAAAACACCGTAGTCATTTTCATGTACTAAGAAGGCTTTGTACCAAAAAAAAAACTGCTTCGGAATGGAACAACGTTGTAAAATTAAATTTTGCTACAAATTAGATAAATCTACTACCGAAACTTTAAAAATGATTTGAACAGCATATGGTGATGCATCATTATCAAGAACAGAATTTTATGAATGGTACAGCCGCTTTAACCCTTTAACGTTCACTACTTAATTTATTTTAAAAATTACTAAACTAATTTTAAAAGTGGCTTTTGGACACATAGCTGATCATAAATATATAAAAAATTAGCATTGTTCCTTTTTGAGAAATTTTCGGTTTGAAACATCTGTATGTAAACCGTATTAAATTCAAATAATATTTAATTTAATTAATAAATCACTTTATAAGTAAACATTATCGACTACAAAAACTCGTTAAAGTTGCATAAATCTCAACATTTCAATTTATTCCGGAGTATTTTAATCCTTTGCGGCGCAAGGTAATTCGGATCATTTATATTACACTGCCACCGGAATTTACGAACATGATTAAAATACAAGAAATTTTAAATTTTCACGTTAAAAAAAGGGCATTTTCTGCTTTGTTATAAATGCAAATTTTTGCTAAAAAAATTTCCGGGATGAGTTTTTGCACTTGAGAATTAAAATTAGGTGTTCCATGAGCGGGAACACTGCGACTGAAAGGGTTAAATATGTGCGATAAAGCTTTGAAGATGAACCAAAGACAGGGCTCCCTTCAACTTCAAAGAATGAAAAAAATGTTGAGAAATGTTACGCGTATTTTGAGAACGGTTAGTTTAAACGGCTATAAACAGTGTTTTGATGATTTGAAGAAATGTTATAAAAATTTGTATAGACTCCTCTCACGATTTCTTAAGGAGATAAATTTATTTGAAGGGGAGAAGTAATATTTTTCTTATTTATAAAAATTATTCGAGTAACTTTACGGGCGCACCTTGTATTTCAGAAAATGGATTTTAAAAATCATTCTAGATTTAGAATATTCTGAATGATACGATACCAAATATTGTAGGAGGCAAGAACTTTTCAAAGTATATACAGTCGAACCTCGTTAACGTGAATCTCAAGAGGAATAAAAAAAATTGTCTATGTTATCAGTAATTTATGCTATCAGTAATTCAGAAACTAATCTTAATTTTTACTGAGATTGTGGAAACAATTCATGTTGAAAGTAATGCACGTTAAGGAGGTTAGACTGTAATAACCCGATCAGGTTATCGCTTTTTGAGGCACCTTGTCAGTTTATCATGGGTCTTCTATTCATATCTTTGAACAAATTAAGAAATTTGAAAAAATCAGATTGCAAAATAAAATTTAAAAATGGTATTTTTACGGAAAAAATCATGGACACGATGGATAGGTATTTCTTCTATATATGGATTCTTAGGTTTGAGACAAAAGAAAAATGGCTCGGGTCTCCAACGACCCACGATAACTTGATCGGGTTAAGAACAATTTTTTTTTTTTAAAAAAAAGATCGTATAAAAAAAGTAACCAAAAAGGGGAAAAAACTTTTTGATTAAACATATAAATTTTATAGAATCTGTTAACATTATCGTCTGGTGTTAACTGTATGTAAATAAAATCCAAAGAGTAAAACAGTGCTGTTTATTTCAAATGCAAAATAAAAATACTTTTTTAAGTATAATCTTAAAGGCATAAATGTTCTTTAGTTTTCAATGAAAGTTTAAAAATGGTCTAGGAAAAAGTCGCATGTAAACACAGGATTCATAGATAAATTGATAATCATAATATAGATGAATGGATTCATAGCAAAAAATCTAATTATTCAAAAATAATTAAACATTATGACAGTAAAGTTTATCAGAAATCTTAGCTTTAATAATGAATAGAAACATCATAAATTGCAAAAACAAACTACGTTTGTTGTTTAGCGTCGAAATAATTTAAGCCTGAATTTTTATTTGCGTTACTGCTTGCTCTCTGGACTCATGTAATTATTTTTCAGCATACAAACTGTAATATTGGGGTTAAGTCAGATCATCAAACCGAGGGACCCATTCCTGGATCGCTTATTTTTCTAAGTAGCCTGTCGAAGAACTACCAGCCTGCAGCAGAATTATCGAAGCGCTAGCAATAATTCCAATTTAAAGTATGTGCATCTAATGCTGTTTTGTTAAGTATTAGTAGAGTCATGATCTTTGTCTTATCAACTTACTCTTTTATAAACAGCATAAAAATTAGCGATGAAACAATAAATTATATAAAATGTGGATATGTGCTTCAATAATTTTGCTGCCGACTGTATACTAAGAACAATGCTAAATAACTTTTCTGCATTTTATGGTGCTTGGTTTCAAAGTTCTATTCTCCATTTAATTATTATGAAGTGTTTGACGACAGTAGTGACTTCTAATTCCTTTCATTATTTATCGTTGAAATCTGCCCCCCCCCCCCCAAATATATATATTACATTTTAATGTAATTATTTAACGTACCACTTTTTATTGGCAACTAATATTAGATAATCATAATCGAATAGCAATAAATTTATACAGGGCGCGAAATTTCCGCTCGCCAGCTCGCCATTGGCGAGTGGAATTTTCACTATGGCGAGTAAAAATTTGGTCTAGTTACAGATAGAATTCTTACATGATACGGTGACAGAAAGCATTTTTTTTATAGATTTAAATATGGCAAAATCTTGCCATCTTAGAACCTCATATTTCACCTCTCCTTTTACTCTTCGAGCGCCGAGTCTGTGTGTGCGCTCCCCAACGATTGCCCCAGCCTGAGAAAGGAAAAATTATTAGTACATGCATAAAAGTTTTATCTCTTCGGCAGTTTCGTTTTACCCATTGTGATTTCTTAAAGCAGAGTGAGAATACACGAGCGGAGAGCTTCTTTGCCCGTCGCCTACTATCCGAGAGAAGAAAATGCGAAAGCTTGCCTATGCGATATTGGCGCATGAAAATGAGCCCGAAATACTTCCTATGTTTATTTTGTTGAATAATAATCAAAAAACAGTTCACATTTTCCAGTTTTTGCTGAAACGCTAAGAATTTGCGCTGGTTATGATTTGTAAGCAACAATTTTATCAAAAAAGTAATTCTAAAATGGCTATTTCAAATTACAACAATGAACAAGTTATACACATCGACATTCTGTCTGATTATAAAAATGAAATGGACGAAAAAGTCATTTCTGATGTAAAAAGTTAAATAAATAAATAGGTAAATAAGGAAGCTTAATCTTTTCTAATAAAAATACTTTGACAGGATATTGTTTGGCAAAGTTTTTTTTTTTTTTTTTCTTTAATGACTCTTCGCATTTATAGATATTTTAATCTTTTTGAAATCTCATATACAATGCATTATAATGATTTTTGATTATAGATGATTATGAGACATGGTGATATATGACACACTTTTAATATACATAATTTTAGGCATATTTGTAAAAGCATTTGAAACAGTTAGGCAAAATAAAAAATCTAAAATGCGCAAAAGAAAATAAAAAAAATAACAACCCTATTTTGTGGCGAGTAAAACGTTTTTTCGACGAGTGTAATCTGAGCTGAAATTTCAGGCCCTGATTTATAGTAAATTAATATAATATCTTAAACAGTCGCAGAATCTGGTTTAAATAAGGTGCTTTGATTTAAAATTCTGATGTATTTCTAAGTTACTTAGATTGTGATAAATGAAAATTTTGTAAGCAAACTAAAAATTTTAACAAGTGTTTCGGGTCGAAATACAGTAGAATGACGTTTCATGAGTTAACAAAATAGGCACAAGTTAAGCATGAGAAGCAGCAATACTTTTGTGCATACAAATTCGTATATTAAACTTTATAAAAAAGTATTTGTGTATAAAAATTTTTATTTCTAAAAAGTGCATTTCAGTGTATGGGATTTATAAGAAAACTTTGAGGGGAAAAAATGTACTTCTCAAATAAATGCGAAAAGTATTTTCCTAAAATATAATTAGCTATTTTCCTTTTAAACTTTTTACAAGAGAATAAATAATCCTAGATTTTAAATCCTAGATATCCGTTGACACGGGGGAAAAAATGGATACGAGTATTCATTAGGTGAAAAAAGTAGACAAAAATGCAAAAGATCAAAGCGTAGAATATTTAAATGTATAATAATTTATGTCAATAGATTTAAAAATAAGGTTTTTTAACTGTTTTACTTTATTTTTTTAATTGGGGATTTTTTTTCCTGAAAATTTTAGTGTCTGTAATTCAATGACACTATTTCAAATTCAGATTTAAGATGTCACTGTGTAAATGATATTTGCAGTGTTTATTTGCATATAAATATGTATTTTTTTTTTAAATTTTTTATAAGTTATCATTCTGTATTTCATACTACTATATTGCTACTAAAATATTTTTCTTTTTAGATCACATTTTGAATCATGGTGCATATTTATGATGGCAGAGCTGTCTTCAACGGCACGATGTGTTTTATTTTTTCTGCAGTTACAGAAATGCTGATTTACTATTATTACAAAGCGCAGCTATTGAATAAATTCCACACTTTTGCAACTTTAGTATTCATTCAGCTTCCAACTTTAGCTACAATCTTGTTTGGTTTCAAGTCAATTATACACTCGCTTAAATATAAGAATGCGGTACAAAATAACTTTAATTTAAATGTTGAAATTCCTTGATATCTAAAATGAAAATTGAAGATTTTAAATTTTATTTGTTATTTATTTCACTATTTGAATTTTTCTGTGTAAATTAGAACTGTTTTAAAATAAATTTTATTTTAACTTGTTAGTTGCACATTTAATATTTTCTTTGAGTAATGTTTAATTAATAATTCCAGTTGGTCTTTTAACAATGTTGTAATTCGTTGATATCTAAAGTGGCATTGTAAAGTTTTTTAAGTTTTTTATCTATACATGTAAAAGAGTACTTCCACTTACTCACTCACTCACTCACTCACTCACTCATCAACGCACAGCAAAATCTACTGGAGCCACTGACTCGAAACTGGGTCAGATTATTGAACATATAGTGTAATGTAATGGAACTCCCCCTAAGAAGCAATTTTGCGAAATTCGCCCCACAAGGGGGAGTAGGGGGCAAATTGTGATTTCCCAAAAAACTTCATATCTCAATGAAAAAAACTGATATCCGTAAAATTTTTGCTTTAAAATATAGCTAACACAAATATCTAAAAGCCAATTTCTGGAATTTTAGAAATTCGGTCTCCAAGGGGGAAAGGGGGCAAAACGGGATTTCACATGCGCTAAACGTGGTTTCACAGACTCCTATATATCTCAAAAAAAAAAAAAAAAAGATATACATGAACTTTCTGCTGTAATATATAGCTAATACAAATACCTAAAAACCAATTTCTGGAATTTTAGAAATTCAGCCCTCGAGAGGGGGGAGAAGGGTCAAAAAATGATTTGAATGGTCTTTTATATCGCAAACAGGAAAAAAGATATATGTGAGATTTTTGTTCTAAAATGTAGCTCCCATAAATACATAAAAACTAATTGCTTTAATTTTAGAAATTCGTCCCAGGTGGGGCGGGAAAGGGAAGCTATGGGGCAAAAAATAAAATAAAAAATAATAAAAAAAATACAGTTAGACCGTTTAAAATTGGAACAGATAAGTTTTAGAGGCCTGCAAGTCAAATGAGGATATTTTCGAAAGTGTAAAGTTATTAGGAGGGCCAGAAAGGGGGGAGCGGAGGAGCAAAAAAATAAAAAATGTGTTAGACCGTTCAAAATTGGTACACAGAAGTTTTTGATACTTACAAATAGATTTCGGATATTTTCGAATTTGTAAAGTTATTAGGAGGGGTGGGAAGGGGGGGGCGGAAGAGCAAAAAAATAGAAATAGGTCGCTTAAAATTGGTACATGGAGGTTTTTGATACCTACAAATTGATTACGAATATTTTCGAATTAGTAAAATTATTAGGATAGACGGGCGTGGTGAAGGGGCAAAAATATATAAATAAGAGTTAGAGCAGTGAAAATTAGTGTTGTTAGGTTTTGAGGCCCGATAAATCGATTGCGGATAGTTACGAAAGTACAGAAATATTACAAAGGGCGGGAAGGGGCGGGGCGGGCACAGGGGTAAAAATAAAGAAATTCGGATATAATGTTAGATTGTTAGAAATGAGTATTAGGTTTAAAAGCCCGAAAGAACGATTGAGAATATTTTTTGACGTCTAAAATAATTAGGAGGGGCGAGAACGGTAGATGCGCAGCCAGTCGGGGCCCGGACCGATTACTCCACCGATGGGAGAGGATTATTTTTTGTATTTTATATTTGTTTTTCCCTTACGGTAATATAGGGATTCATTAAGAGTGTCGATCTTAAATGCACGCGCGCGGCGCCCAATGGCCTGCGCTGTCGAAGGCAGTGGGAACCCAATGCGACATTTTTTTCAATCGGATTTTTTTTTTTTTTTTTTTAAGCATGATAAAAAAAATATGCAATTTTCAGAATTGATTAACTACAGCGATTCCTTTAAAAATAGTGACCAGCGATGCGGGCGTACCCTGCTAGTTTGTTATAAATTTCCCTGTTTGAATTTTCTGTTTAAATGATCAGTGTTTTAAAACTTTATTTTAACTTGTTATTGGCACATTATAAAATAAATAAATAGTATTAAAATATGTATGTGATAAAATTTAAATACAGTATGGAGTAAAACTTGAATTATTAAATATATAGAACTGGAACAGAGTTTTTATAAACCAATGAGCAAATGCAGCAAAAGGAAATATAAAACTATAATAAATAAGCAAAATAATTAAAGCCAGGTGAAAAATTATTCCCAAAACACATGAAGGCTTTCATCAGGGGAGCTCCCCCATGTAAGGAAAGGAATATGAGAAGTTTCTGACGAAACGCTGGTAATTTAACCACAAAACACGATTCTAGTCCCCAACTTCTCACAGATGGAAGCAAAACTATACAGCAAACGATTTTTAATTAATACAAAACATAAAAAGCAATTAAAATCAGAAATAAAGCACAAAATATAATACATCAATAAAAAATGCAAGAATATAAATAATATAAGAATATATAAACATCTGATGACGGCCCTCATGTGTTTTGGGATTAATATTTCATCTGCCTTTAATTATTTTGCTTATTTATATATATATAATGTTTAAATAATATTTACAGGTGATCTTTGAACAAAGTTGTACTGATTAATAATCCTTACTAATTATAATTTAACAGTATAAATTATTTAAAAAAATTGAAATTTTATGTATAAAAAAGCATATTTTTGAAACTAATTCCTACTATCGTGACTATAGCTCTAGCAAAAAAATTTCAATTATCCTTGGAGCAAGTATGTGTTTTCTAGCAACGTGAAAATTCCAAAACAGATTATTAGAAAATATAAATTTCCATGCGTTAAGTATTAAAATTATGTTGTACTTAGTTATGTGCTAATAAAAGCAATTTAATTTGAATATGCGTCTATTTAGATATGTTCGTCTATTTAAACTTAAGAATTTCTTCACACAACATAAAATTAATATTATGGGGTTTAATTTAATGGTTAAAATTTAATTTTTCGAGTTTTGAAAGGACGTGGCCTTTCTCCTTACACTGCAAAACACGTGCGTCTTCCTTAGCTTCTTCCACTTCTACCTTGGTGGCAAAAGCAAGACTGCTCGTCTATAATCAGGATAAAAGTAAAATTTTTCTTGCCGTCGACGTACTACATTTTACAATTCATTTTGTTTATCTTTCCTGACCGTTGAGTCATCTGGTAGCTGAATAGTGAGCACTCTGGCCTTCAATATCAAGGTATCAAGTTAGTCTAAATTCAGGCATGGATGTTCGTGGTGATTCTGGTATAATATCCATTTTGAGCCTTAAGTCCTGATGACGTGAACCTTAAATGTATAAAAAAAAAATGACCGTAGAGAAGAACCTCAACCTTAAACCGTTTTTATTGTTCTATACAATTTTTCGAAGGCCTGTTTTAAAAAGTCGAAAAAGCAGCAAAAAAAAAAAAAAAAAAAAAAAAGTCATAAAATAAGAATAATAAAGTGATTTTACGTGTATTTTATTAAACAGGATGCAACTCATTCATATTTCTATTTTATTTATTTCTTCAATTCGGTAGAAGAAAGTATTGGATTCTCGAAATTTTTCAAGTTCAGTTTTTCGATGAGTTTACACGTTTTGAAAGATCAAGTACATGTATTAATCATTATTAGAAAAAATCTGTACGTGACAAACAATTCTGCCAACTATAACTCAAGAACAAATGTACAGATTTTTCAGAATATTTATATGTGGTTGCATCTTAACATAAATTAGGGCTTATCAACTTTTGGTACAAAGAGCCTATCAAAAGTTACTATTATCTGTTTTCGTAATTTTCGTTATATCAGTATAGAACAAGATTTCTAAATGCACGTAATGAGAATTATTTTTAACCAATCATAATGAAATATATAAAAATGTATATTTGTCAACCAGGACAATATTTAGTATATGTAGAAGCATCGTGCCCTGTTATTGAGGAAATATCCCTTGGAGTGGGAATTTCCAGTATTTTCGTCAGTATTTTTTTTTTTTTAATATATATAATTGAATAGTTAAACTACAGATCTGTGATACTTTGAAATAACGTTATCGGTTTTTTAATGAATAAAAAAATTCCTGGAAAAATGAATTTCCTCTGATGCCGTTTAAAAGAAAAAATAAATCCTAGCCAGACGTGCACGTTTTTCAAAATTTATCCTGTTGCGTATTATTTGCGGTCTTGTTTTTGGTGTCTTGGAAATACGAGTATGCCGTGCGATCATATAAAAAGAAGCTGTAGTTACATAGCATGTCATTTCCCAGCGGAGTCACCAAGATAGTTTTTTCATTCGCAATTGGTCAAGTAGTGGGTCATTGTGTGTGTGTGGGGGGGGGGGGTCCAGCGACTATTTTTCCTTGGAGATAGTAGATAACATGTAGGTTTAGCTTTGGCAGGTAGGTGGGAGTCCTCCAGAAGTTTGTTTCCAAGCTTTAAAGCCGAAAGTTAGCAAAATATTAAAAATGAATTATTTCACGAAAAATAAAGGTAGGTTTTTATTTTAAACGTTATTCTGCTTTAATGTTTGTCATTTGATTTCAAGAATTGAATTAAAATGTGAAATACGACATCAAAGATTTTTGCAAGGGTTATTATGACAATCTTTATTTCTTAAAGAGCAAATTAATTTAACTATGTTTCATAAACTTATGTTCAAATTCATACTTGTTAACCCCACTTCCGCTTCCCCTCCCACACACCAAAAATGAAGAAAAAACAAAATCTGTTTTAAATATTCCTTGTATTTAAATACTGAATAAAAAAAAAAAAAAAAAAAAAAAAGCAAGCATACTTTTTTTTTTTCTTTTTTTTTTATTCTTGGCAGAACAGCTAGTGTTAAATTGTCTGTCATTTTTCTTAATTTTACATTTTGCAAAAGATGACAATTTAAGTTAAATTTTTAACGAACCAGAGTGTGATCTTGTGATTTTTTCCTTTATAATCATACTCACAGAAACTTTTATTTCTATATATAAAATAACTTAATCACCTACGACGAAATTAAGTTAATGGGTATTTCTTATAAATGTACTATAGAGAATTATAAATAATTTATGTAACAACTTATATAAATATTTCTTATATTCAGGTATCGGAATTTTCTTTATTTTTTCTAATTAAAAAAAAAAAAAATACTCAATTGTACACCCAGAGAGGAAAAAAAAAAATCAAGATTAAATCTAAAGTAAAAATAAAAATTCTCAAAAATACGTGTTTTTACATTTAACTTCTTGCATACCATTGTATTTTTACATTATTATTATCATTTTCATGTTGCGTTGTTAATTATGTTTTTATTAACTTGGATTCTTGTTTGTTCGTCCAGTACAAATCATGCAATCTATTTTTAACTAACTACTCGACTAGCTAGACATTTGAAAGTTTCAGAACACTGTGAAAATACTTTTTTTTATATATATACTTTAGTCAACTATTTTAGGTCCCTACTGCCTTCGGCAGCGCTTATGATTCAACAGAAAACTTATTTAACTAACTATCAGCCGGCTAGCTAGACATTTGAAGCTTTCAGAATAGTTCAGAACACGGTGAAAATTCATTTTGTAAATATTTTTAACCAACTGTTTCGGGACATTGATGCCTTCAGCAGCGTTACCAGTACAATGCTAGCAATCGGTTTTTAACTAACTTCCCGACTAGCTAGCCATTTGAAACTTTTATAATTGCTCAAAACACGATGGCAATGATTTTTTTTTTTCTAAATACTTTTTGCTAATTGTCCCGGGTTCCTGCTACCTTCTGTAGCGTTTATATGAATCAACAGAAAATTTAAAAACATGGTATATAAAAATTTCTTTTTATCTTGTAATTTTTTTTTCTTTTTTTTTTTTTTGTTTTAAACAATGCATGCCGCCACTGTCCCCAAAATTGTAACTCCTTAAGTTTTATATTTAATTGTTTGAGATAGTTTGTTTAAATTCTGCAATATTCTTTACTAAAACTAAAATTTCCAATAATTAAAAAATACACGTATATAGGAAGTAATACTGAAACAAAGCAGAAACAAACAACAACAAAAAAAAAATACATAGAATTTTGAGTTTTTTTCTGAAGACCTATGATAACTATGTATAAAAATAGATATTGGTTGCGTTGCTAATGTTGTGACTATTTTTATATACGTTCTTGTGCAATAAGTTACGTTAACAATACAAAAGTCTATTGTTAAATTCGATGTCAAAACTACGTATTGACATTGAAACCATATTAATATCTTTCATTATGAAACATTCTTTCAATATATTTTAGGGGAAAAAAAAGTTCGCCGGTTTTCACAGAACTAAAATATATTTTTGTATTACAATAGGATAATGTCAAAATAACTGTTTCTTTAGAATTAAATAACATCTAAAATTTTAGGCATTAGTTATAATAAAGCTGTCAAAAAATGTAAACTTTTGCAATCAAAATTATTTATTTGAACTAGGCAGCCTTAATGCCATTTTCTTTCTTTTTATAAGATCAAATTAAGTGTTGGAAAGAAAATTATCATTGTAGGAGATTAGAAATGATAGCACCAAAAAGCACATTATTTCAGAAACCTTTTGGATTTTTTGTTATACATATATAAATGCATAAGAGTTACATAAATAATTAAAAATACCTTTTTAAAATTTTATGAGAAAACTATGCCATTTAGGAAGAATTTTTTTGCTTTTTTGTTCTTCAGGCATAAAATGGCTTAACTACAATCGGTAATAAGTCTCCAGACACTAGCAAAATTCCTATGTTAAAAAAAAAAAAAAAAAAAAAAAAGTACACTTTATACGGTTTTGTTAAATAAATCCTTATCGAATCATATTCTTACACTGATTAAGAACAGAATTCGACAAGGATTTATTTAACAAAAACGTATGAAGTGTACTTTTTTTTACATAGGAATTTTTGCTAGTGTTCGGACACTTTTGTTACCGACTATACTGTTGAAATAAAAGCTAGACTGAAGGAAAAGAAAACTGAATTGTAATCCAGGGCAAAATTTATAAAAATAAAAGTTATGGAGATAATTTTACAGTTTACAATTAGGAGAGAAAAAAAAAAGCTTTTATTTCAATAATTTTATCTAAATTTCAAGTTTTAAAAATAAAGTTTCTTATTTTTAAAATAATGGTCTAATTTCAATAGTAGTATTATTGAAATTTATAATGATGAATTTCTGTTTTTAACAAACTAAAATTATCTTAAAAATCTACTTTTGATTTCCTTTACTCATACCACATTTCATAATCATCACATTATTGATAGTAAAATAAACAAAAACAACTTTTCTCTCAACATTATTAACTTCTTATCGTGTTAGTTATTTTCTCTTAGTTTCTTTAAAAATTTTATGTATAATTATTAAAAAGAAAGAAAAATTCCACAATTTTTATCATAAAAGAAACTTCTAACTGTAACTAACCACTATAATGTTTAAATCTGAATGTGTTTTAATTTCGTGATATAATTGAAATTTATTTTGATTTTAGTTATGGAGGAAGATATCTCACATATGTCGTTATACCATAAGTTTTAAAGAAAAGTCTGTTTTTGTGTATATTGTAACCAATTTTCTCCAGCCTAGCATTGAAAACTGCTCCAGAGGCTTAGAGGGACGCCGAATTGACAGACAGGTGGGGAATTTGTAAACAACCAGTCATTTCGGCGTTCTCTTATCGATTTTTTTCTACAAACCAGAGTTGCTAGATTGGCTTTCCTAAATCCAAATCTTGCATTTCTGCCATTTTTTTTAAGCTTTTTTGGCTACAAAAAAAGCGTGGCCTTTTGGCTTTTTACTGGCTTTCTCTGCAGGTATTATTACAATGGCTTATGTCTCTTCTTTGCATTGAAACTTGCGCAAATACGCTCTGGGACCCCATAGAAAGACCACGGAGGGCACTCTCTCAAACGTAGGACCTTAGTGCAGTCAATGGGCTTTAATCCCCCACATCCCAACCCTCTTCTTTGCATCATTTGTTCTAGTGCAGGGAAAGTAACTTTACAGGCAAAGTGAAGAAAAGTGGCAGGTCATTCAATTTCAGTGAGGTTAGCCTTGGCGATAAACCTGGAAACTTGGCGAAGAATTTAGTGAGCTTGTGGCCAAAGTTTGCGAAAAATGGTAGTTTAGGGTTCCTGAAATTTCGAAGCTCTCCGTCACATATGAGTTCTGGAACTTCATTTGTTTCTAGATAGAAACTTCGTCAAGCCCCATCGCTGAAAGATATAAATAAGAGTGAACTGACTTCTGCGAGAGAGTGTGTGTTGTCACTACGATTCAATGTTACTCGGACACTTATTCTGATTGATTGCACTTTTTTGCTGTGGAGTATTTGATTTTATTTGCTTTACTCCTGCGGAACAAGTGACTGTTTTCTTCGACTGTACCAGAACGTTCATCGAATATTGAACTTTACTGTACGAGTGACAGCTTGATTGGACTGCTACCAGAATATTCGTTAAATTAACTGTGCTATTGAACTGTTTTCAGAGTATTTGTTGTAATCACAGTTTTATTATGCAAATTAGAGTGGTTTTGCCGAATAAAGAGCATTCATTCACTAAAACCTATTTCTTTACGAACTACTTTCTCACACAAAAAAGTCGAAGATTTTTGTAACATTTGACGCCAAACGTTGGGCAGTTCGTGTGAATTCCAGTAAAAAGAAGTATGTCTGTCTCAATGGAGGAACTTCTCAAGTCTTTGGCTTCTCTGTTAAGAGATGGAAACCAAACAAGACGAGATGAAAACTAAGATGAAAGCCGAAAAAAAAAAAAGAGTTGGAAGCTAATATGAAAAAATGGCAAGAAGAGGTGAAAGTCGGACAAGATCAAATAAGATGAGATATAAAAGGCAGACAAGAAAAGTTGAAAGCCTTACATGATCAGCTGAGAGAGAAAATAAAAGCCGGACTAGACAAGATTGAAGCTTGAAGAACTGAACTAGATCAGCTTGTAGAGGAGATGAAATTCGTCCACGATCTGTTGAGAGAGGAGAAGAAAACCGGAGATGACTAACTTAAAGATAAAATAGATGCTGCACAAGGACAGATGAGGTTGAAGAGCAGTGCAGGGATCAGAGATGGTTTTGAAGGAAAAATTCAGGATATGAAAGATGTCCATCAACAAATCCAGACATAAGAAAAGAAAGTTAAAATCTTAGAATTATGACAGTGCACAGCCCCATCAAATACTGACTCAATGACTTTCAGACACAAAGTGAAGCTATTAACTTTAGATTGACAGACTTCGTGGGCTTTATTCAAAATACAGTTCGACGTCGTAAGTTCCATGAATGGATGGACGGATATGGAAAAAAGCAAGCCAACTAATTGCCACTCTTCGAGAACCTGTGGGGGACGTTCAAGACATTCCACCCGATAAACTCACTTATTTGACCACTGTAGCGAAGCCATTGGAAAGCCGATTCGGGGATAGTCATCTGACGCCCTTCTGTCGAACTGAACTGAAGACCCATCGACAAACTCCTGACGAAAGTCTCCAGATCATATCAGCAGATATCAAAATGCTAGTTATCTTAGACTATTCGGATTGTTCAATCGATGTGAAGGAAAATTTGGAAGGAGAGTTCTTTCGACGCTATTCGAGATGGAAACACTCAACATTCAACACGTCTAATAGAACTAAAAGGCACAATAGCCTACAATATAAAATAGGATGCTGCCATATTTCTCTTAAATTGGGCGAGGTTGGAGAGTACAACGTAAATGAAAAATGATTAAAGTGATCTGGAAGAGAACTTGAAAACCATATTGGACATTTTAAAGAAGAGGACAACCAAAAGAAATCGCTACGTCGCACTTCCGAAATTATGTGCTAGAAATGCAGATAGACTGTACAAAAAGACTGCGTCAAGAATCAGAAATCAATGTATAGAAAACAAGAAGTTAGCTATCATGGGGGCAAAATATGCCTTTTCTCAAGAAAACCTCAGCTAGTTATTTGAAGATCTCGGTACTTAGTGGGGAGCGGAATGGTTTACATGTCAAAGGATATGTAAATAGCATTCCGCGCTAAATTGTGGTTGATAAGGGAGCAAATGCGACATTTTTAAGGACCGATTTGTCTAAAGGTCTGAAAAAGAAATCTATACTGCTCCTTCTATTTCATTAAAGACTGTAACCGGTGAGCGTGGAAAGATACATGGCAAGGTAGTTGCGGCGTTGAAATGCGGTCCCAGGCACTTCGAGCACAAAGTCTACATTGCAGACATATCTGGACAATGCATACATGGATTAGATTTCCAACAGAAATTATCTGCCTCTAAAAAAGAAGGAATTACAGATACTGAAGAAATTCCTATGCTTACAGCTAATGCAAACTAATTCATTCAATGTAGTTGTAGTAGAAAAGATTATAATTCCTGCGTGATCTGAATATCTAGTGAGCGGAATAACTGAATCTTCTAGGAAGTACCGGTATGCAGTTACTGATTTTTCGAAACCAGCCTACAATTAAAATTTACTGGTATGTGCCTCCTTAGTCGATCTACAAAGAAAAATCATTCTTGTTGTACTTTTCAATCCTGATAATATACCCAGGATTATTGATAAAAAAATTACGATTGTTACATATATACCGACTGACAATATTACTACCTGCACTATCAATGTATCTGAAGCACAAATACATCTTAAACCCATTATAGAGGAAGTGGGTTGATTCAATAAAGATTAGCTGTCGGCAGTATGAGACCTATTGAATGAATTCAGGAATCTTCTCTTAAGATGTGATGCAGATGTCAAACACTGAAAGGTTGTGCATCATTGAACTGAAACGTCAGACCACCCACCTATAAAGCAACATTTAAGATGACTACCTATTATTATGAGAGATGAAATTAAAGGCCCAATAAAGGAAATGGAAGCGAACGGCGTCATCAAAGAGTCATCAAAATACTGCGCTTGCGTTCCACCTATAGTTTTTAGTTTTAAAGAAAATGAACAACATGTGTTACTTTTAGAAGAATTTTTGTATTTTTTAAATTAAAATTCTTTGACCTGTAAACGATATTTCACCCCCCCCCCTCCTCTTTCCCAAGGCAAGACTCCTGACTTCCGGTTCGTGCATTTGTCAGACCCTGCGTACAATGCAGATTTATACGATCTTCCCCCCCTCTCTCTCTCTCTGAATATAATTGGGCGCATTCGAAAGTATTTCCCGGTCACTTCCCGAGTTGGGAAATGACGTCACGCGGGAAGTTCGAGAAATTCGAACTACCATATAGGAGCCTTACGAAAAATGATCGAGATATAACTACTTCCGTACACATCTCATCTTCCCGGGAAACAAATATATAAACAAACATGGCTCCTATATGGTAGTTCTAATTTCCCGAACTTCCCGCATGACGTCATTTCCCAACTCGGGAAGTGACCGGGAAATGCTTTCGAATGCGCCCAGTATTTTTGTGGATAATTAAAAAAAAAAAAATCAGTTTAATCTTATCGGTATTTTTCCAGGATTTTAACGATTATTTGGAGTCAGTAGATGTAGCAACAGCAATTGAAATGTTTTTCGAATGAATATCAATTGCAATTTGACATCCTAAATATGGGAGAAATAATTAAAAAAAATATATGTAATTATTTATACCTTTTTAGTTCGAGTATGAACTTCAAAGTTCGAAAAAAATGATTGAAAAAAGGACAAATTTCAAACATTTTTATTGAAATACAAACATTATTAATTTTTTCCGATACCATTTAAGTGCTTCCTTTTAACACTATTTTCATACAATTAAAAAAAAAAAAAACATTCATCTTGCTAGAAAACTAATGAATCGAATATTGCATTACATATATAGGCCATTTATTCTTTTTAGTTATAAAATCACTCCACAGTAACAGATAGTACGCAAATTTCTTAACAAATCATCAGACTCGATGGCTTCATTCACCGAGCCACGCGAATTCTCTTTTCATTCTCATTCTAATACATTAGTCTACTGTCAGCAAGCAGTGTGATCAGTTCATTACGTTTTATTTTATCATATATAAGTAGAGTTAGGTTAAAATAAGATAAATTGGGAATTTACAGTAGTGCTTTATAAACTATTTGCGTTATGGTACCCTTACCGTCATTAGTAATGGCAGTTATTAGACAATCGTATTCGTTTTTTGGACTGAGGACTAATTTATCGAAATCGAAAATTTGTTGAAAATATATTCGAATAATTTGAAAGCGATGTTATAATTAAAAAAAAAAAAAAAAAAAAAAAAAAAAAAGTGCTAGTGCTCCGTACTAAACTAAATTCTGTTTTTACAAGAATTTCATCAAAATCATTTTTTTTTTTTTTTTTTTTTTTTTTTTTTAAATTGATAAGAAAAAGAAAATTAATAATAATTAGTATCGAAAAAGTTGAAGAAGCCCTTTTTTAGACAAATACATAATTTCTTTTAATTTTTAATTGTTGCCAAAAAAGTTTACGAGTTTATTTCAAATTTTTTTTTAAATGAAAAGAAATTCACGCGTAAATATTAAAAGTGATATAAAACATTGGGGGAAATTAAACTTGCAGGGTAAAATTGACATCATTATAGCTGTAAGGATATATATATATATATTTTCATTTTTATTCACTTAGTTATTTATTTTTGGTGAGGGGCTTACAATGAAAGAACACTAATACGAACACTTTTCCAACATATGAGGATGTACTTTTATGCTGTTTCAATAAAAAGTAGAGATTGTCTTTATATTTAAAAAATAATGCCTGCATTTTTTTTTAATATTGCCGATTGAGTTAATTTACAAATACCGGAATTATAAAGAAAAGCTTCAATAGCAACAGTGTCCATACTAGAATAGTGCATGTAATAAAAGATTATCATGATGCATGTTTCAATTTAAGAAAGTCTTAAACAGAAACAAAGCTTAAACCAGTAAAAAAAAAAGTGAATGCTTTATCGCTGGTATTAAATCAAATTTGTTGATGTTACAGCATATAAATGCACAATCACCTTTTCTTGCTTCTGTGGGAAAAGCCAGAATTCCTGCCACAGTCCTGTAAATACTGAATGTGAAAAACAATAAAAAATATCTTATATGTAACTAAAATTTTTGCATGACCAGCAAAATACTAGAAACACTTAATTATTGTTCTAGACAGAAAAGAAACACAAAGGGTGAGATAGAAGGAACACAGAAAATTATTAGATCAATATTGAAAAAAATAGTTTGCGTTTTTTCTCCGATTCAGTTGTACATCTTAAGAAGTCATTTAAAGAAACAATAAAAGGTGACGCATCCGTTGCTTCGACAACTAAAATGAAAATTAACTTATCCGCTACTACTGTAATAAGTGGCAGGTTTAGAACTTTTGAGAGGAAAATAGCTTCTGTTGCGTCTGCAATTCTAAAAAAATATTGGACTAATTAGTGACGAAATGAGGTTTTGCTAATCCTGAGAACTTGTTATTGACCAAAGCAGTGGACGACAGGCAACATATAAGGGAGTTAGACTACAGAAGAATACTCAAGGCAAGGGAGATCAATCGCCCGGACACACTTCTGTATCTATAAAAGAGCTTCTTCTACTAATAATAAATTTTGAAGTTTCGAACTATGAAGTGTTGATCTACTGGTCACAGTGTTCACTTTCTCTGTCTCCAATAAAGGGAAATGTGACAACCAAGGATCTTCTGTCATTTCTATAAACTAAACAATTGCCAAAGTTTAAAATCATTAAATTCACATATCAAATTCAGGTGGTTAAAAGGAATGTGAAGCTCGTCAATGAATTTGCAGAAAAGGTATTTGGGGTAGATTTAAGCGATGGATTTATAATAACTTCATGCTCACGATTATCAATGCCAAAACTGAGTAATAAATCCAATTATTGACCTTAATCCAAAAATCGAAACTTTTTAAAAAATTATATAATAAATTTAAATGAAAATGCACTATAAATATTTAAACATTTTAAATAAATGTCTATCATGGTTGGTTGGATGCTAAGGGCAAGGTGGAACTCGAAGTGCAACCATCTCAATGTGGTCTGATCTGGGCTGTAATTGTAATAAATTATAATTGCGTAACAAACGAAGAGCTGCACAGTGCGCATTTATTTAAAAAATATGTAAAACTGGACTAAAATAGACGAAATACGGCAATTTGTAAAAAAAATAAAGCTAAAAAATTCAAATTTTGGTTAATTTC
Organism: Salticus scenicus; assembly: GCA_963930645.1. Classification (NCBI taxonomy): domain Eukaryota; kingdom Metazoa; phylum Arthropoda; class Arachnida; order Araneae; family Salticidae; genus Salticus; species Salticus scenicus. Next base: position 61,652,867 of record OZ005661.1, on the reverse strand, counting down.
ACGAAACTTCACGGTTTATGCGCGATCTAAAAACTCTAATATAATAAAATATTATTAAAAATACATAGAAATAGTGTAAAAAGGATGCATTTGAATGGTATTGGGGGGAAAAAAAAAGTAATAATATTTGTATTTCAGTAAAAAAATTTTAAACTTGGCCTTTTTTCAGCATTTTTTGAACTTTGACAGTCATGCGCGAACTAAAGATATAAACGTTTATTTATTACTTCCATTACCCTACTACCGTAGGTAATGGAAGTATTGTATTCGGTCTGAAAATTCGATATCGGGTTTTCACCTGATTTACACGTTTTAAGGTCCTCTGAGTCCAAAAAAGTGGTTTTTGGCAATTGGTCAGTGTGTATGTATGTGTGTGTGTGTGTATGTATGTATGTATGTATGTGGAGAATCTTCTGGCTATTATAGCTCAGAAACTAATAAAGATAGAGCTACGAAACTTTAGAATTGAAATACGTCTGGTGTACAGATGAAATTTCCAAATTTTGGTGAAAATTGAAAAACCGGAAGTGGGACATCGGAAACCGGAAGTGGGACCGTAAGTCCGTATCTCAAAAACGGCTCTAACGATTTTCTTCAAACTTGCTATATGAACACTCTATTAGATGTCCTTTCGAATGATATAGTTGGTTAGTTCAGGAAAATTGATAGGCGTCCTGTATTAATAGCTCAATTTCAGGCCTCGCAAAGGCGTTCCTTTAAAAACGGTTGTACGGATTTTTTTCAAACTCGCCATTTTAATTCACTTTTAAATATGCTTTTGTATGTAATTATTGTTTTCCTGTCAATAATTGAATTTAACCGGAAGTGGGACAGCGGAAAATGGAAGTGGGACCGTAAGTCCGTATCTCAAAAACGGCTCTAACGATTTTCTTCAAATTTGCTATATAAACACTCTATTAAATGTCCTTTCGAATGATATAGTTGGTTAGTTCTGGAAAATTGATAGGCTTCCTGTATAAGTAGTTCAATTACAGGTCTTCTGAGCGCGTTCCTTTAAAAATGGCTGTACGGATTTTTTTTTAAACTCGCCCTATTAACTCACTTTTAAATATCCTTTTGTATGTAATTATTATTTTCTGGTCAATAATTGATTTTTTGTAAAAATTGGTATCTCAAAAACAGCTCTAGCGATTTTCTCTTTAAGTCACTTTTATGTTTTCTGATCACATTATCTCTCAAAAATGCCTATAATACGTGTAATAGTGGGTAATGGAAGTCGTGTGGTTGTTTCACACCAGATTTTTTTTAATTTTTATTTTTTTGCTTTTAGAAATCACTTACCTAAAATAACCATTTTTCGGCTCACCTTAATAATCTCATAAAAGAGATAGGGTTTAATACGTGTAATATAGTTTGCATTAAGGAAACATTTTATAAATGCATATTTAAAAAAAAATTAAATTCAATTAAAAACATTTTTAAACCATGTGTACATTTATTTGAAGCTTTTCGCCTTAATATTTGTGATTCCTGAAGATGCTTTAAAAATTAAAGCGAAAGGCTTCGAATAACTGTACATATGCTTTTAAAATGTTTTTAATTAAATTATTATTATTTTTTTTTAATGCGTGTTTGTAAGGTGTTTTCTTAATGCAAATCAGTAATAAACATTAAATACACTTAAAACATACATATTCATAAATAAACATTTCTATGTATAATAAGCACGGCATTTAAAATCTAAATATAATTAAAATTACTAAATAATAAGAATGGCGATTCTGTGACTTTCCACTTTGATTTATGCATTGGAGTGACATATTGAATGTTACCGTTTTCCTTTCATGGAATAAAGTACCAATTATGACACTGAATTGTGAGATAGAAAATCAGAAAAAATGTTAAAATAGGTCACACCATTTATAGTTTAATAAGAAAACATTTCGGTTATAGAAATAAAATGCTTACTTCCTTTTAATATTCATATATTATAGAGTTTTTCAGTTAAATATCTCCTGAGAACATTCTTAAACACTTGTTATTTCCATTAAATGCTTATATGTTTGCAGAGCTGCCAACCTAATTCGGAGGATTGTTAGTACCCGCCCCTTTTTCCACACCAGTTTTTTTTTTTTTTTTTTTTTTTTTTTTTTTGAGTATTTCTCTTCTTAATTCATTGCAAATACATTTGAAGTGAATTTACTCGAAAAATTGGTGTGAAAAAAAAGGCGAGAGGGACTAACAATCATCAGGATTAGTTTGGCAGATCTGCGTATGTTTTAATAATAAATTATGTATGTATGTGTGTGTGTATATGTATGTATGTATAAATTGAAGTATTTAAATGTTATTTCTTTTCTGAATAACATAGAATAACTAAAGTATACCTTTTACTTCGTTAATTCCAACAAATTATTAATTTTGAATTTTAAATAACTTTAAAATTTCAAGAATTATCACAAATTTGTATTCTTATGCTTCGTTAATTGTCCAGTTACTAATTTTATTTACACTAGAAACTTGTAAATTAAAAATAAATTTTCAAAGAAAAATCTTAAATATTTCATTTCAAACATTTTTCACGTTAAAATAGCATTGTACGTGCTATATATATTTTTTTTAAACACATTCTTTTACTGTAGATAAGACGCATTACACTCTTTTGAAAACTAAAAAAACTTTTCGCATTAAAAATGTAAAAGACTGAAATAAGAAGGCTTATTATTAGTTAAGAAAAAGTCTAAAGCATCTTAATTAAGAATGTAAATAGTATTATATAAAAGGATTTAAATTCATGTTTTAAAGAATTTAGATTTTCTACGGAAAGAAATCTGGAAATGCACTGTAATTAAATAAGTTTCAGAAAATTAAGTTTATCATAATTAAAGTTTCCACAGCAAAAACATTTTCGCTTAAATAAATCAAATGTTTCTAACAGGGAAATGTTTATGTAATCCCGGATTAAAATAGTTTTTTGTAATAGTAAGAAAGATTAGCGCAGTCCCTCTGGAATTTGGCTCAGAAATTTCCAAATTTTATGAAATTTACACAATGAAGAAGAATATGATTTTAATGAGTATTCCTATAATGTTTTTACTCAGAAAAAGTTAAAATTGCATCGAATAGTGAATCATTAAATCGTTTCAAATTATATCATACAGGATAAAATAATAATAATAATAATAATAATAATAAAAGATTTAAGGATTGAAAAGTCTTAAAATAAGCCCATTTTCTTAAGGAATTAAATATCTAAAACTTTATATATACATTTTTTGTACGACGATTTATCTTCAATTATTATTATTAATATTTTAATTGTCTTGATTTTATTAATATGTTCTAATATCTGTAAAATATTGTAACAATTTGTAAAGGAATATATTAATTCCTGCAGCAAAAAATAAATTTTTATTTACTAAGAGGTAGAATGTTATTAATAACATTAATAACATTTTTATTTTTAGACATTTTAAAAATGAACGTATAAATATTCCAAAATTATACTCAATATTTTGCAAGAAGAGATATTTTAAAAATACCACACAGGAAATTAATTTGAGAATTCAGCAGTATTTTTGTATACTAAATAAAGAATTAAAAGAAATCAGTTCTTACAAATATGAAAATTTAGATAAAAACCTTTTGCAACAGAATTTGTCTTGCCACCGGCAGAAAAGAATTACTTCTAATAATTAAATTATAAAAAGATTTTACTTCATCTGTTAAGGCAAATATAGTCATTTCATATAAATGACTTCGTTCAAAGAACCAAAAATCTATGAAAAAGAGAAAATATGTCACATCTATTCATGTTTATTGTTACATTTTGCCATGATTTTCATTGACTCTGGTGATACAATTATAAATTAAACACAATTTTCTTCCCAGCATTTAAAAATATGCATTTTTACTTAAAACAGATAATGAGACATTCTAAATTTGTATAGTATTTAATTGCATAGCCCTTGTACTTAATATGATTTTAAACGAAAGGCATCCAATTACATAACATTTTTAGGTGTTTTTTACTTTCTCTTATCCATAGAGAAAGTATTGTTTTTGGGTCAAATTTTCGAACGCGAGTTTTTGTTATATTTACATGTTCTGAGGTCCCCTGAATACGAAAATCATGTTTTTAGCAAATGGTCTGTGTGTGTGTCTGTCTTTTATCAGCATATGTCAAAAACAAATTATGACAGAAAGTTCAAACTTGGTATTCTAAATGTGTATCATATAAGGATGCTACACAAAACGTTTCGTTAAGATCAAGCAAATGGTTCGTGTACAGAGACACTCAAAAGTATTCAAATACATTACGTCTATAGGGGAAATTGCAGGTAAGTAGAGTTTAACCACTCTTGGAGCGATGTAGAGCGCTTCTAAGGGGACTACTCGCAGTTTATTGAAAAACTCAAAAGAAAAAAAAGAAAAATACAAAATTCGCCAGGCCCAATCCGGCCTAAGCCGACAGTGGGCGATTATTCAGGAGCTAAAATTGCCGGGCTATGCCCCACGCGACAGGTGGCATGAAGTATACGAAAGTTCTTGATTGAAAAGTCTATATGAGTAAAGTCTCTGGGAAATGAAACAGATTGCTATATACTGGTACTTCTGCAAGTTGTCAGGATAAAATCCCATCGCGACAACGGGCAAGAGCAGATGGTGGAAATTATTGCCAGGAAATTATTATCCTTTCGCGACAAGGGGCAATACTTGTGTAATGAAGAAGACTCTGTTAAATAGCCACAGAGCAGGCAACCAAGTGCTATTGATATGAATTAATCAGTTGACTAAATAATTAAAAACCACGTGCGAAATAACTATTTAAAAGAGTAAAATCCGCTGTAAAAGGCACGTTAAAAATATTTAAAAGAATTTTAAAAGGTCAAAAAACAGTTAGACAACATGTTTCGTGCTTATTTACTAGTACATCATTAGGTCTCGTTAGTTAATGAAAGCCGTTAGTTAATGAAAGCCGTTAGTTAATGAAAGGCTTTCATTAACTAACGAGACCTGATGATGTGCTAGTAAATAAGCACGAAACATGTTGTCTAACTGTTTTTTGACCTTTTAAAATTCTTTTAAATATTTTTAACGTGCCTTTTACAGCGGATTTTACTCTTTTAAATAGTTAATCAGTTGAGTTAACTAAATCCATAAGAAAAGAAAATATTTTATTTAACTTATTTATGAGTAATTTGCGCGATATTATATTTTCCAACCAATTATTTGGTCGTGGGGAAGGATTACTTAAGTGAAAATTTCTGGTCAGGGGACAATGAAAATAATAATGGCTGGGAGTACCCTCTTCGCCACAAGGACACAAGGGAGAATGCCGACGATGAAACCTGTGGAGATAAGAAGGAAAAGAATCATGACCGGTTAAAAAAGCAGTAATGGGTGGGGTAAGGGTCCAAGAGATAGGGCTGGCCTGTGGCAAAAGATTAAAAGTATATCTGCCCTTTTCAGACACACTCCACAGGTCTTGCCATTTTTAAATTCAAAATTTCCTTTATTCGAAGTTTAACATAAGAGGGAGGGGCGGGGAGGGAGAAATTTACATTTTGGAACTCTGTGGCTTCTTTTGTCAAAGAGTCCGCAAGTTCGTTGCCGGCTACTCCCCTGTGGGCAGAATCGTGTGCCAGGGATATTTTTAATTTTAAGTTAGATAGGAGATTTTTAATTTCTATAATCTGAGGATTTCTGCTCCTGTGGCGAGCAATAGCAAGCAGACCCGAGAGGCTGTCACTAAAAATGCTTATTTCTTTGTAATTATGATTATTTGTTGCCCAATCTAGGGCTTGTTTAATTGCAAAAATTTCAGCCTGAAAAATTGTATTATAGTTCTCGAGCCTGCCCGCCCACCGATGGACAGTCTCACCAAACGCAATTACACAGAATGCCGCAGCGACACCCTGATCGGTCTTGGATCCATCGGTAAAGATCGCCACCGAAGCAGAGGGAGAAAAGCTATTTTTAGAACAATTAGTTAACAGGGAAGCAACGTCCTTACCAGGGTGAATATTCCAGTTGCAGGTTGTAGTTTGGATGGGGATATTGGGAAAGACTATTGTAGCTAGTTCAGTATCATTAAGTTGTAATATTTTGGTTTTAATATATGTCAGGGAGACCTGCAGGTGGGCATGAGGAATTCCAGTGATGACGGTGAGGGCATCAGTCGAGATAGTTTTATAACCTCTTGCAATTTGCAAGAGGAAGGGCCTTTGAGCAGAATTTAGTAGGGCTATTGCGTCAGTTCTAAGATGACCATCCCAGATGCCGGCACCGTATGTTAATATTTTTTCTATTATAGTAGTGTACCATGTTTTAAGGAAAGAGGTGGATATACCCCACCTCTTCCCCACCATCTTCATTGAATTGTGGTAAAAAGTTAAGGTTTTTAATTTGAGATATTTGACGTGTGCCAGCCAGTTGAGGCGATCATAAGAAAAATGCCTAGTAATTTCAGTTGTTTTACATGATGAACACTGATGCCATCAATCCTCATCTTGGGACTCCTCTGCAAGGCTTTAGGAAAGGCTAGGGTTAAAGCGTTAGTTTTTGATGGGGATAATTGGAGATCTAAATCTTTAAGGAGTTTACTAAAAAGGATGAGCGCTTCCTGGGCTTGTTCCTCCAGGTCTTTCCTTCTAAGCCCCGAGAGAATCAAGGAGAAGTCATCCGCATAGGCGAAGGTGGTAAAGCCCCTAGAGGCCATGCCGCACAGAATTTTATTGGCTATAATTGTCCATAAAACAGGACCTAGACATGAGCCCTGAGGACAACTTTTTGTTTGAGGTAATTCAGACATACCCTCGCCCCAATTGACGAGGATTTTCCTCGCTGAAAGATAACTACGGATGACCCCCGCAAGATTACCCGGGCAGTTAAGTTCTTGTAGTGCTTGGAATATGTGTGGCCACTCCACATTATCAAATGCTCCTTTGATATCCAGAGAGATGATAGTGGTGTAGTTCTTTGCATTAGAGCTGAAGGCGCAGGAACTTTTAATTGCATCTAAAGCCTGTTCACAGGATCTGCCCTCTCTGAACCCGTACTGATTTTGGCGGAGGAGTTGGTTTGCTTCAAGATGATAGTTTAATCTGATTACTATGAGTTTTTCGAGCAATTTTCCTAAGGTGGGAAGTAGGCAGATCGGTCTAAAGGAAGTGGGTTCAGAGGGAAGTTTCCCTTGCTTTAGAAAATACACCACTTCACCTCTTCGGAGGGATTCTGGAAAAAATTTGAGATCTAAGCATTTGTTGGTCCATCCTACGAGAATCCGTGGCATTGTGTAAAAAATGTTTCTTAAAATTTTGAAATCGATATTGTCAGGACCAGGGGCCTTGTTTGTATTAAAACTATGTAGAGTGGCATTAACCTCGGCCTCCGTGAAAGGAACATCCAAGGGAGCCGAGAAAGAAGGTTCTGGAAAATGTGGGTAGATTGTTTTTTGGGAAAAGTATTTCAGTTAAGTGTTCTAGGTTATTTTTCTTAGAGGAAAGAGCTGGAGGACGTTCAAGTTTCAGCTCAGTATGTGTAAAGAATTTATTAGTAAAGAATTTCTGTGCTGTGCCAAAAACATTAGTTTGAGATGAACAAAATTTTTTCCATGCGATATGTTTTGCCAAGTTAACTTGTTTTTTAAATAAGGCCGCACGACGTTTAATTTTCAAATTGTATTGTTGTGTAAGTGAAGGGTCTAGGTATTTGAGCTGTCTTTTTAGTGCTGTGAGATGATTTCGCATGGAACAAAGCTGGGAGACCAGAAGGTATATGTGAACTGCCGGCCCAACTTCTTAAGTCTGAAAGTTGAAGCAGCAGCGGATTGAATAGTTTTAACAAGAGTTACGGTGAAATTTTCTAATTGAGTTGTATCTGTTATAGAATTAAAGTTATCATTAAGGGAGGAGATGTGTTTAGAAAGAAGATTATTAAATTTCTTAAAATTGCCATGTTTTGTTGCAAATCTTTTTGAGTAACTTAGGGACGGAGTTGAATTTAACGTATAAGTTATATAATTATGATCTGAGTTATTAGCGATATCAAGAACTGACCAGTCATTAATTCTTGCAAAAGTCTTAGGATTACACAGAGTAAAATCTGGCCAGCCCCTGGCATTATTTTTGAAGAAAGTAGGTTCGGATTTCTCTATGTTTGCCAAACATATGTTATTTGAAGTTATGAATTCTATGAGGCTGCAACCCCTGGCATCCTCCCGTGGGGAACACCACAACGGGGAGTTAGCATTGAGGTCACAGCCACACAGAAAGAGGGATTTTTGAGAGATTAAATGCTGCCACTCCAGCAGACAGTCATCAAAGTCTGCGGACGGGGGAGCATAGGCGCTGCCCAAAATCAGCTCACCCTCCTTCGTAGTCAATGTAACGAAGACACAAAAGTCCCCAGTGAAAAGGTGTGTAAAGTTGAGGTTTTGAGTTTGAATTACAAGATGTGCTTTGTTGTTTTTCGAGCTGAACTTGGACCAGGAAGAGGGGAAGCCGTACAGATCACCCCCAACAGTGCAATAAGCGTCCTACAACAGCTCGATGCCTATGGAGTTTTTCTCCATATAGTCCCGAGCCGCTGAGTTAGTCGCCATGCATCTGTTGAGGTTCATCTTCAGGAAGTTAAGGTCACCAAAATTTAGTTGAGAGGAAGAAGACGTTGCCTTTTGGGAGTGGGAAGAGAGAACTCTTTGTTTTTTCTTTCGTGAATTACCCATTCAGAGAAAAAAAAAAGGCGAAAAAAAGGGGAAGAACGATAAGATTTATTTACCCCCGTACTCCTTGAGCTTCTTTTTGATTACCAAAGGGACCCGATGGCGATAGGTACCGATTATTACCTTCATAGTAGCAGTTAGGTGTAAAGTTGGTGCTACCTCCTCTGTAGATGTTTAAGGGTTGTCCCTGTTGGAAGGCATTCTGTTGAGGCATGAATTGTGTGAAGGGGTTAAATAGCCATGGGAAGGGACTTGGTGGAGCTTGAAAGTTGGATGGCTGCTTGCTGCGTTTCGGTCTGGAGTTTGAGTTTGAGTTAAGTGGACCGTTAGTTCTTGCATTCGTTGACTGTTGCATACGGGGTGGTGGTTGAGTGTTTTTAGCTTTTATCTCTTTAAACTTTTTGTCCAATGCTTCCCTGCATTTCCTGTATTCTTCCAAATGAACTGAGCAGGAGGGGGAATATGCAGGGTGGTTCGAGTTGATTGGGCGGATGCCTTTGTTTGATTTTTTAAATTTAACCTATCACAGTTTATGCAGCTTGGCTGTTCTTGGCAGTTATCGTTTCGATGCTTTTGAGCACAGTGTGAACAATAGAGTTCCTGGTGTATGGGTTGAGGGGAGCGGTAGCCCCCCCCTCACACATATCTAATTATCATATAAATCTCTCCCGAAGCCTAATTTGAATTGTTTAACATAGGTTTACATAACAGTACTCTTTATGTTACCTCTTAATCTCCAACCTGTATTTATAGTATTAAATTTCAGGATAAGAGAAAGTCGTGTGAGTGACACACCTGATTATTTATATTCGTACATGAGGGATGTTAAACTTCATTTTTCGTGAAATGACCAAACTAATCATTTATTCCCATTTTCATAAAATGACTAAACCAATGTTTTATTTTTATTTTAATTAAATGATTAAAGGAATCTTTTATTCTCATTTTAAAAAATCTTTTAAAACAAGAATTTAATAATAAATAATAATAATGATTTTGTAATTCATTCACGTTAGTTATTTGAATATTAATTTGTAATATTAATTTGTAATTTTAAAATTGTAAAAATTATTTAAATACGTCTGACTTCTTTGTATGTGGTATATTCTTTTCAATTTTTTTTTTAAACTTTCCTTTACCATGGTAGAGAAAGTATTGTTTTTGAGTCAAATCTTCGAAATTGAGTTTTTGTTATATATACACGTTTGAGGTCCCTTCAATTTGAAAATCATGATTTTAGCGGTTGGTCTGTGTGTGTGTATCTGTTAATGGTATATTACAAGAACAAATATTAGCAGATCTGTATCATACAGTGAAGCTACATTAAACTTTTCGTTGAGATTAGGCAAATGGTTCGTGTACAGGGACATCTAAGAGAATTCAAACACGTTGTGTCAATAGGAGAAATTGCTGATAAGTATAGTGTATATCTACAGGCTTCTCTTTACAGGTTTCTCTAGAATAAACAAAATTATTTATAGGCACAAAAGCATGTTTTCTGTAGATTGTGGTATGGACATTATTCATTTTTTGTTTATAGGGCTACCGAAAGTATTTGTATATATTGGGGCTACACTTGGAAATTACTAAAAGTATATTTCATTTTGTGCTAGGTGTTTTTCGTATAAGACTAAATTTAACTACACTGTGTGCATATAATTTATAGACAAAATACAGGGCTACCCAAAATTGAACTAAACGTTCTTTTCTCTATAGAATATAATTGACGAAAGTGCTTTGCTACAATTTAGTATGTCAACGAACACTGATAAGGATGGAAAATCAACTTTTATACTCATACTGTAAACAAAGTATTTTTTCGGAGTTCTATTTTCAATTATGGTTTCCGTATAATATCGCGTTTTGAGGTTCCTTGAATACGAAAGCCCAATTTTTAGCTGTTGATCTGTATGTATATCTATTATCAACACAATTTAAAACAAAAAGTTGCAGGAAATTCAAATTTGGTAATTTGAACTTCTTATTAGTTTACCACTTGAAAAATTTGAATAGATTGACAAGTTTGAAGGTAAATTAATAACAGCCCTGAATAATAATAATAATAATAAAAAGAAATATAAACATTATAATTGGATTAGTGGTTGAAGAGGGCGGTGACCCTTTCTCCCGCAAAATTATACGTCAAAAAAAAAAAAAAAAAAAAAAAAAAAAATCTGTTCCTACACATATTTTATATTTTTTCGACTTAATCTGTGACTTAATCTGATCTTACGACTTAATCTGCTATCCATGTTTTTAGTATTGAAATACAGTGCAAAGGAAAGTCATGTGAGTGACACACCAGATATATATATATATTACTTTTTATTTTTTGTCATAAAATACGCATTTATAGATTAAATTATTGTTTTTTATTTGACTTTATATAAACTTATTCTATATTATATCTGACTGTAATTAACTTGAAATTAAAAGTATCTCCGAATGATAATAGTAAATTAAAAATTTAAATAGCAGAATAATTTATATAATTAAGTTTAGATGTTTCTGTTGTGGTAGAAATGTATAAGGATTATTAACAATATAAGTAACAATTATACATTTTTTTCGTATTTTATAAAACTAATTTATATTATATCGTATTATACATAATTTCATATCAGGAGTATCTTTAAGTAGTGATTACAAATAACAAACCTTAAAGAAATGAATTTGTTGAATTCTGTAAGAAATTTCGGTTGTGGTAGAAACGAAAATTTCAAAGATTCTTCATTTCGTTCTTTATAAAAATTTAAAGTAAACTTAAATGTAATTAACGATTAATTTTCTAAATAATATTTAGCACAAATAAATTTAAATAAATAAATATATATTTTTAATTATAAGACGCGATAAAAATAAAGAGATAAAAAAAAAAAAAAGAAAAGAAATAAAACATACAGCTGTGCTTACAACACATGTCTGTGAAATCGTATTTTAATTAATTAATTAATTAATTGTATTTTATTTATTTATTTATTCATTTTATTTTATTTTATTTTAATTCTATTTATTTATTTTGCAGTATATTTTGTTTCTCTAAAGTATTTTGATACGCTGATTTTAGAAATGCTTACTTTTTTTTCCCTATTACGTATGGACTTTCCACAAAGTAAGGATGGAGATCAGAAGGCTTAACACAAACGCTATAACAAATTCGAAACCATTTATGTATAAAATACATCAAAATAGGCTATTGTTTACACACTGTCTTTTCATGTATCGCTTTATATGGAAGCTTCCTTTAAAGCTTTTCCTCTTGTATACGGCTTGAGGTCCTTGAAGAGGGGGGGGGGGATTCTCTATGCAGCGTCCTACAATAATCTGCGACGAGTTAACATTCCATCGTCCCTGCTATCTCCTACACATTTTAATGGCTTAATGAAAAAACTCTCTTCATCACTCACATCACCCAGACTTTCTGGAAAATGATTTAGATGGGCGTTACGAAATTAGAGCTTTAAGCTCAAAGAATCCCATTTTTTAAAAATTTTGTAAAATTTTTCTTTAATTAGTATCCGAAAATATACCAGAAAAATACCTTACATTGAATAAAAAAAAAAATTCATTGCAGACCTGTGGAATTTTATTAATCTAAATTTTATTTAGCTTGTCAATTAACAAACATAATATTAAAAATCAGCGTAAATTATTCTTTTTGAACTACGTATTTTTTAGTACAATATTTTTAGATAAATATGGACATACTCTAAATCTTATCCAAAGATTTTTTTCAAAACTTTTAGTATTTAATCTTTTGCTGATAAATATTAGCAAATAATCAGTGAAGTATTTTTTACAAGATGGTGTTACAATAAATCAATGCATTATTAAAAAAAGAAAAATTATTTTACGTATTTTTGTTTCGCCCCATAAATTTATAAAATGCCTGCCAGAGGCGTTTACCGCATCGATTTCTGGGAATAAAATTTAAATGTTTAAACTCGAATACTTAAAATTATTTTTTCAAATACAGAAATTTAATCAGACCAAACTTAGCTTCTTCTTTACATATATAATATTGAAAAAAATGCAGAATTATTTATAATCACGATAACACATTTCATACTTTGTCACTCTAGAATTCAGTGTTCTGTTTCAGGAAAACGAAAAGTTCTTGAATGGGAGAGCATATACTTTATTTCAGAAATTAAACACAAAAGGGAACTATTTGCAGAATATTAAAAACGGATTCACAATTTATAATTAAATTCTGGAGTTAATCAGGTAATAATATTGTTTCACCATAAAAGGGGCCACGATATGTTGTATAAAAAAGATTCAAGAAAAAAAAACTTCATGTTTCAAGACAGACCGAAAAACTAAAACTAAAAAAAAAAAAAAAAAAGGAACATCAGAGAGAGAAAAATTCACCTCTCATTTGGCAAAGAACCAAACCTACCGGTCGGGGGGGGGGGGGGGGAGGGGGAGCATGAATCGAAAGCACAATCTACGCTCAAACATGCTCCGCCCCCATGAACGGAGGTTTATAAAATATCCTAAAGGTACAATAACAACATTAGAGTTGCTACAGGTTTTACATTTTCTGTCTTCAAACTGCAAATAGATAAGAAAGAAAAGAGATTAATATACATAATGAAACATTGCAACTAGATTATTAAAATAAGTGGATAAAATACAGGAACAAAAAAAAATAAAAATAAAAATAAATAAAAATAAAAAATAAATAAATAAAAAATAGATAAAAATAAAAATAAGATAAAGTTCAAATGTTCTAAGTAATTGTTAGTTCAACAGTTTTTAAAATGGAAGAGGAGATAGTTTGGCGATCGGGCGCTTCAACTCCCCATAAACAGTTTTCAGTAGAACGACACGAACTTTGCCATCTGCTCCAGGAAATAATTTGATTATGCTACCCAGTTTCCACTTCAAAGGGGTCTGATTATCGTCTTTTGTTAAAACCAAATCGTTTTTCTTGAAATTTGGTTTGTTTATTAACCATTTTGATCGCCTTTGCAAGTCTGATAGGTAATCTGAGGACCATCTCTTCCAGAAACTTTGAAAAATTTTCTGCAGAAGTTTCCATCTTTCTAGCGGGGTTAGGTTAACTGAAGAATAGTCAGGTTCTGGTATTGAAGTCAAAGCAGTGCCTATGATAAAATGTCCTGGAGTTAGAGCATTTAAGTCGCTTGGATCATTCGAGAGCGCAACAAGAGGTCTTGAGTCCAAGCACGATCCAATTTGAGTAATTAAAGTAAGGAACTGTTCATAAGTTAATATTTGTTTGCCAATAGTTTTTTTTAAATGACCTTTCATCTGTTTTATTCCAGCCTCCCAAAGGCCTCCAAAATGGGAGGCTGATGGTGGATTGAAATTCCATTTGATTGTTTCTTCGGACAAATATCTGTGGATTTTTTCCTTAGAGGATATTAAGGACATCATTTTTTTCATTTCGTTGTCGGTACCTACAAAAATCGTTCCTCTGTCTGAAAACAATTCTTCAGGTTTTCCTCGTCGAGCAACAAACCTCTTCAAAGATGCGAGGAATGTTTCAGAGGTGAGATCACTGAGTATTTCCAAATGAATTGCTTTTGTGGAAAAACAGATATATAAACAAATATAACTTTTATAAGATTTAACACGTCGGCCCTTACGAGGTTTGATGAGAAAGGGGCCTGCAAGGTCAACCCCGACTTTCGAAAACACTCGCGATGGCACTACACGAGCAGCTGGAAGATCACCCATCAATTGAGAGGCTAAGTTCGATGTGGCTCTAAAACACTTCATACAGTTCCGCAGATTCCTTTTCACAGCGTCTCTTGCATTAATTATCCAATATTGTTGTCGCAGGACTGAAATTGTTAACTGAGTTCCACTGTGAAGATGTTTTTCATGAAAGTACTTTATAATTAAATCTGTAATGTGATGCGTTTCGGGAAGTATCATTTGGTGCTTTTGACTCTCAGGTAGGTTTGCGTGTCTTAATCTTCCACCAACACGAAGAATTTCATTCTTTTCTAGAAAAGGATTTAAAGAAAGGAGTTTGTTACTAGCATTCAGGTTTCTTCCAGATTTTAAAGTCTTTATTTCCTCTTTAAATTCATGTCTTTGAACCAACTTCACAATAATTTTAGTTGCCTCATCAAGTTCTTGTATAGTTAAAAAGCCAGTATTTCGCACAGATCGACATTTAGTATTTTTTTATAAATCTAAGACACCAAGCTGTAACACGTCTTAATTTAGACCAAGATGAAAACTTGTATAATAATTCAAATTCATTATTGCCATGAGTTAAAGAGCAAACAATAGTTTTCCATTGTTCTCGCAAAATCTCTTCTTCAGGTATTTTCGCTTCATTTTCAGGTAGTGGTGTCGGTAAGTGCTCTTCTTTCAACCAGATTGGACCCTTCAACCATTCTTCATTCTTCAACAATTCAGTTGCTGTGCAACCACGAGATAGCACATCAGCTGGATTTTTAACCCCTGGACAAAATCTCCACTGAGACGGGTCTACTAATCGTTGAATTTCACACACTTTGTTCTCTACAAACGGCTTCCAGTTACTAGCACTTCCTTTGACCCAATAAAGGGTAATTTGGGAATCACAGAAGCATAGTATGTTTTTGACGGGAATTGAAAATAGCCGCCCAAGATAATGAGCTAATCGAGCAGCTGTTAAGGCTCCCATCAATTCAAGTCGAGGCAAAGTAAGTTGTTTGAGAGGAGCTACTCTTGTCTTTGACATAATAAATGAAGTTTCACGGGAACAAGGATCACGAAAATAAGCTACTGTACCATATCCCTTCAAACTGGCATCGCAGAAAACACAAATTTGAATAGTTTCAGGAATTAATTTTTCAAAATTCGTAAAATATTTTCTAGGCACTTCAAAATATTCTAAATCCTGTATTTCACTATGCCATTTCCATTTCTTAAATTTTTGTGTTAAAGCATCGGGTAAAGCAGAATCCCAATCAATACCCTGATCCCATAATTCTTGCATTAGAAATTTAACTCTTATTATAAAAGGGGCAATAAACCCTACAGGGTTATACACCTTTGCTACAGTTTGTAAAACAATTCTCTTAGTGATAATTTCATTATCAAACCCTTCTAACAGAGATTGAAAGTCTATTTTTAACGTGTCATTATTAGTTGACCACATTATTCCTAATACCTTAGAGATATTTCCCTCATTTATTTCTTCATCAACGCTTATTCCACGTTTTTCCCACAACTGTCTTAACTCGTAAGAATTCCCTTTGAACTTTCTTAATGTCATATTGGCATCTTTAAGTATTTTCACAGCACCCACCAGACGATAAAATAAATGCTTCATTTACAGAATTAGCACCATGAAAGAGATCGTCAACATATAAGGAAGTATCAAGCATATTCACAACTTTCTCAAACAAGTTCTTATATCCCTTTATATGATGTTTAATGGCAGGGCCCGACTTAGACTACCTGCAGCCCCGGGGCAAGCCTATTCTGGGGGGCCCCCTTGCAGTGGCATAAGAGCTCTTTAGGTTGCAGAATTTCTGCATATGTCTGTAGGGTGGCCCCTTCCAGAAGGGGGGCCCAGGGCATTTGCCCCGTATGCCCTGCCGTTAGTCAGGGCCTGTTTAATGGTAGCCGAGAGCAAAAAGGGTGATGTTGTAACACCAAAAGTTACACGGGTCATGCGGAAAGCCTTTTATAGAGGATTTTTACTGTTTATATCATCAAACCATAGAAACCGTAAAAAGTTTCTATCATTTTCTGCAACCTGTATTTGCAGAAAAGCCTTTTCTATATCACAAACGAAGGCAATTTTGTGAAGGCGGAATTTCAAAATAATATCTAAAATATTAGGATTTAAATTGGGGCCTGAATATAAACATTCATTTAAAGATTTTGCTTCTTTTTCTTTGGAAGAAGCATCAAACACTATTCTGACCTTTGTGGTGGACTTATCTGTTCTTACTACCGGTCTGTGAGGCATATAATATGCATCGGTTTCATTTTTGTTTAATTCCACTCCTCTATTATTCCCATTTTATTTTGTTCCTCAAGAATTTTTTCATATTCGTTTTTAAGCCTTTCATTTTAAGACAGTTTTGTTCTCAAACCCCAAAGTCTATTTTTGGCTATTTCTATGTTAGATTTCAATTCATTTTTATTTTCCTTCCACAAAAATTCAATTTCATATCTTCCCTTAACAAAATTTAAATTTTCATTGAAAGAATTAATAATTTCTGTATCTCTCTGTGACAGAGAATCATTCATACTGTCACATATTCCAAGTGATTCTAAACCCCAAAAACGCTGCAAATCAAAACTGTCAAATTTATTGATAGATACAAAATGCGAATTAATTACCTCTGTACTATTATTATTTAATTTCTCCACTACAGTATATCCGAAAATAGTATTAGCAACATATACATTATCCCCAATTTCTACAATGATACCTCTCTGTATTTTCCAAAAATAATCCGCTCCTAGCAAAATATTAATTTTTGAATCACTTAATAAATTGTCTGCCAATTTCCAGTTTTTATTTTTAATATAACTTTCAATTTCTGGTTCGCCCGTTGGGCTTTTCAAGGGAGTCGCGGATATTAAGTCTGTAGCTAATACTTCAACATGAATGAGCCGACAAGGGTTTATTTTGCTACGCAGTTTAATATCAAAAACTTCGAATTCCTCTTCTTTACCTTTGTTGATGCCAAACGCAAAAACGGTTAATTTTTCTTTTCTTACACGGGTTAATTTTAATTCGTGAGCCAATTCTTTAGTAATAAAACTTTTCTCACTTCCGGAATCCAATAATAGTCTGACAGTTTTTCATCTAGAATTAGATTGTGTTATTACGCAACATGTTTGCAATAACGCTGCCTGATTACTATTTTTCAAATGCGAATTCGATACTATAGCATTCTCTACTACTTCTGGTTTCAAGTTTTTTGAAAAACAAAATAATTTGTTATGATCTGTTGCTTTACATTTTTCGCAAGGCTGCGATTTCACTCGACACTGTGATGACAGATGAGATTTTAGAAAGCATTTATAACACCTGCCATCCTTCTTTAATTTTAACCTTTTCTCAACATCAGTTAAATTAGCACATTCAAGAGAAGGATGATCATAATTCTTGCAAAATATTTTTTACATTTACATTCAATGAATTCATTTTATTTGAAATTTTTCTGTCACTAATTTCGGAATTAATTTTATTTACAATTACCGAAGCATTTTTATAATTAATCATACTAAAGGATTTTTCACGAGATTCCAGTTCTATTTTAAGAAAATTAATTAAGTCTGTCACATCAGAATCATCCTTTTTTTTATCACTTTGCCTATAATATTCAACTACTAGATCGTTTGGCAGTAATTTTAAAAAAATTGGATTCAGCAAATGACCATATTGGCCTTTTGTCACCCCTAAATTAGATAAACTGCGAATATTTATTTCACAAACATCAAACAATTTCCTTAACGCACTTATATTTGCTGAACTTTTAACAGGCTCCAAATTCAATAACTTGTTCATATGGGCATTTATAATAATATCTTTTGCCTAAAACGATTGTTCAACATTTCAATGCAATTATCATAATTTTGTTCCGTAAGTGAAAACCTTTCAATAACATTGTACGCTTTGTCAGTTAAAAGCGTTTTCAGGTAAGTAAATTTTTCAATTTTTGTAAGACTTTCATTTAAATGAATAGAATTCTCGAAACAATCGAAAAACTCGAACCATTTTTCAATTTGGCCACTGTATTTCGGTAAATACATTTTTGGCAATCTCACTGAAGAACAAGTTTTTGTTTGGGTTTCACTGACAGAACAATTTGAATTATTTTCATCTTTATTACACCTTTTTAATCGTAGCTTGATTTTACACTTGGCAGAGATTATTTGCTCGACATATTTATCGCTTGTTGCGATATGTTTTTCGTACTCTTTTATGTCTTCTATTAAATTTTCAATTTGAACGTTTAAATTTTTTAATGAAATTTCTCTTTCAGTTAACATTTCTTTAATCTCGTTAATTTCGTCTTATTTTGTATTTTCTATATCATCTGCCAATAAATTGTCTAACTTAGTAATTAATTTTGTCACACTAGAGCGTTCCGTAGAACGCTTAGCTTTTAATTTCTCTTAATTCATAGCGAGCAAATAATCAAGTAAAAAAGAAAACAATCGAATAAATGACTCAAAATCTAATATGATTTAATCAATGTTATAAATATTTGCAAAATTTTGCTTACCTGGTTCAATATCCAGGCAGCTATCCAATAATGCATCCGAAATTCCAGTCATTATTATTTCACAGTTCCGTTTTCAAAATCACTTATCCAAGCTTTCAAATCCATTTTAAAAATCCATTAATCCAAATAAATTAATATCTAAAGGTAATTTTACGGGATTTCACTTATCCCGGGTTTTATGCACCATGAAAAAATGCAGAATTATTTATAATCACGATAACATATTTCATGCTTTGTCACTCTAGAATTCAGTGTTCTGTTTCAGGAAAACAAAAAGTTCTTGAATAGGAGAGCATATACTTTATTTCAGAAATTAAACGCAAAAGGGAACTATTTGCAGAATATTAAAAACGGATTCACAATTTATAATTAAATTCTGGAGTTAATCAGGTAATAATATTGTTTCACCATAAAAGGAGCCATGATATGTTGTAATAAACAAGGTTCAAGAAAAACAAAACTTCATGTTTCAAGATAGACCGAAAAACTAAAAATAAAATAAAATAATCTGGTGTGTCACTCACACGACTTTCTCTTACCCTGAAATTTAATACTATAAATACAGGTAGGAGATTAAGAGGTAAGATAACGATTTTATGTAAACCTATGTTAAACAATTCAAATTAGGCTTCGGAAGAGTTTTATATGATAATTAATTCTGTGTCAGGGGGGCTACGGCCCAAACAACCCCTCGTTTCATTAATGCACCTAGATTTATATAAAATTTAATTCGGTTATTAAAGAATAATTCTGTTTTTAAAAAATAATTTCTCAAAATTATTATTTAAAAAAATTATCTTTTGTGATAATGCAGACGATTTCCATATTAGAGAGTATAACACTAAATATCCAAAAAAAGTCCATTTTATTCTCAATATTAAAAAAAAAAAAACTTTCACTTCGGGAGTGCCGACAGAAGTGAAAACGTGAACAACTACGTGTGTATTTCTTGAATCGTCAGGAAATATTTTATTGTGTAGGAAATACTTTTAAATGAAGAGTTTTTTTATTCATTAATATAAAGTACTACTACAAAAATTTTATTACAATTTTATTTAATGCGCTGACTGCAATAGAGACAGTGTCCGGAGATGAGAGAAGTCGTGTAGAGCCGCACCAGATTGTAACAACGTGAGAAAAATGGCGGCTTTGGCCTTTCTCACGGTTTTGTGAGGTCTAACTGCAATAGAGACAGTGTCCGGAGATGAGAGAATTCGTGTAGAGCCACACCAGATTGTAAAAACGTGAGAAAAATGGCGGCTTTGGCCTTTCTCACGGTTTTGTGAGGTCTAACTGCAACGTTTCCGGCTGCAATCTTTAAGAGACAGTGGCCGGAGATGAGAGAAGTCGTGTAAAGCCACACCAGATTGTAAAATCGTGAGAAAAATGGCGGCTTTGGCCTTTCTCACGGTTTTGTGAGGTCTAACTGGAATAAAGACAGTGTCCGGAGATGAGAGAAGTCGTGTAGAGCCGCACCACATTGTAAAAACGCGAGAAAAATGGAGGCTTTGGCCTTTCTCACGTTTTGTGAGGTCTAACTGCAAAGTTCCTGGCTGCAATCTTTAAGAGACAGTGTCCGAAGATGAGTGAAGTCGTGTAGAGCCGCACCAGATTAAAAAAACGTTAGAAAAATGGCAGCTTTGGGCTTTCTCACGGTTTTGTGAGGTCTAACTGCAAAGTTCCCGGCTGCAATCTTTAAGAGACAGTGTCCGGAGATGAGAGAAGTCGTGTAGAGCCGCACCAGATTATAAAAACGTTAGAAAAATGGCAGCTTTGGGCTTTCTCACGGTTTTGTGAGGTCTAACTGCAATAGAGACAGTGCCTGGAGATGAGAGAAGTCGTGTAGAGCCGCACCAGATTTTAAAACAATATACAGTGTATAATTATTAACACTTCACATTAGCAAGTTAATTGTATGATACATTATTTGCATCATACAAGGACGGGAAGCGTTTGCTGACGATGACGCGAATTCAATGATTTTTGTTCTCCCAAAAGTTTTCACTTCAAATGGAAAGCGTTAGCGGACGATGATGGGAGTTCAATGATTTTTGTTCACCGAAAAGTGCTCAACGCGCCTAAAGAAGTTTTCACTTCAAAAAATACGATTTTTTCAAAGTTTTTTTTTCGTTAAAAGTAAAAAAAATCGATAACTTTGTTTTAAATTATCGCAGATCGATGGTTCAACCATTCGTTTTGAAGATATTGGCGAGCTCTTTTGAAAGATACCCATTATGAAAATTTACTCCCCTCGAGTGGGGACTTCCCCCCAGGGGGGGAGGCGAGGCTCCTACGCACACAATTTTTTTTTCCCAGTTGACTATCTCTATTAGAAAATATATATATTCGTTTCATTTAGTTTAGTGCAGTCTACAGACGTTAAACTCTACTTACCTGCAATTTCCCCCATAGGCGTAATGTATTAGAATTCTCTTGATTGTCCCTGTACACGAACCATTTTTTTTATCTTAACGAAAAGCTTACTGTATCATCCTATATGATACACATTTAACATACCAAGTTTGAACTTTCTGCCATAATTTGTTTTTGAGATATGCTGATAACAGACAGACACACACACAGACACACACACAGACACACTGACACACAGACTTACACACAGACCATTTGCTTATTTTTCGTATTCAGGGCACCTCAAAACGTGTAAATATAACAAAATCTCGCGTTCGAAAATTTGACCCCAAAACAATACTTTCTCTACCTTATGGGTAAGAGAAAGTAAAAAGGGAACATCAGAGAGAGAAAAATTCACCTCTCATTTGGCAAAGAGCCAAACCTACCAGTCATGGGGGGGAAAGCATGAATCGAAAGCACAATCTACGCTCAAACAAATATATAAATACAGTCGGAAAACTTTTTACAGCAATTTCTTATAGTAAATCCGAATATTTTCGTATGTTCCAATAAACAAATTACACTGTATATATAAAAAAAAGCACCAAGGACTTATCCGAATGGGACAAAGATTGGTAGATGTGATGTACATGTGGAGAGAAACAAATAATTACAGTTTCACAAAATTTGAATGATTTAATCAAGGGGAAGGGACTCACAAAGTAAACAAGTCAATAACGAGTTGTTCCACTTCTGGGCCTTATGTACGCAGTCATTTGGCTTGGCATTAAATGATAGAGTTGGCAGATGCACTCCTGTGCAGTATCGTGCCATATTCTGTCCAATCGGTACGTTAGATTGGCAAAATCCCGAGCTGGTTGTAGGACCCTTTTTATGATGCTCCAAACATCCTCAGTGGAAGAGAGATCCGGGGACTGAACTTAACCCCATTTTACTGAGCCGCCTATTAAAGGTCTTTGAAGTCATTGAAGTACGAATTACACGTAGGATCGACGATAATGATGAATTGGAGCTTTGAGTACCGCTTTGCAATTGACTATTTCTCACTTTCTGTCCTCTCTTTAGGCCGACCGCTTCCTCCCTGGCGTTGTGTCGGCGACGATTCACCCATTCCTGTCAATATCATCTAAAAGTGGTACCGCTCCTATCCAATTGTCAAAAAATTCGCAATTAGACCAACCGTCATCTTTGAGCCCAACTACACACCACACTCAAATGCTGGCATTTGTGCATGTTGTTTGTGCACCTGTATGCGAGGCATAGTTACTGTCTTTCTGAGTAGACGGAATAACATTCTCGAAGAATTTATGACCTGGAATAAACATTTCTTATTTTTAATATTCTGCCAATTGCGCAGTTAAGATGCGCTGCAGCGTCGCATGCTCATTCGATGGCAGCCAAACTTTGAAAATTTTCAATTTTCCATCGAAACCTGCATGTATGTCCATTTGTGTCCAGTTTGCATTACTCCTTCTTGGTGCGTCGCTTAATTTTTATTATTATTTTTTTTTTTTTATTATAGAGTATATTATTTTTAATCATGCTATTACTATTGGAAACAAACTTCTAGAAAATGTATTTAGATCTCGTAATTTAAAATTCTAAAATTATTTTCAGAAATGACAGCGCGGACAGGCAGAAGGTACAATTTTTAACTTAGTTGAACTGTGTTAAAATCAGATTAACACATTAAAAAATTCACTTCGAGCAATTTTCACTCATATCTCGCACTATACGGGTATCTGAATGAAAAACATAAAGTAGCCTTGTATGTCAATCATTGAAGCCCATCTTTTAAAATAATTTAAAAATCATGTTTCTGTACACTTGAGTATTGCGTAGTAATATCGTATGTTATCTTCAGTATAAAAGTATTAAAATATTATTAAAAGAAATATATCATACATCGTAATGTACTAGAAAGCGTATGTGAGTCTTTGTACATAAACAAGTTATGTTATTTCTACCTTTTTCAACAGGAAGTATGTCACAAGACACTGGTTGGTTGATTGGGCTTAAGGGCCCGTTTCACTCACCGTTGCCGGAAGCCGAAGCTAATGTTATTATATGGGAAATTTTCTTTACAAATAACTTATTAACTAATACATATTTTTAAATTCTGTTTCCACATTCTGAAAATTTCCAACTGTTAAATTGCTGGACCTTTTTAAAAAAGTATTTTTTAAATTTTTTATATTTTATTTGAAGCTGCAAAATACGAATTTTCAATATGTGAAATTTTTCATTTTGCAATTTCAAAATAAAATAAGAATAATTAAAAAAATACATTTTTTAAAAAGGTGCGTCAATTTCACAGTTGGGAATTTCCTGAATGTGGAAGCAGAATTTAAAAATATGTATTAGTTAGTAAGTTATTTGTAAAGAAAATTTCCCATAGAATAACATTGGCTCGGGATTCCGGCGACGGTAAGTGAAAAGCGCAGTTAACGTAGTACTAGTGCTGTGCTTTGGGCAATTAGCGACGGTCTAAGACACCCCCCCCCCCCATAAAAGATGGTCTGGAGATATGCCATCACGATTTCGAACCTCCACGGAGGGGATGGTTCCCCTGCCTCGATGGCCCTCCAGAGGTATAATTTAGAGAGGAACATGGAGGACATTAGAGTCACGACAGATTTTACGTGCACCAGTCACCATTAGTGTGCACGTCGGTCTTTGCCTGGTTCAAGTATCGAACCCGGAATCTTCACAATAAACTGTAATAACACATATCATTTTCAAAGGTTCGAAAAATTTTTACTAGTGTAACTGACAGACTGGTATATACACGTATAAACCGAAATCGTGTATATATATTTCTCTTTTTCTGGAACGTGCTTAAAAAAAATAAGTAATACGGAATAAATAATTAATTAACATTGAAAAACAATAAAGCAGTATTTTTATGTCTTTTCATTTTGCTTGAATTATTTAGTTTTTTTTTTTTTTTTTTTTTTTTTTTTTTTTAATTATTATTATTTTTCATCGTTTTTTACTAGCGAATTCCATTGTTTATTTTACAGTAAAGCATTTTTTTTTTCTTTTAAGTAACGAATTCTAATATTACAGCCATTTTTAAAAGGGCATTTTTGAATAAAATTAGTTGAAAAAGCTTTAAAATATTTATTTGAAAAGCATTAACGATCAAAGATAAAAAACTGAAAGTAAACATTAAAATTACACGATATATGATTTAAATTAAATCTGAATATACTTTAGTGTTTAGATAAAACAAATATATATGTATATATACATATATAAGATACTTTTTATGACAGTAAAATATTAAATATGAATGCAATATATTTATACGAATTAAATTTATAAAAAAAAAAAAAAAAAAAAAAAAAAAAACTAAAATTGAAACATGTAGGGTTTTTTTTTTATGCTAAATGAAAAAAAAAGAAAAAAAGAAAGAAAATAAATGATGCAGGAAATAAAACAGAAAAAAACAGATAAAACTATTTTAATTAATTTCAGTTTGAGAAATGCATAAATTATTTTCTCTATATTCACTACACTCTCTTTATTACCCTCGTACATTTTTATGAAACTTTTTCAATTTATATTTTGGAAAAATAATATGTTAGATAATTAATAAAAAAAAATAATAATAATAAAAAAACTTACATTAAAAAATATTTTTGTTATATGACATGTTTTATTTTATTTTATTAAAATAATAATAATAATTATTTTTTGGTGTTTTGTTGTTAACTAGAAGAACATGATTTTAAATTTTAATAAAATATTAAGGAATTATTTCATTCACACTAACGAGAAACATTAGTGGTAAATAATTCTAAGCAATTTATGCAAAGCAAATTAAGAACTTGGCAAATTATACAAAAGATCACTGTTATTGAAAGCATTGATAAGGCACATAAAACACGTGCATAAACAGTTAATGGCGTACAATTTAAAAGAGCAAGTGAATTCCCTGGTCGGAATTCACAACTGATTTAATAGATTTGACACACGAGACGTTATTGACACACAAACTGTTTTTACATACATAACTCATTGCATTGCAAGCAGTTGTTCGATGTTGACAGCATCTGCATCGTGGAGAGAGGAAGATAGGTGGAAGAGAGTGATTGAACATCATGTTTTAAAAGTTGCTTAATATGTGAGATATTATGCAAATATATGCTGATTAAATTTGAGTGAATACTAGACTGACAGGAGCGATACTATTCTTCAATATAATCCATTTTAAGGGAAGGCAATATTCCAGCTTCTATGATATATAATTGCACCAAACTTGGTATATTTATACCGAGTGATTCAAAATAAATGTTAGAGATTATTTCTTAAACTAACATTCATAGAAGCATACTTCCAAATACAAAATTTGCTCGAAATAAAAATAACTTTAAGGTGTTGCCGTTTTATCCAAAGGTCTGTATAAATTTTAAAATACTAAATTTAGTTTTCATAGGGTTTCTCCTGTTTATTACTTATATTTAGAAAAATATCACCTATTGTAAGTTAAAGCAAAGTACCATATCTCTGAAAAAAAAATCCCCTTCGTGAATTTTTTTTTTTTTTTTTTTTTTTAAGGAATTTACACGATTTTACCTGTAAAAGATAATTACTTCAGGTGAATAACTATGAGATGATATAAGTTAAATGATGATCCATGTGTTTGTAAACAGCAATTAAATCTATTACAAAGCAGAGACTGACTTGTTTTCGGAAATTTAGTATGTAAATTAATACTGTGCTGTGATGTAAAAAAAAAAAAAAAAAGTTAAATCTTTTAGGCTTCATTCATTAAGTGCGTAATATTGAAAAAGATTAAAAAAAAAAAAAAAAAAAAAAAAAAAAATACAGTAAAAGAATAATATAGTGTGGCTCTCCCACGACTATCTCATCCCTGCATTTTAATACTATAGAGTATAGACAGATTGCAGATTAAAAGATTATATAACAAGAACTGTTATAAACCTACATTTAAAAGCATTCGAACTATTCTTGGGTACAGTTTAAACTGATACATAATTCTGTGTGTGGGGAGGGGGGGGTACCGCTTCCTTAACCCTTTCGCTACCAGCGTCACATATATGTGACGATAAGATTTTCTTACCTGAGCCCGGCGTCACAAATATGTGACGGGTGTTCATTATCAGTTTATGATAATTGTTTGTATGAAATCGTGTCGCACACAGACGGGTTATGTTATAAAACAATAAAATAGATACAGGATGTTATTGGTTTTAGTTAGAACATTATAGATACATCCCACAAAAATAAATGACAATTGGTATCGTATTTAAATAGTAAGACGTCTGGGCTGTGGTGGTGGTTTTTCTCCTGAAGCTCTGGTAGCGAAAGGGTTAAAACCCCTGTTTGAATGTACTGCCTACACCTACAATTATATAGAAATCAAAGCTATTGTTAAATTTGAAAGTTTATTTCAACTTATTCAGCCTGCTTTCACACTCACCACTTCTCGAAACTTGTCAATCTTTATCAATGTTTTTCAGATAGCAACCTCATGTGAACTTTAAAATAAAACATTTAAATTGGCCGCAATAATTTATTTTTTTAAACAGATATACACAAATATTAATCCTTAAAAGATTGATTTTAATATTAGGGGAATTTTAAAACTGGCAATTACATAAAAAGAAGATCTAAAAATTTAATTAAAAATTATATGTTATTTACCGTATGTGTATAAAAGGAATTAAATTTCATTCTAGAAGAGCACTTTTCCTGGACATGATAAATAATAATAAAGAACTTTCACCAACTCCATGAAGCATTCACTCATTTATTGGACCCCTGGAGGTCTTTCATAAAATATACTCTTAAATGTAGTTCTACATTAATAACACTCAGAACAACCGTAAATGTAATCCAGCCATTTCCAAATATAGTTCCACTATATTTTAGTTTGGTTTTCATAACATATAATATATGAAATATGTTTTTGTGCGCATAAAAAGTATATCTTCATTTAATTTTATTTAGTGCAGCCTATAGACTTTAAACAGTCGATTTCAAAATTTTCGCCCGTAATATATTTGATTCATGTATACGAACCAATTGCGTGATATCAACGAAAAATTTAATATGACATCCCTATATAATACAGATTTAGAATAACGAATTTGGACTTCCTTTTATAACTTTTTCTTAAGATTTGCTGATAGCAGACACACACACAGAGATGCACAGACCAACTACTAAAAACATGATTTTCGAATTCAGCGCGCCTCAAGACGAGTAAATATAACAAAAGCTCGATTTGAAAATTTTATCAAAAAACAATATTCTCTCTACCAGGTATGTAAATAAGAGTTTATTATCTTACTGATATTTCGAATATCGTCTGCATTTTATTAGGTAGATTCCTTATAGGAAATCTACGTATTGAAATGGTCCTCATGATAGGACTTCTGGAAAGTTGCTTCATATTATTTACTTAAGGGCCCTCTTCACTCACCGCCGCCGGAAGCCGAAGCTAATGTTATTCTGTGGGCAATTTTTCTTTACAAATAACTTATTAACTAATACATATTTTTAAATTCTGTTTTCATATTCTAAAAATTTCCAGCTGTTGAATTGACGGACCTTTTTTAAAAAAATATTTTTTTAATTTTTTATATTTTATTTTGAAATTGGAAAATGAAAAAAATTCACCTATTGAAAATTCGTATTTTGCAGATTCAAAATAAAATATAAAAAATTAAAAAAATAATTTATTAAAAAAGGTCCGTCAATTTAACAGCTGGGAATTTTCAGAAAGTGAAAACAGAATTTAAAAGTATGTATTAACTAATAAATTATTTGTAAAGAAAAATTTCTCATAGAATAACATTGGCTCGGGCTTCCGGCAACGGTGCGTGAAGAGGGCTGTTAAGATATTGTATGATGTATAAGAAATTTCTGCACTTTTGAAAAAAAAAAAAAAAAAAAAGGAAAAAAAAAAGTGTTTAATTTTAAATTCTTTATTAAAGGATTCACTCAGAAATTTCAATTTATATTAATTTGACACCTTTTACACGTGAATACTATAGGTCGATTTCGATTATTTAATTTTCTAGTTGAAAGAAAAAGTGTTTAATGCAAGATCGTCACTCTAATTTATAATAAATTTATTTGGTAAACAATAAATTTGAATGGTAACACCCATTTCTCACAAAATAGTCGAATATCTCAGATTAAGGCACTTCGGAAAAATGGATGGTTTAAATACTTTTAACTAATTCTTGATAAAATTCCAAACAAAAATTTGTTAGAGATAAACCCCTATTTTTAAAGAAATATGGAATGACTCTTCTCGACATTCCGAAGATTAACCTATTAACGGTCTTTTATATAAATTAAAGTAAGAGGTGTCGTTAAATAAACATAAAAGAAAATTATAAAAAGGTGCTTCCCTATATATTCTAGTATAGTGTGTTGTTTAATTTAACGCAGTTGCGCTTGAAATAATTTTAGTTCAGAGATCATAAAGAAAACGAATATTCCGTTGTACCCCATTAAAAATCTATAAGTGCTAGATTCACTAAAATTTATGCAGTTTGGGTTGCAGTGACCTACAACATGTATATAAATTTTTAGTTCAGTTGAATAAGGTGTTTAAACGCTATCGCAGATTAAGTAGTTTGAGTCCATAGGCCATAATGATAAAGAATTTTTCTTCATGTCTTTGTAAAAAAACTATAAGTGCTACATTCACCAAATTATGTACAATTCATGTAACGTTGACATATAAAAATTTTCAGTTTATTCAAATAAAATATTTAGACGTTATCGTACTACATATAATTTGAGCCCATAGCTCATAATTATGAAGAATTTTTGTACCTGGTTAAAAAAAAAAAAAAATAAATAAATAAAAAAACCTATAAGTTCTATATTTATGAAAAACTGTACAATTTTTACGACAGTGATCTTCAACATGTATATAAATTTTCAGGTCAATCAAATAAGGCATTTAGACGATATCACAATTTAAGTGATTTGAGCCCATAATGATAAAGAATTTTTCTTTTTGTCTCTGTAAAATAAAGTTATAAGTGCTAGATATACCAAAATCAATAGGATTGTGCTACGCTGACCTATAACATACGTACCAATTTTCAGCGCATTTGAACAAAGCGTTTAGACGCTATCGTGTTCTCTCTCTCTCTCTCACGCACACACACAAATAACCATTTACACACTCATATACACACACTCATATACACGCATATACATGCATCACTGTAAAATACCAAAGATGAACTCAGGGGACCACAAAACGCATAGATGCACCTAATTCTCAAAATCGAATTTTTATCATGATTACAATACTTTTCCTCACATATGTATGATCGGAAAGTAAAAGTTAAATTCAGATCTGTTCTATATCCATTTAGGTAATAACCAGAAAAGAATTATGACAATTTTAAATATAAAATAAACTAATATAATATTAATTAAGAAATGATGTGTGCATATAAATTTACTTGAATAGATATTTTAAATCCTGTGTATGCAAAGTTATAAATGACACAAATGATAACAAGTGGTGGCTCTCTATCAGCAATTAAAAAAAAAAAAAAAAAAAAAAAAATCTTGAGTGACTCCACTCTACTTTCCGAACATTGAGTAATTAAGGGTTTTGTAGGTAAAGTAAAGTAAGAGGAGTTGTTAAATGAACAAAAGAGAAAATTATAATAGGATATTTGAGTATTTTTCTCCATATATAGTAACGATGTTTAATTTAACGCTATTGTACGTTGAGCCCATAGATCACAATAATAAAGGCTTTTTCGTTGTGTACCTGTAAAAACCTTTAAATGTTAAATTCACCAAAATGCTTATAAGTAGTGCAACAGTGAATTATAATACTTATATAAATTTTCAGCTTCATCGGATGAGGAATTTAGATGCTATCGCACTTTAAAGCTTGAGCCAACACGTCACAATAATAAAGAAATGTACATTGTGTCCCTGTAAAAAGAAGCATAAGTGTTAGATTCTCTTGTGACGGTAACCTATAACATGTATATATATTTTTAGTTCATTTGAATGAGGTGTTTAGTCGCTGTCACACATTAAATAATTTGGGCCCATAGTCACTAATAATAAACAATTTTTATTTGTGTCCCTGTAAAATTCTGTAAATGCTAGAGTCACCAAAATCTATACAGTTCGTGTGACGGTAACCTAAAACATGTATATAACTTTTCAACTCAAACGGATAAGGAATTTTGATGATATCGCACTTTAAATAATTTCACACCCTAGGCCATAATGGTACAGAATTATTTGTTGTGTCCCGGTAAAAAACTATAAGTGCTCTAGATTCGCCAAAACGTATACAAAGCGCTCAGTTGAATAAGGCGTTTAGATGCTATCGCACTTTTAAAAATTTGGTCACATAGGCCATAATGATAAAGAGTTTTTCTTTGTGTCCCTATAAAAACACTATAAGTACTAGATTCACCAAAATCTACACAATTCGTGCAACTGTGACCTATAACATGTGTATAAATTTTTTGCTCATTTTAATAAGACGTTTGGACGCTATTATTTTTTCTGAATTACAGAAAAATTCTGGCAGCAAAAAAGGACTTTTTTATGACAGTGTATTCAATATATTATAACTTTCAACTCATTCAAGCAAACATTTAGACGTTAGCGTGTTCACTCACACACATACATACGCACATACGCACATACATACACACACACATACATACATCATCGTAAAAATAGTGTAAATTGACTCGGGGGACCTCAAAACGTGTAGAAATATCAAAATATCAAATTCGGATTTTTGACATGATTACAATACTTTCCTTACATGTGCATGTTCGGAAAATAAAAAAAGTTTATTCATATTTATATTTTATTATCATTGTTTTAGTTTCTTCAAACAACAACTTTACCGGAACATTAATAAATTAAACAAAAATTTTGATTTTGGTTTAACATGTAACCTGTAATACCTCTGTATACATATAGTTAAAGCACTCAATATAAGAATACACTGCTTTATTTGCTAAAAGTACAAATCAAAAATTAAAAGTTCAATATATGTTAAGATACCGCACGATATCTTTTTCAAGACTGTTTATTTAAAAATAAAAAAACTGAAATGTCAACATACACTAAGTGAGAAAAAAAATAGCCGCACTTGGAAATTTTTCTTTTCACCTTCTACAACCGCCAATTTTATCGTTTAAAAAGCAAATTTTTGAACAGATTTTATAATGTTGTTTTCCACATACACTTTAGCATTGATTCCAGTGTTAAAAACAAAATGCAATTGTCAGAACAATTGTAATTTTAGAAATTATTTAAAAAATGGTAAGAATAAGGCAGTTAACCATGCCACAAAAAGTATGAATTTTTGAATGAAAATCAAAAAATGTTTTAATACGTGAGATGGTAAAATAATTAAATGTTAAGGAAATATTGGTAAAATGGTTTTTAGCAAGATATAAAATTTTTTGGCCGTTTAAACAGGAAATTTGGCTTCAGACGTCCATGTTGCTCATCCAAGCGAGATGTCCGTAAGTTAAAAATTCATCTCCTTATATTATTAAAATCTGTGCGCGTCTGTCTTTCTGTCTGTGAGAAATGCCTTGTGACCGCTAAAGCTCCGGCGCTAATGGTCGCATCGCCTCGAAACCGGTGTCGACAGACGCAGAATTTTTTCATCTCGACATCGCGATAATTCGCTAAGCGATGCGACCCTAATTAGCGGAGATATTAATTAAAATGTCCACCCATGTCTACCAAAAAATGACCCAGAATTCATGATTAAATGCTTAAAAAGCGACACTTTTACGGAAAAAGTGGGAAATTAATTAGAAATATCAGTCGTATTGTTACAAACAAGATACCATTGGAAAGGGCTTTTTTTTCTCAGACCGATGGTATAAACGGCTTATCGATCGGACAATTAGATTTTTTTAAATTAACTAAAGTAAAAAAAATGGTGACAACAAATCACAAGCATTTTAACTTGGCAGACGATCTTGAACGGAAAGAAAAAACATCTGGTGTTTAATGAGGTCACGTGTTTTTGTACTGCGATTAAAAATTGCAATTTTCTATTTTCTTCAATTTTTCAAAATTCGCACATTTCAATTAGTATACAATCGTAACACCACAAAACAAACTTGCAGTTCAAATTTCAGCGATTTTGGTCAATAAACAAAAGATTTACATTTTAATTGCAAATTAAATTTTATCTTTACACGCCTGACATTTTATCTGTCGAAAGAGGATACCAGTTTCAAAACGACACAAATACACTTAGGGAAAAATATTTCTTTTTCTATTTACTTCCATTAACCGACTACCGTAGATATCGGAATTCAAAATTTCAACTGATTTACACGTTTTGAGGTGTCATGGCGCTGTAATAATTTAAAATTTCAATATTTAAAATTCTAATTATGTTTAATTTTTTTTTTATATGTCATTCGATACACATTTTAAAGTATGGTAACATTATCGAAAGGGGAATTCGAGATTTCACCCGATTTACACATTTTGAGGTCTCCTGATTAGGTTTTCTTTTGCATCGCAATAGTGGAATTCGAGATTTCAGCTTATTTACACGTTTAGCGGTCTCCTGAATGGGTTTTCTTTTGTATATCAGCTACTAATTAAAGTGTCGAAAGTGGAATTCGAGATTTCACCTGATTTACACGTTTTGAGGTGTCCTGAATGGGTTTTCTTTTGTATCTCAGCTGCTAATTAAAATAATTTCATAAGTAATACATCATTTGAAAGCTTTGTTAATTTTAAATTGAATAGTAGATTACAGAAATTCGATATTTCGACATTTCTCCTGATTTAAACGTTTTGAGGTGTCCTGAATGGGTTTCTCTTTTGTCTCAGTTACTAATTAAAAAAATTTCATAAGTAATACGTCATTTGAAAGATTTGTTGAGTTGGAATCGAACAGTAGATTATAGAAATTTCTACCGCCAGATGGCGCTGTAATATTTTTAAATTTCAATAATTCAATTTCTAATCATGATTAAATTATTTTTAATACATCATTCGACAGATATTTTAAAGTTCTTTTATATTATCGAAAGTTTTCAGCAGATTTACACATTTTGAGGCGTCCTGATTAAGTGTTCTTTTGCATCTCAGCTAATTGAGTAAGACCGTTTAAAATTGGTATATGTAGGTTAATTAGAAGGGGCTGAAAGGGTGGGGAAGAAATAGGCGTG
Organism: Salticus scenicus; assembly: GCA_963930645.1. NCBI lineage: Eukaryota > Metazoa > Arthropoda > Arachnida > Araneae > Salticidae > Salticus > Salticus scenicus. The sequence continues at coordinate 61,619,385 of OZ005661.1, read as the reverse complement.
CACCGCGCGCGTACCCCCTAACTTGCACGCGCGCAGCGCGCACGGGACTGCGCTGCCGAAGGCAGTGGGGACCCGGTCCGACTTTTTAACCGATGAGAAATAATTTTTTTAATTTTCTTTTCTTAAGAATAAAAATTTGATTTGAGAAGGAATACGTGAGCGCAGCGTGCGTATACCTTCACACGTGCGCGAGCAGCGCGCATGGGTATGCGCTGCCGAAGGCAGTGGGAACCCGGTGTGATTTTTTACCCGATCAGAAATGATTTTTTGTTAGGGGGCACGAAGTGTCAGGGAAGGAATGCGGGCGTGCACCGCGTGTATTCTTTAACTTGTGCGCGCGCAGCGCTCACGGGACTGCGCTGCCGAAGGCAGTGGGGACCCGGGCCGACTTTGTACCCCATGAGAAATGATTTTTTTTTCTTTTCTTTTCTTACGAATAAAAATTTGATTTGAAAAGGAATATTTGCGCGCAGCGCACGTATAGCTTCACACTTGCGTGCGCAGCGCGCATGGGTCTGCGCTGCCGAAGGCAGTGGGGACCTGGTGTGAGTTTTTACCCGAACAGAAATGATTTTTTGGGGGGGGGGGGGGCCGGAAGGGTCTGGGAAGGAATACGCGCGCGCAGCGTGTGTATCCCTTAACTAGTGCGCACGGGACTGCGGTGCCGAAGGCAGTGGGGACCCGGGACGACATTTTACCCGATCAGAAATGATTTTTTTTTTCTTTTCTTAAGACTAAAAGTTACTGTTAGTAATTCATTAATTTTAGTGATTCATTTGAAAATACTGACCCGCTAGCGGGCGAAGCTCGCTAGTTGCTTATAAAACCGGTTTGTATTACATTTAGAACATAAAAGAGAATTAGAAAAATTGTTTAGCAGCAAAATTTCTTTAAATACAGTGCAGCAACTATTAAACAAAGCAGGATTAAATGTCAAATAATTTGAAAAAATTGCATTCTTAGTGAAGAGAATTAAGAATGCAAGACCTCAGATGGCTAAAAAGAAAAAAAAAAAAAAAAAAATGATTAGATAATTATTGGGCTAAACTAGTTCTCTCTGATGAGTCAAGTTTAACTTATTTTGAGCTGAAAAAAACAAGCAGATCTAACAACGAAAATATCACCGACTTAATGAAAATCGCAATTTTAAAACAGTGACACATTCTCCGTACATTATGATACGGAGGTGCATAACTTTTCAAACAGTCGGACAAATTTTTATGCTCAGGGAATCAATTAACTTGAAATAAAACACAGTCTTTATAAAAGTGGTGCCTGATCGACTATTTCGGAGGTCCCTTGGACATTTCCACAAACAGCATTTCAAGATAATAATTCACCTTACTACACGACGTTTGTGGTAATTTTATTCACCTCAAATTGTCAAAATTTCCTATCCAATCCCATGAAAACCTATAATTCTGTAAGTAATAATACATTTTTCCACTTTAAGTTAAATCCCACAAAAGATATAGTAGAATTTCTTCTTTACCAGACAGGGAATTATTCCTAATCGCGATCCGCTCGAAAATGTTTCGTCTATAAAAAGGCGGGAGAGAGGGGAGGGAATTCGTAATTTGCAGCCTAGAAATCTGCCAGAGGTAGAAAAATTATTTGTGATATTTGGCACATTGAAATTTCTGAGATTTATATTAAATCACTGTATAATAAATACTACGCCATTCTGCATCACAGCAGTAATTCCATATAAAGGTGAAATCAACCCAATACAGAATACATATTTTTAATAAAAATTTGCTTAGATCTAACAAATAAATAGTTTCATTTCATATTTTAAAATATAACTTGTTTATTTCATATAATAAATCATAATAGAATAAAAAGTGTATGATTATTGCTTTAGGTTTAAAACAAAAGTTTTATGCAGATTCTTATAAAGTACTTCGTAGAGTGTAATAAAGCGAATTATTATATCGAAAATGTACATAGGTATCATTTCATCACGTTGGTATTATGCAAACAAGACAGTTTTATTTGTTTCAACCCTTCATTTTAAAGTTATTACAAATAAAAAAGGTATAAGTCATTTTTTTCTGCAGTGCGGCTTTTTTTTTTTTTTTTTTTTTTTTTTTTTTGTCGCTTAGTGTATGTTTTGAAACCACACATTATCTTTTTTAATACTGGTTGCGATCTTTAAAAGCAATATTTTCAGACATCAAGGAATATTCCTTTTTTGTGTTTGCTAGACTTCAGAACAACTTCTTTGACAAGTAATTCTGTGTGAGGGGGGTCTGTCGCCCCCCTGTACCCCTCCGTTTCATTACTGTATCTACATTTATATAGAATTCAAATCTGTTATTAAATTCAAAAGTTCATTTAAAAATTTTCAGACAATTTCTCACACAATATTCCTTGAAACTTACCAACCACTTTTCTACTAACACATGTATTAACTTCAAAATATAACTTTTGGATCTGCTGAAATGTTGAGTATTATTAAGTATTATTTGTTTTTAAAGTACTTTTTTATTTTAATTTCCTCTAAGAGATACAGACAAGGATCAAACATTAAAAATTTGACTTTGGTATTCAAAAAGCCTCAAAACGTGTAAATATACAGAAAACCAAGTGATGAATATTTAGTTTAAAAAAATGTATTTACCATATGGTCATTAGGAATTAATTTCAATTCCTGAGCAGTTTTTCTGGACATGTTAAAATATTATAGTAAAGCTTTGTTACTATCAATAAAAAAGAATGTTATGGCTTAAATATTGGCAACCCTGTATATCTTCTGAAGGTTATACACACATTACATTGTGCACATAAATAGAATCCTATATTAATAACACACAGCACAACCTGAAATACGATTTCATCAATTTATATGCATTTTTGCACTATAATCTAGTTCTTTGTGTAGTCCTGTAAACGAACAGTGATTAATTTCCATATCATATTCTACATGAAACACGTATAGAATATATATATATTCGTTTCATTTTGTTTAGTGCAGTCTGTAGATGCTAAACTCTACTTGTCTGTGATTTCCTCCATAGACGAATTGAATTCTCTTGGGTACCCCTGTACACGAACCATTTGCTTCATCTCAACAAAAATTTTACTCTATGATCCTTATATGATACACATTTGGAAAACCGAGTTTGTAATTTCTGCTGCTATTTGTTCTGGAAATATACTGATAACAGACAGACAGACACACACACACAGAGACCAATCGCTAAAAACACGATTTTCGTATTCAGTGGATCTAAAAACGTTTAAATATAACAAAAACTCACTTTCGAAATTTTGACCTAAGAACAATACTTTCTCTACCATGCATATGGGTAAGAGAAAGTAATAAAAATGGTGCAAGTTTTAATACGTAGATGACATCCGAAACAAAATCAAAGAATATCATTTTAAACTAAGCATTATTACTAGCCGATCGATGCCAATCACTTATTTGTAGGACGATTTTTTTGAAAAATTTTTCAGGAGGTGTCATTTCTTTTCTTTTCTTTTCTTTCTTTCCTTTCCTCTTTTTAAATAACTGCAAATTTTATCAACCTGAAAGACGGATCATATTTTACTTTTGTTTACCATACACTGTTTCGGTTTTCTAATTATTTCCAGAATATAGTGTTTATGTGTTATATTATATAGGTGTTGTTGTTACTATTTTTATATTGTAAATATGCCTTCATGTATGATAATTGAGTATCAAAGATGAAAGTAATTTAGAAACCTTTCTTTAAATAATGTTTACTATCACTAGAGTTTCATACCATAATATTTATTTGATTTTAGTAATAATTTGTCTTCTGATGAATTAAAGTTTAAATTTGGTTTGATAAGTTGGTATAACTACGAGTTTCAAAATTTAAATGTAATTAGGCAAAGAAATAAAGTGCGAAAAATTTGCATAGGTTTACTAGTTAAATATATATATATATATATATATATTCTCTGAAATGAGAACGCGGACTTATAGAATGACAAATGAATCAAAGTCATAAACCTTTTCCAACTTTATTACAATAACTGAATTACAACCAACTGAAAATGCACTTCGAGCAGTTTTCAGTTATTTATCTCCCAACATATTTAAATTTTTTGTATGTCCCTGTAAACAATTACTTAATGTTAATCATAGTATTTTCTATAGAAAATATGCTTATATGAAGGATGTATATTCATTCAGTTATGTTATGTAGAGTTTAAGAATAATCTTTAAAAAAATACCTCTTATAGCAATATTATCCTTTCCGCTGCCTTTTGAAGTCAATGTCTACAAACGATTTTTATACCCGTTATAATACTATTTATATCCTTTTAAATAAACAAGCCATAGTGAATCTGAACAACTTATTCATTTTCTAAGCATTTTAAATATATTTACGGAAACTGGAGTTGACAGACCGAAGTTATTAACACTTTTAACTTTTTTTCAGAAAATGTTCAAAAAGTTGATCAATTAAAATTTAAACCTTAGTGTTATTAAAATTGAAACAAAGTCATCAGGGATATTAAAAATTAAAATAATATGCCCTATGAAAATGTTAGCTAATTTCAATTTTAATATGGTGAAAAATATATGTAGATTGATAGCATAAATCATTTGAAGTGGGCATAATTATATTTACACGTTGTAAGTGACCAGTTAAATCTCAGAAGTAAGTGTTCAAAATTTCAAAGTGTTTTAACTGAACGAAATTTTCTTTTAAAGGTGGATTTTTTTATTCTTTTCTTCTGAGAGCAAGTGCAATATTTTTCTAAATATAGATGATAGAAAATATAAGTCAGTATAAAAACAAAATTGTGTATTTCATTACGTATATAGTGTGTCCTAAAAGTTCCAGTACTGACGCTGATGTATTTTTTATTTACAAAACAACAAACCTTAAAACGATTATTTTTATGCTAATGATAAAAGGCACATTTAAAATAACCTCGGAAAAAATACAGAACTTACATTTATAATAAATGTTCAAAATGTTCACCCTTTTCTAGGAGGCAAAGCTGAACTCGTTTGCGCATGCGTTTAGAAACGCGTTTTAACATGCTGGGAGTGACTTCTTTTAGGGAAACCTGTACACACCTGCACAGGACCTGTATTACGAAATTGTCGAACGAGCTGATATAGCATGTTTTTACTCGGTAGTGCATTATCTGGATATTTATATCGGCAAACATCTTTGCATCTTTTATACGATTTACAATCAAAATATGCTTTAAACAGCGTAATTCTCTGAATGCGTGATAAACTCATTTCACTATGAAGAACAAAATAACATAAAACTTTATTCTCACACAACTTGAGCGAGAAAAGAAACAAACGAAAAAATTGAAGAATTGATGCAATAATAAGCAGACGATAAAATTTAATATTTAAAAAAAAAAATCATGGACACAATGGGTTCTTTAAGTTGGACTGGAATTTTTAGGACACGCTGGAACTTTTACTGGAACTTTTAGGACACACTGTAAAACCTCGTACAAATAATGATATATCTGAAACTTAATATTCATTTGGGCAAAGTTTGTGATTGAAATTTTAATTTTGTTTCTATGATTGTTGGTTTAAGCGATAATTACTGTAGCATCTGTTTTGAATAACCCGCATAATTTACTTTTTACATTAAAAAAAGAAGATTAATGCTTTTTTACGTTTATATTTAAAATCTTCTTTGAATATATTTAAGCTTTAAATTTTCTTTATAATACTTTTCAAAATCCTTTTTTTTTTCTTTCATTTGTCTGAAAATAAATAATTTTTTCCCAGAAACTTTTAATTATAATAGCTTTTTTGAGATGACGAAAGTTTTCATTTTAAAGCCCCTAAGGATACATTTTAGTAAGAAGAATTTATCTTTTATGTCTTAAGTTTAACATACATTTTCCCATTTCCTTTCATCCTTTCATTGAAGAAAAAAAAAGTTTTTATTCAGATTTAAATTATTCTGACATTCTTTTCAGACGTTTTAAGAAGTATAATAATGAAATGATTCTAGAAATTGTAACCTAGAATTTTGAATGTGCCAAGTAATATAGACTAAGAATTATAATAAAAAATCTTAAATTTTGCATTGAGCTTCTAGGGGAAAAAAAAAATTATGTAAAATAAAATCACATCATGCGGTTTTGATTGAACATTTAATAATTTTTTTTAAATTAAATAATTAAAAGAAATTAACAATAATTTATATAAATATTAAATTAATTTTGTCTAATCAGAAAAATAGATCAAGATTCAGTTTACCATTTAATCAAAATTGATTTTCAAAACAAAACACATATAAGACAGCAACCCTCTTTGAACAACAAGTAAGATTTATATACATTTTCTTATACTATTTCTTCGTAATATGATATTTCTTTATCAAACAATGCAAATTATTATTTAATACATAATATTTATTCTTATTCTAGGGGCATAGCTGCCAACTTGTAAGTTTTTGTTTCCACAAGAAATTTTTATAGAAATTTTTAATAATCGTTTCAGCAGTTTTTTTTTTTTTTTTTCGATTAATCATTATGGTTTTTTCTCAAATACCGGTTTTAAAAAGAAACGTAAAAGTTGGCACCTATGTAGTAGATATATAGTATAACTTAAAAATCATTTATCCAAGCCAAATTTACAAATAATTAATTTTATCTGTTATTTTCAGCCCGGTAGTGGTATGTTAAACTAACAGCAGATTGAGTGATTTTTGTTAACATGTTATTGTTATAAATGGTTTAACTTTCAGCGTATATAAGGGCCGCAGTAGCCCTCTCAGTACATCGCTTAGCTCGTTATTGGAAGATTAAGGGTTCGACACTCGGAGCCTTTCAAAAACTCTCGTGTACACTAATGTTGGCTGGTGCACGCAAAATCCGTCGCGGCTGTAATGTCCTCCATGGTCCGATTCAAATTACACCTCTGGGGGTCACCGAAGCGGGGAAGCCTTCCCCCTCTGTGGAGTTCTGATGGCATGCCTCCGAACCATTGTTGAGGGTGCGTCGCAGACCATCGTCAATTACCCATAACGCTGTACCAGTGCGACGTTAAAACCCATCCAACCAACCTACGTATAAGTTATAGGGTATTACTAAGTAAATATTACGACAAATGAAACTTTTTAGAGGTGGTAACAGAAATGCATTCTTTATACCCCATTAGATAAGAATCAAATTTAATAGTGATCGGTAAAAGTCGTGAGGTCATATTCAATCGCTCGAAATTGCGCTGAAACTAAACGTAAGTTATTAATAAAGAGTTTGGCTGGTTGAAGGTGAGATGTGCATTCGAATTTTGTTTTGTTAGTGATGAATTCGGAAAAAGTGTGAAAATCACTTGAATCAAGGTTTTGAATGTTGAAAGGTTTTAGAGTTCTTTTTTTGTCCGCAATTTCTGTTAAAATATTTAAAGATGAACAAAGTGAAGAATGTTTTTAGTTAAACTATTTAAATAAACTACAATTAATCTACAGGTGTGTTTGGGAATATAGTAGAGAGACACGCTATCCTCGCTAAAACAGTCCTATTTGCCTAATTATAAAGTTTAAGAAATTATTGGTGAGTTAAAATGATTATTTAAATACATTAATACTAAGCCTTGTTCTATGTTAATTTGAAATAAAGATTGTAATACGTCGGAAAGTTCCCCCCCCCCCTTTCTTTAAAGCTCTAATAAAAGAATTAGATCTTGGTTGGTTGTGTTTAACTTCGTTTAATTGCGCTGTGGGTAATTGGTGGCGGTCTGGGACGCACCGTAAGTATGTTCCGGAAACATACCATCAGAATTTTGGTCCTCCATGGGGATAGCTCCCTCGTTTCGGTGACCCCTAGAGGTATAATTTAAATGGGAACATGGAGGACATTGTAGCCACCACGGATTTTACTTGCATGAGTCACCATTAGTGTACACGACGGTCATTGGTGGGTTCGAGTATAGAACCCGCAATCTTCCAATTACGAGATCGGCACTCTACCGACTGATCGACCACGGCCCTGTTAACTTCAGATATTTACGCAAAACAAAATTGGAAAAAATTAAGATGAAATATTCACTAGTTGTTACAGCGTTGACTCACGAAGTACGCTAGAACGTGAGTTGCGTATTGAAAAATCAAGCTGCAATATTCATGCTTCCTATTAGTTTATTTCGATAGCTGTTCATACATTTTATTTTAAAGTTATTGTAAGTGGATTAGTGAAAATCTTAAGACTTTTATCAAACAAAATTTATACTACACTCGAGGAGATAACCTTTGGATTTGTGCTCAATTTATTTTAATTAACAACGTAAAACCCCACCACTTTTTAACTGCCTTTATAAATGATTAATTCTGAAGAAAACGAAAACAAATATTACTACTTTCGGCAATGAGATAGATATAAAACATGTTTGTCAAGAAAAAATTCAAAAATTAACTCTCCTGTTTCTGAGAAAAAAATTGAAACTTTACAGAAATTGCGTAATATGTTCTGGTGAGAGAATGATACAACTTTCATTATAATGCATTTCAATAGTGCAAAAAACATTTTAAATTAAAGGATTAAAAAAAAATGTATTGTATGTGAATCTACATAATAAGTTTCGAAATATTTTAGCAACAGTTTTATTTAACATTTATTACTTCTTTATACAAAGAATAAGGGAAGTATTGTAATTCTCATTTGCGAAATGGATTTCATATCTTTCATAGCTCAGAAACGAATCATCGTAGAATGTTGTGGATTTATATGTGTGGCTGTCATAATGTGTACTTGTACACCTGCAAGTTTCGTTTTATAAGAGCTCTCATTTTAGATTTATCCGCCACTTTAGACGATTTCTCATGACGCCTGTATGTGTGTATGTATCTCGCATAACTCAAAAATGGTTAGACGTAGAACGTTTCAAATTGGTATGTAAATCTTTTATAACATCTAGTTGTGCACCTCCCTTTTTGGTATTTCTGTGGCTTTCCGTTTTGGAGATATTTAGAAAATTACACTCATAATGACAAAATATGTAAAGGTTTTAGCCATTATATATCACCTATCGTCATAGAGATTTCGAAATAATCTAATAATGGAGCCCGTAATGATATTATTATGAAAGTTGTTGGCTCTTTTGCGTGTAGAAAGTAATTTGCAAAGACATAAGCAGGTTCTAGTCGACGAATGTATTTTATTTAATAAATATTCAGCCAGTAAATAGAGCCCGTAATGATATTTTTATGAAAGTTGCAGATATTTTTGCATGTAGAAATAATTCTTAAAGCATAGAAAGGCTCTAGTTGACGAATGCACTTTCATGAAAATGCAGTACGTAGATAGAGCACATAATGATATTCTTATGAAAGTTGTCGAGATTTTTGAGTGTAGAAAGTAATTCTTAATATATAAACAGGTTGTAGTCGACGAATGCACTTAATTTTTTTTAAAATCTTGTTTGTCATTTAAAGAACTTTCGAAGAATTCAGTTCAGCGATATAAACAAAGAAATCTTTCTGGAAAATTCCAGACTTCTTTTCTCATTGAAGTTCGAGCTTCCAAACTTTGGCAGTCCTAAACTCCAAATTTTGTCAAATTCGTTCGCAAAGTCGTCCACTTCGACGCAAAATCGCCAAAATCGATGCCAAGATCAAAATCAGCGTTGGCTACAAACTTGGCTATTTGGCGAGATTAACGATAAAATTTGGCGCAAAATATTGTTTCAGGATAGCCAGATTTAGTAAATCCTTTTTCAATTTTAAGTGAATTAATTGTTTCGGTAAAATGTATCATTTTTTACCTCTAATTTTCGGCAATGAGAACAAAAGTAGGCCATCTACATTCGATTGATTTTCATTAAACTCTAAACTATGAATTTGCCTATGAGAGATTCTGTACTAATCGATTCTGAAAAAAACTATTATGATTGTTTGGCGGTATATATAATCCTATTATCATGACTTTGTGGTTGGAGTAGCAGTTTTTCAATTTATTTATTTCTTTAGTTTTTTTTTTCGTGGTTACAACCTGCCTGTTTATTTATGAATCAGTTACCTCACACGAAAATGTCAATGTTTTCATAGGAATATGTATATTCCAATGGGTGTCTAAGGAAGTCATGTGGTGTCCACATCATATTTTTTATTCTGTGTGTGTGTAGGGTATCACCTTCTCAACCATCTGTCTTAATAAAGTACTTAATTTAATTAAAAAATAAAAATAAAAAGGGGCTGTTACATTTAAAAGATTATTCCAAAATATGTTGACCATTTTCACCCGCACCACTCCTTAAAAATTATCTATCATGTTAAACTTTTCAAGAGGCAACCTAATATTAACTTCAAAACACAAAATTTGAATTGCCTGCAGTTATTTGCTATGTGATCTAAATTTTGTATCTCTCACTGTTACTAGCATCGCAACGTTATCTGAACGATCCGATTTCAACTATAATGCTTCGACCAATATAAACATCCGAAATGTTTAATTCAATCTCAAAACTCTGCAACGTTTAATATTCCTAATAAACGTTGTGCATATCAGCGCGCACAAAGTGAGAAATTACTGATTGGCAAAGTACTATACATGGCAGCACTTATGCAATTCTTGAACGCAGTAAAACACAGCCTTTTAAAGACTTATTTATGTCTATATTTTATTAAAATGTAATCTAATATACATGATATACTGTCTCTCGAGTGGATAACTTTGTAGATGGAGATGTAACTTTTTTGTTCACATTGGGTGCATTTCATGTATTTTTCAGTTACAAAAACCATTTTTTGAGTTATGTCACTTTTCTTGGAAGTTGTGACTTGTGAAACTGTCGTCGAACGTCTTCTGATGTTCTGCTATATAAATAAGTTTTCACTGAAAAGAGAAAAATGAAATCTTTTTGTAAAAAAATAGAACCGACTCCAAAAAGCAACTACTATTGAAACATCCAAAAGAAAAAAAAAAATTGGTACGAAATGAAACTGTAAATTTCGCCTAAAAGTATATAATAATTTCTTTCGCCAAACAACCTATAACACTATAATTAATCATAACTTTTGAAGTCGGCGCAAAATTAAATAACAATTGATACCTTTATTCAATACAAAAATCAAATCCTACTCAAAATACACATCTTACATTGTCACCTGCAAAACGCAGCAGAAAACTACGTTGATTAAAGAAAACAAATAAGATTTGGCAAGCAGCAAAGGTTGGCGAAGATGCTGGTATCTGACGTCCTTGGTGAAAGAAAAATCGCAAAATTATCTGGCAAACATATTGAATTTCTTTGGGATATCATTCTAAGATTCTAAAACGGAAGGTGGTCGCTCACAACTATGCAGCGGTTTTGAGCGATTTTAACCTTTAGAGAGGAGCTCCGATGGCACTGTGGTGATTCAAAAGAGCCCGTGTCTAAAGGTTAAACCTCCTCCGTTGTTTATTTTGGGATATCATTATTATTTTGATAAGGTATATTAAGAGAGCAATCAAGAATATGAAAGAATACTGCGTAAAATGCATATTATGAAAATGTATATCTTGCATGTATATTTTTGCCTTACGTTTTGATCGCCAAATCCAAAAGTCGCCAAGGATGATAGTTATCAAAGTTATATCAAATATGCAAAGGAAACTCTAAATTTGTAGAAGCATAAATACCGCATTGTGAAGAATGTTCACTGTTCTATGTAGATGCTACAAATGAACCAATTGTATACAGTGATAAAATAATAAAGGAAACATGAAAATGGATCATTCGAGAGAACAGCATTTGTTGCTACCGATCTAAAACAAACCTTTAAAAACTAATTAAATTTTATTTAATTTTGCGCCGACTTCAAAAGTTATGATTAATTGTAATGTTATAGTTTGTTTGAAATTATTATATTTTTTTAGGCGCAATTTACAGTTTCATTTCGTACCAATTTTTTTTCTTTTAGTTGTTTGAATAGTAGTTGCTTTTTGAAGTCGGTTCTATATTTTTACATTAAGATTTTATACAATATTTATTCTCAGGAAGGGAAAAATTACATCAACTTATCTCGCTTCTTTCTGATACACAGATCTCGGGTTCAAATCCCGATACGGACATGTATATTTGAGTTGTTCTATGTTATGTATACTAGATTTTGTTCATTGTTACTACGAATCGAAATAATATACATCATTTTAGAACACTCGACATTATTTTTAGTATTATATTCATATTTCGTTCTATCTACATTTTTGTGCAGTTACTCATATTATAAATAGATGCCAGTAGCGACTTTTAAAGTTTTACCTGACTTTTATAAAATGTAGAAGAATTTTTTATGAATAAAAGTTTATGGAACTAAGTTAAAATCTGCAAAAAAAAAAAAAAAAAAAGATTTAATCCTTTAAATTCCACTCATTTTTGAGGAAAAAAAAAAAAAAAAAAAAGATTAAATTGGAACTAAAAATTTTCTTATTTAACCATTTTAAACATTACATTTTTTTTAATATGCTAATATTATTAATATGCTTCAAAAAATATTCTGTTCATTATATAATGACGTTTTAAAATCAGAATACTTCAATTACTCGGTTTCTAATTATTCAACTGCACTTTATAGAGAATGGCAAATTGACATCTGACAACCGAATATGTTAAATCTAATATCTGTTAAAAGTGGTAAATATTATGGTCAAATGCTTCTATCTGCTTCTTCGAACGTTAAAAGACATACGTCCGACTGCATTTCTTTGCCTAACTGAACAATGAAAATCATTTTCTACTGGAAATTGAGTTTATCGAGAAACTAGTTCAGTATATTAAACATTTCTAATATGTAATTTTGAATGGAAACTTATACATTTAAATTCCATGAAGATATATTCTATTCCCCCTTATAAAAAGTGTAATTCTAATTATGTATTCTAATTATGTAAAAGAAAAAAAATCTGCTTTAGACATTTTTTAACACGCTTTTATTAGCTTCACCTGTATGAATGTATAACGTATGTTTGTAACTGCTCTGGGAGCAAACAAAAAATCTATATTGTAAAAAACGACTTTTCCAACTTGAACGCTGTGGCTGTGAGGTAAAGCACCGCGCTACGAACCGAAAGGTCTAGCGTTCGAGCCCAGTCAGGAGAGATTTTTTAAAAATGGTTTTTGTTTAATTCTAAATTATTTTAATGAAAGATTGAAATGTATGTAAATATTATGGTTTGTCACTCACACGGTTTTCTCTTACCCTGCATTTTAATACTAAGATAGATATTTTGTACTTTTTAGTTCACATTTCAAAAAAAGGTTATTCTTTAATTTTTTAAAAGCACAATTTTATTAAAAGTGAACTTCATTTTCATTTTTTATTACACAAATTATATATTTATTTACATATACAGGGCGTCTACTAAATATCGTTCCCAGTCATTTAATTGTTTAACAGCTGTAGCTATAGTCATAAATATGATATCTGAGTTTAGTAAAATTGCTATACGCTACTAGAATAGGATTTCTAGAATGTCTTTGCTCACAGCTGCACCTGGTGTAAAATGACGGAGTTAGCGTTTCTATCCCGAAAACGATACGAGATAGGGGAAAAAAATGAATTACAAACTTGTAATGCTTCATCGATTTACTGCAAAAAGTCCTGTAGTTGCTTAAAACCTCCATTTGTTTATTTGAAGTACCCTATGCAATGACGTGCTGAAACAATCTTAGAAAGAAACAAACAACTATTCATTATGAAATACCTTTATTTTTGATACAGAATCTTTCAAAAATTATATTATTGCATCTTTTTTACTTGATGTTGTTTATTAATTATAACAGTAATAATAATAATAATAATAATAATAAATAAAACACACGGTTCACTATAAATAATTTAATACAACTATTAAATTGCCGTTCAATAAATTACTTTTAAATTATCAAATAATTATGTTACCTTCTATACTAGACAATATTTGAAATTTTGCCGATAAATATGGCTTTTCTTTTGTTGCATTTATAGATATGTATTGATTTTTCCCATTTTTTATTGATGTCTATGTAATTCAGAAAAAAATATGACTTATTTTACGTTATTAGGTCACTGCCCCAATTAGAAATGAAATTGATGAAGAAAACACTGATTAGAAAATAAAAGTAATTGACATAAAAAAAAAAAAAAACGTAGAGAAGCTGAATATTGGCGTGTAAATTTGCTGTTATATTTATCCAGAAAATAATTGGCATTGAAATATTTAGGAACAAATGTGTAATTATAACTGTAGATTTCAGGAAATTTTTTATAATATAGTACACAAAATTATATATATATATATATAAATTAAATAAATTAAATTAATACTATAAATTAATACTATAAATTAAAAAAGCAAATGTATACAAATAATGTTATGATGACAACATAAAAGAAAAGTGAAACGAGTTGACCATATCACGATATCACAAAGGGCCACACCGAATGTTCCTAATATCTAGAAACTTTCCGATATTTATAGAAAAAATAACATTTAAAAAAATTTCATCACCTCCAATCGTTAAAATAGAAATTACCCTGCACTTTTAACAATATTTTGTTTTATAAAAACTAGAGATTATTTGAACTTGAGGTAGAAGATTCCTTACAAATTTTACTTATAGATTGAATGTGATTATACTAATATTTTTGTTATTACATTTCATGTGATTATATTCTTTTTTTTTTTTTTTTTTTTTGTGTGTGTGTGTGTGTGTAGTGTGTGACTATACGCATGATTTTTAATTTATTATTATTATTATTATTATTATTATTTTTTTTTTTGAAAAACACTGTAAAATATTTATCTTTGTTATCAAGTAAAAAATTATGCTGACGTACTAGTTGCCTTTACTTGGTTCGGTAGTCACTATAATTAAATGAATAACATTTTTATACTAATAAGTCTTATTTTTTTATTCCTATATTTATTAATTTGCCTCGAAAATATGAACAGTTATTGTTTGCTACAAATGAGGTATTTTTGATTCATTTGTAACAAAGCTACCGAAAGGCAACACTTATAAAAAAGAAAAAAATGTTGTTCTATGAAAAGAAATTGTATTTGCTGTGGAGACGAATGATATATCTATGTGTAACATACAGAAACCTTCTGATATTTTATTATAATTTTGAATTAACATTGCTGTTTCTTACTATTTATTCCATCTGCTGTAAGTAAATGCACCCATACAACCATAGTTAAGCGCAACAGTTTTCTCTACCAAAATGGACGTTTTCCATAGAATGACTCTTCATAACTGACGTCATTTTCAAAGACGGCAGTACTGCGTTTGGAGAGATTTTATCAAAGTGCCATACTATGATAGTTGTTTTGATTTTATGTATATTAAGACGTTACGTCATTTGGACGTATTCACAGTAAAATGTTTAAATCGCATTCATAAAATTTTGACCAAAGTTGAATTTTAAAACTTTTCTTAAAATCCTTTCACCGCTTTTAATTTAGATTTTTTAAAAACTTCTACTAAGAAAGAATAAATACAATAGAAGTAGCCTGTATATCAAATATGAAGTTTCTAGTTATTATTACTGTAGAAATCGTACAAAAGTATGATTTTTGAGAAGGTTTTTTCTTCAATGTCTCCCACTGCTTATGCACTGGAAACGTCAAACCTCTTAGTGCGTCAACCTTTTAATAAACAGTATCTGTGTCAAGTTTGGTAAAAATTGGTTCAGTAGTTTCAGAGCAAATGCAAGAAATATTCGCATTTATGCGCAGATATACAGGATGTTCCAAAAGTCCCCCCCCCCTCCTAACTCGAAAATGAGTCGGAATTTTTAAAAATGGCGAAACACATATTTAATGAATTCGAGAGGGACCCCTTTTGGTGAATCAAGTTTGGGCCCGGGGAGGGGGGGGGGAGGGGCTAGGGTGGCCGCTAGGCAGGGTAACTTTAAAATTTCAAATAGGAAGGTATGACTTGTGATAAATTGCTGGAAACGTCTCTTCAACACAACGAATTTGATATAGTTTCACCCTACGATGATTATTAAAGGAGATACATGAGTTTTTAGATTTTGAAATGTGGATTTTATATTTATGTATCCCCTTTAATAATCCCTGCAGGACAAAACTATTTATACTAATTTCATTGTCTTGAAGAGACGTTTTCCGGGATGTATCACAGAATATACCGTCCCATTAGAAATTTTAAAATTGCACCCCCTAGCGGCACTCCTACCATCCCCTTGCCCGAGCCCAAACATTTTTGGGCAAAGTATGTCTTGTGATGCATCTTTGGAAATGACTCTTCAAGACAATAAATTTAGTATAAATAGTTTTATCCTGAAGTGGTTATTAAAAGAGATACATAAGTATAAAATCCACATTTCGAAAGTCTAAAAACTCATGTATCTCCTTTAATAATTAACGTAGGAAAAAACTATTTACATCAAGTTCATTGTCTTGAAGAGACGTTTCCAAAGATGTATTATAAGGCATACCGTCAAATTTGAAATTTTAAAGTTGCCCTCCGAAGTGTCCCCAAACCCAGCCCTCCCGGGCCCAAACTTTTTTTTACCAAATGAGATCCCTTTCAAATTCATTAAATACGCGTTTCATTATTTTTCAAAATTTCGACTCATTTTCCAATTAGGAGGGAGGTCTACGACTTTTGAAACACCCTGTATACATTTAGACATTGACTTTTATTTATTTTAAGACTAGAGAATAAATATTTGAATATTAATTATCAGCATGACTTGATTCTGTGAAAATGAAGCAGAAATTATCATACTGATTGAAAAATACATTTAATGCATGATTTTAGTTTTAATCTTTAGAACAGATTTCAAGTTGTCAAAATCTTTTAATATACAAATATTCTGGAATTTGATAATCTGTTTGCTATATTTTGAGATCGTAAAGCTATTATTAGCATTTAAAAAATGGTGATTATTATGAAATAAAAAGTTAACTTTTATTTTCATTGAAACTATTTATTATGGCACGCTTGCATAATACTTGTTTAATACAACATAGATTTTGAAAAAAAAAAAAAAAAAAAGAACGATTGGCCTCCCAAAATTTATTAGTTTACGTTTGCTTAAGTAAATTTAAATGAGAGATTCGATAAATATACAAAAGGGAAAATCATAAAAGTGTGTTTAAAGGATAGTAATGTATGAAATTTTTTTTTACCCTTTCCGACCCAGGCCGTACGATCGTGCGAGTTAGACATCCACAACATCCACTTACATTTTTGCATCTGGAACAGTCGTATGCAATAAAATAGGGAAATGAACGATCGAGCTAATTAGCAGAAAGTGTAAAGTATAATTTTCAATCAACAAATGTCGGTTGTAGTCCATATTTTTCTTTCAGTTTGCAAAAACAGAAGAATGTAATGTTTTAGGGTAAAAACGTTTCGGGTCAGAAAGGGCTATGCATCCCTGTAAAAAGCTATAGACTGTTAGCTCGCAATGTTCTTTTTTATTTATTTTTGTGTTTTGTATGTTTTAAACAATTTAACTTTCTGAAACTGAACGTTAAATATTTTGAGTTCATAGACCGCAATGTATAAAAATCTACTTTGTATCCTTGTTAAAAAAAAAAAAAAAAAAAAAAAAAACATAAAAAAAAAGTACGAGTCCTACATTTGCACGATTCTTAAGTTGATTACCTTCAACATGCATGCCAGTTTATAACTTAATACAACGTAACTAATGTAATATTACATAATATGTTAATACAATGTGTTTTAATACAATCTACTTTTAATGTCGATTTATATCTTAATAAAATTTTAGTGTTTAAACGTTATCGCACTTCAAATAATTTGATTGCATTGGCCATGATGATAAAGTATTTTTCTTTATATCTCTTAAAATAAATAAATAAATAAATAAATAAATAAATAATATAAACTATAAATCGAACACTTATTAAAATTTTCATAGTTCGTGTACATTTATAACTTACGAATTAACTTACAACACAATCGAATAAAGAGTTTCGATGCTATCTCCCTTTAAGTAATTTTAGCCAATAGACCGTAATCGTAATTATAAAGAATATTTCTTTGAACCCCAATGAAAATCCATAAGTCGTATACTACACATAATAGGCGAGACGTATTAATCCTGGACGATAGGTCTAATACTCCAGCCCTACCCACCCATTCCTCGATGTCTTTTTCTAGTCAATTTTATCCTTTCATTACTTCCGGTGTGAGCTTTTTTTAAAAAAAAACTAGTATGTTGTCGCCACCACATGACTTTCTTCTATCTTTTCCTATACAAATTCACTCAGTAACAATAATTAAAAAAAAAAAAAAAAAAAAGTGGGACTTTGACAAAATTTTGGGTAAAATATGAAAATTATTCTAAGTTTGTCAAAACACGGAAACCGTGGGACTTTGACAAAATTAGGGGAAAAAAGCAAAAATTAGTTTAAGTTTGTCAGAACACGGAAACCGTGGGAGTTTGATAGAATTAAGGGGAGAGGAAAAAAAAAAGTGGGACTAACAAATTTTCACATTTTACCCAAAATTTTGTCAAAGTCCCACTTTTTTTTTTTTCCCTCTCCCTTTAATTCTATCAAACTCCCACGGTTTCCGTGTTCTGACAAACTTAAGCAAATTTTTGCATTTTCCCCCCCAATTTTGTCAAAGTCCCACGGTTTCCGTGTTTTGACAAATTTAGAATAGTTTTCACATTTTACCCAAAATTTTGTCAAAGTTTGTCAAAACACGGAAACCGTGGAACTTTGACAAAATTAGGGGAAAAATGCAAGAATATGTTAAAGTTTGTCAAGACACGGAAACCGTAGGACTTTGACAAAATAAGGGGAAAAAAGCAAAAATTAGTTTAAGTTTGTCAGAACACGGAAACCGTGGGAGTTTGATAAAATTAAGGGGAGAGAAAAAAAAAAAAAAATATTTTTTTTCTAAGTTTTTTTTTCGTAAAAAGTAAAAAAAAAATCGATAACTTTGTTTTAAATTATCACAGATTTATAGTTCAACCATTCGTTTTAAAGGTACTGACGAGACCTTTCGAAAGATACCCATCTTGAAAATTTTTGCCTTTATCACCCTGTTGAAAATTTAGAAAAAGCGGGATGGCAACGCAACCTGTAAGACGATTTTTACCAAAAGTTGATAGGCACTAATTTATGTCAAGGTGCAACTACATACCAATTTGTATGAAATTCTGTGCAGTAGTTCCAGAGATACAGTTGCCACAAAATTTTGTCACACACACACAGACAGACAGACAGACAGACAGACAGACATTTTCTAAAAATGGTAAAATCGTGTTCTACATCTCTAAAAACGTGTAAATCCATCAAAAACCCGAAATCGAAAATTTTTACGAATCCAATACTTTCTTCTATTGAAGATAGAAGAAAGTAAAAAACGAGTTTTTTTGGTTTTCGTCCCATGCTACTTCTATGGTTTTTTAGCTTCCCCCCACCCCCCCTTCTTTTTCTACATTCTAAAGTTGGGTGGGGTTCAATAAGTCTGTAGACTTTTAAAAATTTAAAAAAAAAAAAAAAATGATGAAACTGGTAGAAATCAACACTGTTTGTGAAAAAGTTATTCTCGTGAAGGGGGATTTTTTTTTTTCTTTTTCCTGAAGAAAAGTAATAATTAAAGCTTTCGTCGATAGGGGGCTCTGCGCTGACACGTTACGAAAAATACGTCAATCAGAGACCTAAAAATTACACGGTTTTACGATTAACAGAGATTATTTCATATTTTGCTTCCTACTTGCGCATACATAAAGTGTTGATTGACATACTGATTGGGTGGATAAAGCGTCTTTGGTGAAGATGTTTTCCCTCAGGTAAGAATGACTGACTGAAGCTGCAGTTATCATTGTTGTAACTCGTTTGCAAATTGTAATTTGTGCTGATGGCGGACACATAGAATAAAATTTATATGAAATTTATTTTTCCGACTGAGTGAAAATAATGCCTGGACTGGGAGTCGAAACCAAGATCTTTGACTTACAAGGTCAAGGCTCTACCAATTGAGCTATCCAGGCCGACAGCCGGTGGACATTACGCACTCAGACAACCTTTAGGCAGAAACATCAGGTCTATCATGTAGATAGCTCAACAGAAATAAGCCGCAGGTAAAGGAAAACTCCATTAAACAATGGGAGAAAAAATACGATATATTAAAACCACACAATCAACTGACTGGGAAGAAAAATATGATTTTCTTCCAAATCAGTTGATTGTGTGGTTTTAATATAAAATTTATATGCCTGCAAACAAATGTATGCAAATAAATATACTTTTTCACATAAATATTCTTCGTCCACATTTCATAAAACCATGGAAGCCTCTGCGCAGGTGCCGATTACACCAGTCCAGTGTTAAAATAGGGATGGCAGTCATCTGATTCAACGACAATGAGCGATAACACAGAGCGCAGAATTACTGGATGTTTTCCAAATCCCAACCTCTCGGTCAAGTTGGCACCCCTCCAAATTTTTGGACTCATCCTCACTGCTAGTTTTAGTAAACGTGGCTAACTATATGTGATTCGCTCACATACAGCGCCCTCTATCGACGAGAAATTTAACTGTTTTTTTCTTTACCAAAAAAGATCCACCTTCACGAGAATAACATTTTCGCAAACCAAGTTCAAATCTACCAATTCCTTCAATTTGTATGAATTTTTAAAATGTCTACAGATTTATGGAACACCAGTATATTCAATTAATACGACGGGGGCCTATAACATAACTATAAACTTTCTGCTCAATCGGACAAAGTGTTTAGAAGCTATCGTTTTCATTCACACATACATGTACAGTCAGCCAAAAAAAAAAAAAAACGCCCCCCCCCCCGCCTAATTTCGCCGTAAATTATCGTGGAAACATGCAACTGGTACCGATCAGTTTGTAATAACGTCTAGTTTATAATGTTATAGTTAGATTTTACTTAGGGGTCGTCTACATATTAAAACTGACATCAACTTCATTTTTTTCAATGGTAACCCCCCTTTTTTATAATTTATTTGAATAAATCATCACGGAAAATGGTATAGTTTATATATTTCGCTTAATTTTTCCTACAGTTATAAGCTGTCAAAGTTTGGGGATGCTAATGTTAAATGAATATGTTAAACATTAAATCATATCTTCCGAAATAATTATGATAATTAAAATCTGTTTCTTCTATTCGTTAGAATGAAGTGACCCAAACATATTCCATGCAAATTTTTGCTAGAAAAAGTTTTTTTTAATTATGAAAATTATTAATAAATTCATATTTGAAAAAATTATGAATTATGACCTATGTTAATTTTTGAACGAATAGAACAGGCATCATCAAAAACATGGGTTTCCAAATTTACAGCTCGTTCCTAACATTATTTTTTGAGTTACAGTGATATTTCACTTTTTATTCCTGTTAGGGGGCCGTCACTTGTTATAATCTGTATCCTCTATAAGTAAATGTTTGTATATAATTTGACGGAAAACTATTTTAATTTACCTTTTTGTTATTTTTATTGTTTCCTAAGCAGTATTTCGATGTTTATTATACAAATTGGCATATTTTTGTAAAGTTATCACAATGTAGGTGAGGGATTGTGAAAGAATTTCAAAAGAAAAGAAGTCCCGCCTCTGATTCGCTGAAACACTATTTAAAAAAAAAAAAAAAAAGACTAATTTGCACATTCCTATTTGACTCTATATGTGACGCTGGTATGCATAAATCACAATGGTATTTACTAGATCGATTATTGAAGACAAAACTTAAATGATTTAATTACAAATATGCAAAATTATTTTGTTTTATATTATAAAGTTTTAGAAAATTTGTGAAAAGGCGTGGCTTACGGTACAAGAGAGGAAAATATCCGATCCTAATATGTTAAGTCTTTCTTCATAAGTATTAAATATCTTTTTCTAGTTTTTCACTGCTAAAATTCTATTTTAACCCTGTTACACTTTTTTTCGCATTTCAATATTCAAGAGTACGTACACCTCTAGTTAAATATCATGTTTTAGAACACACGGTACAGCGAAACTGATTGCATGAAACAGCAATTATGCATTCGACAATCGTTTTATTATTATTATTATGAATATTTAATAATTTTAAAAAGATTTTTTACCATGAATTTTCTGTTTAAATTTTGTTGTGACATATTTGCATTTGGTTACTGCACCGTTTGTAAGCTTTGTGTTATTTAAAATTTATCCCATAATGTAACATAATAAAATATCAAATTTCTATTAAAAGTTTTTTAATACAGAATCAAATAGTGAAAAATTGCTTTTTTTTTTTTTAAGTTTATAAGATCTATTATTGGAACATAGCTCAATAGTATTTATTTTAAATTTCCCAATCACGAAATCAAAGTCACAGTTATTATGGAATAAAAATTTAAAACAAAGGAATAGTCTTATTACTTTCAAATATATAGATATTGATCTTACAGAATCCTGAAATTTCATTTAAAAGACTTTAATCGTCTAAATTTAAAAATTCAAAATAAAATAAATTAATCTAAATGCTTTTAAAGTTGAAACGGGAAGATTTCAAAATATATGAAAATTGGCATTTGTGTTTTGAACATTTTGGTGCGGTAGATATTAAAAACAATATTTTAATGATGAGCTAGCTGAACCTCATCTTAAGAGAGGGCGGATCCAGCTATTTAGCACAAGTGATATCACCTGACTAAAACCAGAATAAACAACATTTTAATTTATTCCGGGGTATTTTAAGCCCACTGTTATTCTTTTTTTTTTTTTTTTTTTTTTTTTTTTAAGAGAAATTTATCTTACTTTAACATAGATTTTTACTTTTTACCGGTATCCACATGTGACCTTCAGCATTAGCATTTAAATGAGGAGTCATCATCTTCTTCCAAAGCAAATTTTAAATAAACTTAAAATCATACTTAAAAACGATGGTCCGGAGACACGCCATCGTAATTTTTATCGTTCACGGAGACGATGGCTTCCCTGCTTCTGTTCCCATAGTTTATTGTTCAGATTTTTTATTTATTTATTTTTATTTTATTTATTTTATTTTATTATTATTATTTTCTTTCTTTCTTCCCCCCCCCCCTTTTTTTTAATAGAGTAATGTAACATTTTGACCTTTTCAACTGAAGATTTAGATTAAGGGTAGTCAGCGTTTCTACACCCACCGTCCACTTCGGTATCTGTGTTAAGAGTAGAATTTTAGAACATCCCATTAAGTAGTAGGATTTATTATTTTGCACATTAATTTGTTACACATTATAAAATGTAAAAGCAAAAGAATATCGTGGAGATTTATGTAAAGGTTTTTAATAATGTCATGAAAAAAAAAATGATTAATTAAAAAAATAAATAAATAAAAATAAAAAAAATCTGTTTCAATATTTTTAAAAAGTCAATTAAATTAAAGAAAGTGAAAGTACTGCAGTATCAGAACAAACTCCCATTGACACTGTGAAACGGCCGTGGGAACCAGGTTGAGTGCCACCGTTTCAGACAATTATACGGCAGTTTGAGTTAAAATAATTTTGAAATTTCAAACAAATTTAAAACCATTTACCTTTTTTTTTTCTTTTGATACATATTTTAATATCTATTCAAGCTATTTAACACGTTCGCTGCCGATCCCGCGCCAGCGCGGGATGTGACGTATCGCTTTACAGGTAAGAGTTTACTTTAGGCTGCCGCTTGGCAAAATTTCGAAAATCGCCAAGACGGCGTCATTTCGCATCGTGTTCCGAATAGCAACCTTACACCGGCGGCATACGAAAGCGAGCTTTTCGGCGATCTAACCTAAAAAGAAAACGCGTCTTGAAAAAAAAAATCCGAATAATAATAATTCATAGGACAAAAGGAAAATTTTTATAAAATAGAATTAAAAGAAAAAAAAAATTACGAATTTATAACTAATCACAAATACAAAAATAAAACTTAGATTATACAATCACACCAAATGTCCCTGAAAAGTGTGTTGCTTTAGTAATTGATGATAAGTGTTTAGATGATAGTTTTTTTTTTATTTCCAATAATTTAACAGCTATAAGTACAGTCGGTAACAAAAGTGTCCGAACACTAGCAAAAATTCCTATGTAAAAAAAGTACACTTCATAAGGTTTTGTTAAATAAATACTTATCGAATCATGTTCTTACACTGACTAAGAACAGGATTCGACAAGGATTTATTTAACAAAAATGTATGAAGTATACTTTTTTACTTAGGAATTTTAAATTTAAAAGTTTTCAAAAGTTGTATAAAGTAAATTATTTATCATTAATATTTTATTTACAGTCCTCATTCATTAGGAATGAAAAAATAAATCTGCAACTGGATAATTATAGCAAATTTTAACGATTCTCTATTATAATGGTACTCTGATCTGTTCACTATACCCCTATCTCAAAATGCATGAAATTAAAAAGTATACAAAATTTTGTACTGTAGCAACCAATATTGGCATAAAATTCAAAAATATGCCTCTAAAATTCAGGACCGTGGTTGCCCAGTCGGTAGGGCACCGGGCTCGTAATTGGAAGACTGCGGGTTCGGTACTCGAGCTTGCCAAAAACCATTGTGTATACTAATGGTGGCTGGTGCTCATAAAATCTGTCGTGCCCGCAATGTTTTCCATGTTCCCATATTAATTATACCTCTGGGTGTCTACGAAGCGAGAGAGTCATCCCTTCCGTGGAGGATCAAAATTGTGATGGCATGTCCCTGGACAACTCTAGGGGTGAGACCCAGACCATCGCCAATTGTCCATTGCGCAGCACTAGTGTGACGTAAAACACAATCAACAAACCAACCTCTTAAATTCAAAAGTACCTCTTAAATTCCAACTCTATTCAACCAGCCAAGCAGTACTAACGCAAACATCACAAATATTCATATTTCAAAATAGATGATTGGTTGGGTTTTACTTCACACTAGTGCTGCGCAATGGGCGATTGGCAACGGTCGGGGACTCAGTCCTAGAAGTGGTCCGGAAACATGCGATCAAAAATTTGATCCTCCATGGAAGGGTATTTCAAAATAGAATACTTTCTCTCTAATAAAACACGTATCATCAATATGCAACCGAAGTGATGGCGTCAGCGAGATATTTTATCTGCTCAGTACAAACGAAACTATTTGCTATGGAAATTTAACTTATTACTCATTAACTTCAGAGTTTGCTTGTAACGAGCAGATGAATTTTTTCACGTTTGACGTAATACAGCGTATTGACGTAACACATGACGCAAACAAGCAAAGGTAAACACAAAGCCTATAACGTCTGGCGATGTAGCGCTCTTGTGCAACACGTCAAACATATTCGGCGGGTTAAAGGAAAAAAACGTCATTTCAAATTTTAGTCACGTGAAACCGGCACCGAACGTGTTAATTTTATTCGTATGAAGTGAACTATTTGATGTTTAAATAATAGAAACCAATAAAAATCTTTTAATTCATAAACTAACTCAGACAGTTCTGTGAATTAAGTCATTTTTTATCTTATAATCAACATTTCTGAAAATTTGTTATGGTGTGAAACTTAATAAATAATGTATACTGGGTTATAGATCATGATTTTTATTTTCTAAATGTATAGACAGACCCCTAATACATTTTCACGTGTAACTCTATTTGGAATTGATTTAAAGTATATAAATAGGTATGTTTTCGAAGCCGCCTTGATCTCAGAAATCTGAATATGAAGTCAGAAATAGTGGTTGCTATTGAAGAAAATGAAGTTAATGCCAGTTTTAATATGTAGACGACCCCCTAGGCAAAATGTAACTATACCGTTATAAACTAGACGTTATTACAAATCGATCGGTACCAGTCAAATGTTTCTACGATAATTTACGGCGAAATTAGATGGGGGGGGGGGGTGGCGTTTTTTTTTGGCTGACTGTACAGAACAGACATATTTCATCGTAAAGATAGCAAAAATGAATTCAAGAGACATCAAAACTTAAAGATACACAAAAATCCCATGGTCGAATTTTTTCATGATTAAAATACTGTCCTTAATGAATGAATGCTCGGAAAGTCAATAGGACATTTTTGATACAGACATAATACATAAATATAAATAAAGATATATAATGAAACATGCATAGATTCTTATGGAATATCTTCTCAATTTACATGCACAAGCTATAGCTTTTGTAAAAAGGATTTTTTTTTTTCATTTTGAGTCAATTTCTTTTGCTAATTTTAAAATTAATAGTTACTTTCAAAATCTTTCTATTTTAAGATTCTTTGGGCGCATTTTAGATTGCAGACTAAGATTAATAGGGATTATATCCTAAATCGAATTATTATAATAAAATTTCAATAAAAATAAAATATAAATACTCGTTTTGGAATATCCATTTTTCAATGATAGATAAATCTTTTAAATGTTCTATAGAATACATTACACTCACAATTCAATTGTAAAAATTCCCTTCCATTTCGCATGGATAATTTTTACATAGATATTTAAAGTTATTTTATTTTCGAATTATATTCGAGTCATATTGTTGTACAAATCAAATTTATTTTCGATAGTTTTATTTATTGAATATATTTAATCTAGAGGAATATTGTTGAAATCCTAGTAATTAAATTTTCCCATTCTATAAGTGAAATCAAGTAGAATCTATTTTCTTATAGAAATAAAGTTCTAAATTTAGATATGGAAATGGAAGAAATATTAATGTGAAATAAAAATGTTTAGCTATTTATTTATTTATTTGCATTATAGAGATAATGTTAAATAAATGTCATTTTTTTTCAGAACTATAGATATTTCTTTTTTGAAAGTATAATTATTTATCTTTCAACGTTGTTAAATCTTTATTCAGAAATTTAATAATTTTTTTAAAAATAAATCTAGTAGTTGTGGCCACCACAAGACTTTTCTCCTAAATATAATTTTACACAAATTCTTGCAGTACAATTCATTTATTACATAATTTATTGAAATTGTTTTCTATAAAGATTACAGAAGATTTTTATTTCGCAGAATTATAACACTAAATGCCGAAATTAAGTCAATTTTGTGCCAATGTCAGAAGAAATGCGATTTTTTTTTTTTTTTTTTTTTTTTTTTCCCGCTAAAAAGGAAAAAAAAAAAAAAAGATAACTTTGTTTCAAATTATCACAGAACTATGGTACAACCATTCCCCAACAAACACAAGCCTTTCGGCATCGAGTCGGGCCGCAGTCGGCACTGTCGATTTACTTTCGGCAAAGGCGTACTGCTGTCGGCGACTAATCAGTAGAATGTTGGCAACCGACAGTACGAAACAATGTCGGTTGCTGTTACCGGACCGCTTACGGCTAAAAATCTGCAAACCATTTCTATCGGCATACTGATACTAGGCCTATATTTGATATCCGGTAGTGGCCCGAAAAAAAAATCGTGTCAACGTCGGTCCGATTTTGGGACAGTTTGCTTCGAGTTCGAATTTTTAAATTTACTATTAAAATAATAAATAAATAAATAAGTTTATTTTTTTTATTATTTTTTAAGTTTTACTTTTGTCATAAATTTTGAAAATGTTTAGTATAACAGATTCATATATTTGTCATAATAATAATATTATTATTAAAAACAATTATACTATTAAATATAAAACGAATTAATTAAATTAAAATAAATAAATAGTATTAAGCAATTCATTTATTTGAAATGCTAAAGAAATAATGTATATTTTTTCATCCTTTTCATCAAAAATAAAGTAATAATAATAATAATTAATAAATAAATAAAAATTCTATAAAATGTATATTTTGAGCATAATTTAAATATAAAATAGTTTTTTAATGTGTATATAATATGTATTGTTTAATAAAAATATTTTATCCGTAGAAGTTATTTAAATTGTAATATTTCATTAAACTATTCACAGATTAAAATCATACTCTATAAATTATTTGATCTGAAGCACAACTCAAAAATTAAAATCAATTTAACTGGATATTTAAAACCTATAACTTCGAAAGTACAAAATTTCTTCACTAGATGGCAACTCTAAGTTTTTCAGAAACATGCTTATGAAACATGCTTTTTATGCCTAAAAAGCACATACGTAATCATATATGCTCATTTAATTTTGTTTACTGCAGTTTAAAGATGCTAAACTGTATCTTTCAGAAAGTTTGCCTATTTATGTAACATATATTTTAACTCTCCTGGATATTCTGTACGCGAATCATTTGATTAATTTCAATGAAAAGTTTAGATTAGCATCCTCATTTGATATTGATTAAGAATACCGAATTAGAACTTCCTGCTAATATTTGTAACTGTTTTTCGGGAACCTCAAAAGGTGTAAACGTAAATAATCTCAATAAAAAAAAAAAAAAAAAAAAAAAAAAAAAACACCTAAAAGAATAATAAAATAACAATAAAAATTAATTACATTTATATAAAGTATGAATTTAATAGAGAATTTTTTTTATTTGCATTTATCTTTTTAGAAAATTGAAGTTTCCATGCTTTTTTTAATTAAATCATTTTTTTTTTCCTTAAGAAATCATGCATTTTTATTTATTTTTTTTTCTTTTATTCACGATCTTATTTTGAAACAATTAAGGAATTATGTAATCTCTGTCTCAGAATTAACGATAAAATTTATGTTCTTAATAACTTAAATATATCTTTAGTTTCGCTGCCAATTGTTTCTAGAAGGGATAATACCTAATAAATTATTAAAATCTACTAAAGTATTAAACTTAAAATAAAATTTTATTAACAGATAAAAGTTCAATAATTTCACTGGACTCAAAACATTTTCCTTAAACAATATGTAAATATTTAAAATATATATTTTTTATGTAACTATTTGATATTCTAACTTTATTTAAAAAAATTATTTAAACTAAACCACAACTTAAAACTAATTATATTTTTTTTTTGATTATATTCACTTTTAAAGTTTTAATTTAATTGTAACATCTCATAAAAGTATACAATATCTATCTAAAATAATAAAAAGCGATACTATCCTTTATCAAGAAACAAAGTTACAAGCGCCCATGGTCGAATGGTTAAACGCATGCAAAGTAAGTACAAAGAGAAATCCCTGTTTGGAAGAATTGCGGGTTTTGCCCTCTTCCCGGGTAAGTTAAACGGAAATTGTAAACATAAAAGTTCACGATTTCTTCACTAGATGGCAGCACTGATCAGTCGGGCAGGAAACTTTTTTTTTCTGCAAATAGAAATGAACTCCGATGCCAGTCCATTACTGGTATATGTTTGGTTAGGAAACGGTTAGATGTCGGTGCGTTGTCGCGCCTGCTGCCTTGTCGGATTTCCGGCAACGGACCGATTGTGGACCAGACAATCGGGCGACTGCCGCCCGAAGGTCCACAAAAGTTACGTACCCGATTCGGCAAGCGGCATCGGTACGTCACCGCCTAAAACGGCAAGCCAGTAATGGAGCAACTGTCTACCGATTGGTCTGGGTTTATTGGGTCGTTTTAAAGGTACTGACGAGTTCTTTCGAAAAATATTCATATTGAAAATTTACAACACGCGGGGTATACTTCTCCCCAGAGAGGGTAGCGATGCTCCTACATGCACGAACATTTTCCCTTATTTTACTACTAATATTATCAGTAATTCATATTAATTTTGCAATATCACGTTAGAAATATATTTCATTATATACATCTATACGAATTTTTTTTCTATATTGCAATGTTAAAATTAAAAAAAAAATTGGGATCACAGCGCTGTCTGTTGAGTGTCTGATCCCGGAATCTACTCAGCACGAGTTTAGGCCATTACTCTAAATACCAAGTTTAGTTAAGTTCAGTTCATTGGTTCGTGAGATGTAGCATCCACAAAATTTGTGGTGCACACACATGGACAGACATTTTCTAAAAACAGTCAAATCGTGTTCTGGATATCTCAAAAAGTGTAAATTCATCGAAAACTGGAGTTCGAAAATTAGTTTATTGATTTTTTTTTTCTCTTTCGTTACATAATTTATGAAATTATGGTGTTATGTAGGCTTATGACAAGCGTTTGCCAATTTAAACAAGACTTCTAGCACAGAGTATTTGTAAAATGAATGGTGTGTACAAAATATACTTTTAAATTCTTTGAAATTTTGTACTTTCTGTTTCTAATATTATACATTACTAAAACTATTATATACGTACACATTATACAAAACAAATTACATTATTCTCAATTCCAGTAGTCCTTGATCGATTAGGGAAATTGATTTTCTTTCTATTACTCGGGTGCATGTTCATCTGCCAGTTTCCAATTTAAAATCGAACTTAGAAAAGTTATTAATTTCCTGATAAGGTATCAAAGTTGGTATAGATTCTCGGTAACGTATAAATATCATTTTTTACCAAAAAATTTAGACTAAATTATTCTACATAAAACCTAGTAAAAACAACTTTCTTTCATAAGGTGTCGATTCGATTTTTCCAGCGTCTGTACTATTCGGAAAAGTTGGTTGTTTGCCTCTACTCCAAGAGATTCTAGACTTTTTTTTTTGTTAATTAAAGAATTTTTTGTAATCATTGTTTAGTAAGAGTATGTATCTGATTGTCGATACCAATTCTGCAAAGCACTTGAAAACATCATCCACTTAAATGAAGAAGAAAAGATTCCACGAAACTCCTTCACAAGTTTTTCAGTTGCTCTAAATGATTAAGGCTGATTCGTCAATTAAATCATGATTTTTGGACCTATGATTTTAGCATTATGAACATAATTAACAACAAGTGTTCATGAAGCAATTTACTTTTTTATCAGAATTTCTTATTTTTATTTATGAAGCATTAATATTGGACAATTTTTTTGAAATTACATACATTCACCACCGAGTGAAGGCACACTTTACATCCAGATGTTTCTGTCGAATACCTAAAAAAATTCTTCAGGAATTCTTTTGAAACTTTAGGGGTAAAAATATTATGTTATACAAAATATATTCAAGTGGAGCACTGAGAAAAAATTCTGTAACTAGCATCTAGAATCTAGTTTGTGGATCTAGAAAAAATAATTCCATGTCATCCATCTAAATTCTAGTACCCATTGAAAGCCAGTTCTAGAAACCCCTATTAGAATTCTAGAGAGTTTGCCTATATTATCGAGGTCAAACTTATTTAAAAAATCTCTTCAAATAAATGTGTATACATGAGGCGAGTTTTAGCAACTATAATCTTGATTTATGATCTAATTCTAGAAAATAAAGCGAGAATGTCTCGCAAAGCAAAGGATTAAGAATATTTAGAATATTCAGAATATTTTGTCACCATCTAGAAATGTATACACTAGAAATTCTCGATCATTTCGTCTATTCAGCTTACTGGCGTGCCTTATACGCATACCTCGGAAATCTATATTTCTAGTTTAGGGATTTAACCGTTTGCTCTCGAGAGCAAACGGTTAAATCAGAAACGGTTAAATTAGAACTGTAGAATGTTGCCTCTCAGGCGACATTCTACAGTTCAGCCACATATCCGAAAACCAGCAGTGAGGACACGTCCAAAATTTTGGAGGGATGCCAGCTTGTCCGACAGTTTGGAATTTGGAAAACATCCAGTAATTCCGCGCTGCGTTATTGCTCATTTTTTCTGATTCAGATGAGTGTCACCCCTATTTTAGCATTGGACTCTTTGAGTTAACACTGGCGCAGATGCTTCCATGGTTTCATCAAATGTAGTCGATGAATATTCATTACTTCAACTCGAACGTTGCTCGAGAGGCCCCATGACCAATTAAGTTACTACATATCTTATATCAACCAATAATGTTCTACAACTAAAAGTGCTATAACAAGTGTAATACTTCGTTAAGAAAGATACTCCACCTACATTTTTTATTAAGAGTCTTCGGGCGTTGCTTGCCTTGGCCATTGGTAAATGGCCAAGAATTCTTTGCAAAATATCACACAATGGAAAATTTTAAATCATAATATTCATATATAATGTTTGTAATATATAAATATACATCAAATATAGAAATAAAATGTTTATATTTAAAATTCTTATGTTTTATATTTTGCAATTTTTTATTAAAACTATTGTCGGGTAGCTTATTACGCTTACTAAAAGAAGGTTCGAATGCAAAAGGTTAATTTTCCATCACACTTCAGGCCCGCACATTTAGAAAATACAAAATGTTCGACATAAAAGAGGCCACTGACAAAAAGAAGGCGCGGCCTTTGTAAAAGGGGTATGAACTTGCATTTTGCTAGCTATTTATTATGCGACCAGCATAACATAACGATAGCCAGATCTTTTATTAATCTAGATTAGCCAGATTCGCCAGATTAGATTTAACTAGACTAGCTAAAAGGCGTAAACTACGAGCCCTGCTGTATTTCTATACATTTGAATAGATCTCTTACACAATTCTAATTCTGTTCTCAAGCCACGCCCTTTTAAGAAACATTTTCTAGTACAAAAAATTATTGTATCAGTACCGGAAAAATTAGGAAGTTTTAAATGCGGATCACTAAATATCTGGAAAATAGGCTCGAGTTGTAGGTTTACCCGGTCGATAAATGCTTCGAGAGCAAACGGTTAGAAACTGACCACTTATTCGTTCTAGATTAAAGCAGCATCTTTTTTTTCTCAGTGAAGTATTTTGTCCAGAAGACAAAAAAAAGGTTATCAATTACAAATTAACCAAAAATTGTAATAATTGGGATCACCCTATAAAAATATAATGCTTGAAATGAGTTGTAGCTGTAGTAAATATTCATATAAAATTATATCAGATTTGCACTTATATTAATGGAGATAGTTTCTTTAATATCGTCGACAGTATTTCGTACTTCTTTTGTTTATAACATGCACTGTTTCAAAACTAAAGCAATATAATTGTTAAAAATTGTAACATGCTATATTATTCGCAAAATTTCAGTATGTAAAATTAAGAACAAAAAAAAAAAAAAAAAAAAAAAAAAAATCTCTGGGAAATTTTTAATTATATCCATACACACAAAGAACTAGAAATTTTTTTAAAAATTAACATTTTTTTTTTTTTTTTAAAATGAGTTTTAACTATATCTTTTATTTAAGCTTTTTTAAAAGTATTATGTGTAATTTAATTGTTAAATAGAGTAGTCAAAAAAATTGTAAATATTTGACAGTTTTGACAATTTACAATAACAAAATATGCAATCTTAAAGATAAACCTAAAAATAAAGATAAAGCTGTCTAAAAGCTCATAAAATATTCATGAGATTTACAAATATTTGACAGGTATTTATAAAAACAGCTTTAACGTCTTTTCTTAACAAAAGCATGACAGTAAATTTTTACAATAACTTGTTTTGGAATGTGTGTTTTGACATAAAAAGTTAAAGTCGGGATATTTTTAAAATATTACTTCACTGCGCTAAATTTTATGATTAATAAAGTAATTAGAATTAAATCTTTATAATTAGAATGTATTAATCCTTACGATAATAATTTTAAAAATATCGTTAATTTTTTCTTTATTAATCCTTTTATGCAATTGTGTTAAATGGGCAATTTAGTGAAGTTTATATATATATATATATATATATATATATATTCTAAAATTGTTACTACATATTTTGTTGGATCTTTCAATACGTTAATCAATTGTTAGAACCTTTAGACTTATTTGCTACTATTGATTTTTTAAATTATTTTTACGTAATGTATCATAAATGTATGCCAGTTTGTTTTTTGAAAGTTCTCATTTCTGATTGTACTTTTATTGTACTTACACTTTCCATTTAATATTATATATTTATTAGAACACATTTTATGTATACGCTTCTAATTTTCCTTAAAGTTTAAATACGGATCGTAATAATTTCATGTAATTAGAAACTTAATCAGCATGTTGCAATAATTTAAGAAGCTTACATGCTGAAATAGATCATCCTAATTTGGATTATATTTGCTCTTTTTAATGCAACATTTTTGTAACAAATTTACTTGTTTGTACTTGTTTGTAACTTTACTTGAACATCATTTTGTTTACATTGGAAAGATTCCGTCACATAATTTTGATTACAAATAATTATTTTTCACCCTTTTATCTTCTTTAATATTATTTATGTAATAATATACAAACAGTAAGGTTTTCAAACAAATATTTACAATATATTTAAACTCGGATCAAAAATGAAATTCGTTAATTAATTAACAAGTTATTGTATTAAAAGAGTGTGTTATCAGGAAATTGAATCGACTGTCAGTAAATATCAAAAGTTTGTTACTTGACAGAGCATCAAATTTCGGATACCTATGAATTAAAAACTCTTTCTTCTTATTGAAAATTAACTCATCACATAAAAGTTTTAAATATTTTAAAAAATATGATTATTTATGTTTTATCTTCTTCAATATTTTGTATTCCATAAAAAAATAAATGTATATTTTTCAAAACACGTGTTGAAAAGTATTTTATCTCAAATATATATACATAATAACGGGTGAAATACAAATAAATTAATTTCTTAATTAAATCAGCTTTCATTTCTTAATATAAAATACGTAAATTTTATATTAATAAAATATTTTCTTTGGAAATAAATTTAGACGGTTATGAACGTTACAAAATTGTATCTGTATAACATATATTTAGATGTATTTTTTTAATGGTGATTACTTTTTCGTTGAAATGTAATAATTTCCGTTATTTTACATTGTCACTCTTTTAGTGTTCCACCTTAAATATGCCAGGATACCCGCCAATATCCAATTTTACCATTTTTTACCCCTAAAGTATCTTAAAATGTTATGTAAAATCTGTAAAAACTAAATATAAATAAATAAGTAAATAAATATAAATAAATAAATAAACAAATAAATAAAAATAAATAAATGAATATGTAAATATATTTCTTTTTACATCGAAAGAAAGTGAACGTGCAAACATTTTTTTTCTAAATAATTAAAATTAAATTGAGAAACACTGTGTTAAGGAAATGGAACTGCTTCAGTATAGCAACCCTTGGCAAAATTTTAAATTGGCACCGAAGTAGACGTTTCTAGCCAAAATAATTACTTATACCATTACGATAATCATTTTAACTCATCGCCAAAATTACAACAAAATTTAAGGTGCTCCTCTGCTGAAACTTTAATAAAGACATTTTAAAATTGAATATACTAATAAATTCTAGAAAATGAAACACAGTTACTGCATGCCTTTATATGGAATAACAGAATTAAAATAAATCCTTTCGTACTATATTAAATTCTTTTTTGTGCAGAATTTTATATCTATTACTTAAAAAACAAAAACAGACTTAGTTTTTATTCTCTGTAAAAAAGACTTTGTTAAAAAACAGAAAATTACTTTAACTTTCCTACAGAAAATTTCTGTTGTATAAAAATACGGACATTTTGTGTAAAATTACCTCTTAATCTGCCAAGAAAAGCTCCCTCTCTCTTTTTTGTAAATATATATGGTCAAACACTTTATCCAATGATGTAAAATTTATCTGGTGAATACTGGTTATTTATTTATTTATTGTTTTGCATACTGAAAACTCAATATCAAAGGGACAAAAAATTATGTGGCACATTAACATAACTGCTCATTTACCAATTATGAGAAGGTATTTTTTCTTTGTATGTTTAATGGTTATTCTTTACTTTTAAGAATTATGATTACGTATTTAATTTATTTAGTAAATCTGATGCGCTTCTGTCTCTATTTTCATTGTGTTTATATATATAGTACATAACTAATTAATATATTTCGATTAAATGTGACGGTTAAAATGATATTGAGGGTGTTTTATAGAAAGTTTTTGAAATAAAAAATGGAAATGGTACAGTTAAAAAATATTTTTTTTACATATTAGAAAATTAATTATTCTTTAAAACTTGATGTTTGAAAAAAGACAGTTATAATATTTATTAATAATCTAAATTAAGACCGAGTGTCAAGCCCTTAGACAAAAAGGAAGAAAAAAAAACTTAATACTGTTTTTACTTTTAAGTATTATTTAAGAAATTTCTCTGTTTTACGATCGCGACTGCAATTATTTAAAAATATGTTAACTTATTTGATATTTATTTGAAATTTATTCAAAATCTTGTAAATGAATTATTTTTAAGCATATATTTTTTATTTTAAAATAATTTTGTTGTAATCCCACTTTTTTATTTTATCGCTGAATGAAGAAAATACTGAAAAGCAATACAATTAACTTTGCGCAGGAACTAATAATATGAATACATATTTAAAGAGCTGGTGTACAATAAGTATTTAAAATTGAAAAAAAAAAAAAAAACTTCTTCGCACACTGTAAATTTCATCAACGCACTACCGGTTTCAAAATTACGTGGCCTTTCTTCTTCAGGTACAAAATACGTGCAACTGCCTTGGAAGTAAAAGCAAGACGGTCTTACTTTTGCCTCCAAGGCAGTAGCACGTATTTTGCACCTGAAAGAAAAGGGCAGGCCCTTTCGAAACCGGTAGTGCTTCTATTTATTTTACGGTGTATGAAGAAGTCTTTTCAAGTTTAAATAATAATAGGAAGTACTAAATAAAAGCATTAACTGTACTTCCAGGATTGGGAGGTAATATCGTAACCTTCTATGGAAAATGTCCTGGTTAGATCCTGGATAGTCGAACTAGAAAATTTTATTTTGTTTTATTTATTTCAGTGTGTCCTACGGAAAACATTTGTTTTGTGCGACTCTTTGCTGTATTGTTTTATTACGAAAGATTTTGTACAAGGGTATTTTCCGTAACATAAGGGTATTTTTTTGGCATCTGTGCTGAAAAATATTTTGTGTAATATATCAGGATATTTTCCTACAGTGTAGAGGTAACCTAACTTTTTACTTTTTAAACTAATATCGGTATATTTCTTCTTAAAACGAAATTACTATTTTATCATTTTATCTTTACCAACTTACAAAGAATAATTCCTCTTCCTTATTGCAGCAAACAGATTGAAGAACTACGATCGAAAATACAGAAAAATCGAATGTTCTATTTAGAAAGGATTTGAAATGAATACAGCAATTTTCATAAAATTAGCGAATAAGCCGCTAGCTTTCGCTTTCAACTGTAATCTAACTCTAAATCGACAAAATATTTAAAGTTTATCATGGGAAATTATATTATCTATTTTCAGTTGAATAAGATAATTTAAAATATTTCATCACATATTTTATTGAAATTGTTATGAATTTAATTTTTGTATTATTTTAGTAATTGAGACATTGATTTAATCATGAATAAAGACTTTATTAAAATTTTAACCTTAAGATATAGAATAATTCAATAATTTCAAGATTATTATATGTATAAGTATTGAATTGTTGCAGAATGGAAAAGAAAATGAAAAATTTGAAATTAAAATTGAATTTCATGTATTATTTGTTTTACACGCATGTTCTTTATAATCCATACAAAAAATATATATATATATATATATATATATCGATTTTATTCTACATTAGCCAAGATATCATAATATTACTGCCACGTACTTAGTAGTATTCTACATACTATATCTGTTTGAAGAATATCTATCTTAGTTAAAAAATTCATTTTTCTGACGTATATTGATAAAATCACATTACAAAATATTAGCCTTATTAATCAAAATCTGAAAAAATCTAGAAAATTTTATATAATAGTTCAACTAAAAATAAAGGTATAAAGAATAAGGTTGTTGGATTTATTTGAGGTAAATTATGCACATGAAACTTTTCAATGGAATATTGCACAAACATTTGTCAACAATAAGACATACTGTCTTCTCGTGATTGCCTAGAACATGAAAATTCATCTGTGATATAAGCAATTATATACTGGTAAATGCAATTTTTTTTTTTTTTTTTTAACAAAACAAATACGTAATACGATATGTTTGTTTCTAAATCATAGTCAAAAATGCAAATAGGTTTTAATAAATAAAAAAGCCTTTTCATCGTTTTATTTATTTATTTTGTTGATTAAAAATGTTTCGGAATAGGTTCAGAGTATGTTACTGCTGTATTTCATATATATATATATATATATATGGGTCATTCTCTGAAAAGTGGGCTTTTTAAAAAAAAAAAAATTAGCTCAAATAAAATTGCTCCAATTTCATTTTTTAATTTTGTGCATATACACATTAATAAAAATAATAAAAATACATACACAGTTAATAAAAAATAATATTAACCAAGCTTTATCTGATAATTTTTGAAATAGTAATTATTTTTATTAATTAAAAAAATGAGGGAATGATTGTGAGGGAATGACAAATTTCTTCTAGAAACTACTTTATAAAAATATTATTAAGTTTAGCTACATTTTCAAACACTAAATATTTATTAAAACATATTTTTATTAATATAATAGCATAAAAAAGCAAATTTGATTTCTTTTAGTTAACTTTATAATGAGTGAGGGAATGACATATAATAAAAATACTGTATTTCAATCTAACATTTGAGAGCCATATGCTATTCATTGTAAAATGTTTCCAACAGAACACAAAATGTTTTCTTTACTTTGCTTCTATATAAATTAAGTTTGACTTATATAAAGTACGTGCTGCCATTAATGGAGTAAGTAGGGGTATAATTACAGTTTGATGAGGGAATGATATCTATTACCAGGGACAACAATAATAAGTGTTCTAATTTCTTTCATTTCATAATATATAAATGTAGTATAATGGATAAATGTTTATTAAAGTATATTTAATAAATTTTCACTTCAAATAATCTAAATATAGAAGATTTAATACCATAGAAACCATTTTATTTACTTACATGTGGGAATTGGGACACAGTGAGGGAATGATATTTTGCATTTAAAAAATATTTTAAAATTATATTTGAATTCCAATAACCAAAGACTAACAGTTTATATGCAAAACCAATTAATATTGATAGTTTGGACTGCTTTTTGTTTTTGTGTTTTT
This sequence comes from Salticus scenicus, assembly GCA_963930645.1. NCBI lineage: Eukaryota > Metazoa > Arthropoda > Arachnida > Araneae > Salticidae > Salticus > Salticus scenicus. The sequence continues at coordinate 61,580,617 of OZ005661.1, read as the reverse complement.
AAAAATATGCCCTCAAGACTACTGGGACATGAAATGACCACTTTTCAGAGAATTACTCACATATATATAATATATATATATAAAGTGAACTAATTTATCATACGTACTTTAGTGCACAAACTTTTTCGGTTTCTGTTAAAAATAAATTATTTAAACTTTGAAATTAAAAATAATATAAACAAAATCGTATATTGGTGTTCAAGGTTGAAAAAGGTTTTCTCTGATGAGTTTTTTCACCTTTCTGAGTTACCCATTCTTAAAAATGTTTCGGAATAGGTTCAGAGTATGTTACTGCTGTATTTCATATATATATATATATATATATATATATATATATATATATATATATATATATATAAGTGAATTAATTTATCATACGTACTTTAGTGCACAAACTTTTTCGGTTTCTGTTAAAAATAAATTATTTAAACTTTGAAATTAAAAATAATATAAACAAAATCGTATATTGGTGTTCAAGGTTGAAAAAGGTTTTCTCTGATGAGTTTTTTCACCTTTCTGAGTTACCCATTCTTAAAATTTGTCTTAAATAGTAATTGTTTATTTCCTTATTGCTTGTTTATATCTATTGTTTCGGGATCAATAAGTAAAAATTAATCGTTTCAACAATTAAACATCAGTCTTCTAAGGTAATTTTAATTTAATGAAAATTTATTCGTATTGGTCTATATGGTTTCAGTGATCTTGTATCTGTTGCTCGGCTTTCACTATGTTTTTAAATATTATTAATGAATACATATGTATATAATCGAAACTTGTTAATGTGAATATCAAGGGGACAAAAAAAAGTTCATGGTATCAGTATAGTTCATACTATCAGTAACTAATTTTCATATAACTAAACTAATCTTCATTTTGACGGAGATTATGGAATCAGTTCATGTTAAGTGTGTTCACGTTAACGAGGTTCGACTGTATATATATATATATATATATATATATATATATATATATATATATATATATATATGTGTGTGTGTGTATATATATACAGTCGAACCTCGTATATATATATATATATACTGTCCAATCTACAGTTCAAGTGTAAAACAAATTTGGGTGGTTCTACTCGAGAAGGGATGGACGCTATCACTGAGAGGAAATATTTCCGAAATTTTATTTCTCTTATCTTTCCTTCTACCACTTTTCGATAAAATCGCAGCAGAATTGACTCATCCATAACAGCACTCATTGGACTCTAATCGAAAGACATTTAACATGAATATTTTAAAAAGCTTAGTTAAATGAAAGAAAATAATATGGTGGGACGTTCACATGACTTTCTTTTATCCTGCATTTCAATACTATAAAGATAGATTGCTGATTAAGTTGTAAGATCACTAAGGTAAGAAAATAAAGTTAAATCTACTTTAAAAATAATATGAAATAGGTTTCGGTTAATTTTATTTGACATATAAATCTATATAACGGGGGCTATCATCACATAAAACTGTCATTCCATTACTGCTTACATTTATCATAAAATATTAGGGGGACCGGCAAATAATGTCGTTTTGAATTAAAATACTGACATCGGAAATTTATCCTGGATAAAATTTAAGATATTCTTAGGTAACTTATAAGATGGTTATTTGTAAAGTACCATGTAAACACTGTTAAACAAAAATTTCCGGTTTCATTTTATTAATTCAAAACGACGTTATTTTCCGGTCACCCTAATAAATAAATAAATGAATGAATAAAAAATAGAAGGTTTTTACTAATTTGTCATTAAATTTACCAACCTTCATCAAATTCTTCAAGTGGCAACATAAAAATTCAAAATAACTTATACCAAATTTGATATATTTTACTGTATTTGTGCTCATAACAGATATACATACAGATCAACCGCTAAAAATTGGACTTTCGTATTCAAGAACCTCAAAACATGATATTGTGCAAAAATCCAGAGTTGAAAATAGAACTTCAAAAAATACTTTGTTTACAGTGTGGATATGAAAAATTAATTGTTCTTTCTGAAAAGTGTTCTTCGATATAATAAAATGTACCAAACACTTCCATCAATTACATTCAATAGAAAAGAACATTTAGCTGAGCTTTGGGTGTTTCATTCACGTAAGAATTTTTCACAAAATGGGCTTAACTATATTAGACTAGGAGCAAAAGTAGGAAATCGATCATTACATACACACACTAGCCAATGAATTAGAAACCTGTAAGAGTTTCTACAAATGCTCGCTGGCGTCGAATATTTGCAAAACATGTTACAAACATTTGGTGAATATTCTGCTTGTATGAAAGTGGTCCCCTCGTGTTACTTGAGAATAATCAAAAAGCCATGCAGCACATGAACATCTTGATAGATTAAGATCCTTCCTTAATAATACATTTTTACTCCGAAGTTAACGGGTACTTTGTGCTTGATAATGCAACCATACATCATGGCAGAATCGTTGGAGTTTCATTCAGCAAATATCAATCTGACTCCTAACTGTTTCCCTAGATTCCGCAAAGCCCGGATCTTAATCCAATTGAAAATCTTTGGGACAGTTTGGAATGGGTTACCCGTCAGCAAACGCCTCTTGTATCCAATTTACAGGATCTTAAAATGTGTGTAGACAATGTATGTTAAACTCTGGACATAAATGCACCCCGGAATCTTGTAGAATCGCTAACCACACGAATAGTGGCTGTTATACATGCAAAAGGAGGTTCAACGTGCAAAAGATGGTCCAATAAGATATTAATTTAAAGGTTTCTGGTTCATTGGCCAGTGTGTGTAGTGCAAGAAGCATTTCATGTAACAAATGAGGAAACAGCGTTTTCAGGATAATACGACCACGCTGAATACGAAGCTGTCTGTTGCCAAAGCGAAATTTGGACCTTAAGTCTGGTACCCAAGATGGCAGCTAAAACTTTGTTGCTCTTTTTTTCCTTTGTCGGTTGGCTTAAAATAATGATGATTTAAACGTCTACTTAGGGAATGCCTCAGATGCCAAACACATTGCGATGCTCAAAAGTTTTTTATCTTATGTTTGGGGAGCATGGGTTCCAAGAAAACGCCCAAAATGACCGCTGAAACTTTAATGCTCAGAAGTAAGCTAGGAAGATGAGAAAATGACCATTTCAGTGCTTAAATATTGTTTATTTCAACACACACAATACTTTACATAGTACGCATTCAATCACTAAAAATTTATATTCTAAATACAACAGGATGCACGAAGCTCACGTAAACACAACAAAGTTTCGGCGGCCATCTTGGGCATCATCTTAGTACTGATGCACCTCAAGATAAGTACATTTTGAGCATTGCAGTGTGTTTAGCATCCGAGATAACCCACAAGTAGACATTTAAATTATTATTTTAAGCCAACGGAAAAGGGGATATAGGGAAAAAGAGTTTTAGACGTCATCTTAGATACCGGACTTCTGGTCCAAATTTCGCTTTGGCAACAGGCAGATTCATATTCAGCGGTGTCAAAATATCCTAAAAACGCTGTTTCCTCAATTGTTACATAAAATTCTTCTTGCACTGTATAATGATCGATTTCCTACTTTTTGGTCTAGTCTAATATATTTAAGCCCATTTTGTGAAAATTCCTTACGTGATTGAAAAACATGGATGCCATATTTGAAATCAGCGCACCAAATAATATAAAAATAAGCCATTACATTGCAAACAGTTTTTAATGACTCAAATGTTGCAAGTCTGTGTAATGAATGATTTTCATGCCACAATCTACACAAAACATACTTTTTTGCATAGAAAAAAAAATATATATTCATTCCACTTTGTTTAAGGCAGCTTACAGATGTCACACTGTACTTGCCAGAAATTTTTTCAGTAGATATAATATATTGGAAATGTCATGGATGTCCCTGCACACGGACCATTTGCTTGGTCTCAACGGAAAGTTTAATGTAGCAACTCTATATTATACATATTTAGAATACTGCTACTATTTTTTTTCTTGAGATATGCTGATACGGGTCACACAGATACAAGCAGACGCGGAGACCAACCTCTAAAGGGCCGCGGTAGCCCAGTCGGTAGAGCACCGGCCGCGTATCTCCGAAATGTTGGCGCACGCAGAACAAATTCACAATTTTTCGCCAGAGAATGCGATTTTCGACAAATCTGGAAGTGCAAAGAGAAACTTCACGTGGCTTAACCTGTATAAATAAACATCCGGCGTTTTTCTTTTTTTCTTTTTTTTTTTTTTATTATTATTTTTTTCTTCTGATGATTAATGTAGGATTTAAATCGCAAAACGAAACATATCTTGAAATTAAGAAATAGTTATCCGAATAGAGAAGTAGATAATAATAATGGTAATATATTAGCATTGAGATCCGATTTCATGTATAAGGCCAAAAAGTTTGTAAAAATTGTTCAAACAAATTACAAATTCTTAGTAAAATGTATGAAAAATGTTCATAAGTCCAAATAAGTAGTACGCCATTTTACATTTCAACTATTTTTATTATCATTTTCTATTTAAATTTTTAAAATGTACGACTTTATAAAATATTTTTCTTACGATGCAGTGCTTGGATTTTCATAAATTATCACCTTATATTTATCTATTATGTATTTTTAAAGAACATCTTAATCATAATAAAATAGATATTTCGTGTTAAATTTTATGGTTGAAATTCATAAAATTTTCTACGTATAATTTCCTCCTCAGACATGTCCATTTCTCATTCTTTACCCCCCCCCCCCCCCAACCCCAACATACAAAGTTATAAAATAAAACGTTAAACATTTTATTAATGCTATTCTATTTGTTTTTCAGTAATCATAAACAATCTAACTTAATATGTTATACAAATCAAAGTAATAATGATGCGCATAACCATTCTCATCCTATATTTATTGTTACTAATTTCTATTGAGAGCGAAATGTATTCATATTAAAAGGAATGAGTATGACAGAATACTCAACACAGTCGCAGACTGAAATTTCGCACCTCATAGGCTACCCTCTATCCGATTCGATACATTTGACTTATCGTAATTAAATGACTAATTTTATTAGGATTGTTTTCGTACATTAATTTCCAACACAACTGATCCCCATATTGCAAGTTCGTGGGAAGTATTGGCCTAATTTGTCAAATGAAGGAAACACAATTTTCAATTACCAAAGTTTCAAATTAAAATGTTCATATTTAATGAAGTGTATTAAAAAATATATTTTAAAATATTAGTCTGACATGTTTACGACAAAATATTGGCATAATGGATGTTTAAACGAAATTTTGCTCTATTTTGCCATGTTAAAAAGAAAACGTAAATTTTGAATAACATGCGAAGTTTACAACTTACATTGTTCCAAAGCAATATTGTCCTTATCAATAACATAAGTGATATTTAAAAGCTGATGCACCCATTTTACAAACTCAATATCTGTAATACACACAGACAAGTCACATAAACCAACCACTAAAAACATAATTTTTGGATTCAGGAAACCTCAAAACATATAAATGTAACAAAAATTCAATTTCGAAAATTTGATCCGAAAACAATACTTTCGCGACCTTTTACGGATAAGATAAAGTAAATTAGAATAAGAGAATAATTTTAAATTAATTAAACTTTAATTGCATTTATTACATTGATTTTTATTTATAAAAAAAAAATGCTTTCATTTAATTTGGGGTAGCCCTATATATTTACTATATATTTTACAAACACAATATAGTGTACTAATTTAGCACAGAATTTAAAACACATAGCACGACATGAAATGACCTTTCAACAATTCCATTGTATGAATATATCTGAATTCTTTTGTGAGGTTCTGTGTAAACTTCTAATAAAGGATATACATTCTACATTGTATACGAAACATTCTTTCATGCACATAAAATATAAGTTCAATTTATTTTATTTTGTTTCATCCAAAAATATTAAATTGTATTTACCAGAAAATTCACACATAGACGTAATGAATTTGAATTCTTTTCTTAGTCACTGTACACGAATTACTTAATACAGTAGAAGATCTTTATAACGCAATTCTATATAATGCAATTATCTATATAACGCAAAATTTCTTGGATATAAACAATAAATTTTGCAGTTAAGAAATACTTCCTAAAAAACTGTTACTGTGTTGAGAAGTAAGTGTGGCGTATTTGTTTTTCTTTATCTGCTTAATTCAGAGATTTTTAATAAAAAAATTGCTATCATTAATTTTTTTTTTTTTTTTTTTTTTTTTTTTAAGTGAGCATTATAATGAATGATTTTGTACAGGCATATATGGACCATCTTTATAAGTAAGTTTTAGAATGAAAGTTATTATCCACCTAATTTTTTGTTCCAAGAAATGTAACTTTAAAATGTCCTACTCTGTTTTGATATGTTTCAGACATATTTGGCCATGTTTACAAGGTAAGTTTGATGATGTGTGAAATGTGATCTATATAATGCAAAATTCTATATAACGCAAAACCTTGTGTTTTGCGTTACCCAAAGCTTTGCGTTATAAAGATCTTCTGCTGTATTTCATCCGAGTCCCAATATCTATTCTTGAGGTATGGTGAATTGGTGATAACAAACACACAGACACATTCAGGCAACCGCTAAAAACCTAATTTTTTGTTTCAGGATATTTAAGCAAATGTAGCAAAAACTCAATTTCGAAAATGGGAATCAAAAATAAAACTTTTCTTACAATATATGGGTAAAATAAACTATATAATGATCATAATAATGACAATCTGGTGTGTCACTCACACGACTTTCTTTTTTACCCTGCATTTCAATATTATAATGACAGATTGCACATTAAATCTTAAGATCAATAGCGTAAGAATGTAAAGTTTAATGTACTTTTCAAATAATCTAAAATAGGTTTAGAAACAATTTTATTTGACGAAGAGAAAGTAAATAATAATAATAATAAAAATAATAATAAAACAGAATAAAATAAAATAAATGTATTTCAAGGATAATTTTAAAAGCTTTAAAATCATAATATTACAAATATACTTCTTCATTAATCTTGATAAAATAAATTTAAAGGGTTTTCTAATAAATTTTGGTATTAAATTATATTATGTAAAAATAACGATACAAACACTCTATTGACACATTTTTAACAATTATGATTCAGGGAGCCTCAAAACGTGTATATATAACAAAAATTCAATTTCGAAAATTTGACCCCCAAAACAATATTTTCTCCACCATATATGTTGGTAAGAGAAAGTAAAATAAATAAATAAATAAATAAATGTATTTCAAGAACAATTTTAAACAACTACAATTTTATTTCTTCATTAATCTTGCTAAATTAAATTTAAAGGGTGGAGGATTTCTAATAAATATTTACATTTAAGAATTACGATACTAAAACTCCATTGGCACATTTTTAATAGTTTATTCTCGCGGGAAAAAAAAAAAAAAAAAAAAAAAAAAAAGATTGCTCGAATCCTTAACGAATCGTGAATGAAGTGGAAAGAAGGGTTGCTTTGCGGCAGAGAGTGTTTTGGCGCGAGCTACAAAAATTCGCCAGGTTCGCCTGTATGCGCTAACATTTCGGAGATACGCGCACCGGCCTCGTAATTGGAAGATTGCAGGTTCGGTACTCGAGCCGGCCAAAGACCGTCGTGTACACTAATGGCGGCTGGTGCACGTAAAATCTGTCGTGGCCGCAATGTCCTCCATGTTCCCATCAAATATTATACTTCTGGGGATCACCGAAGCGGGAGAGCCATCCCTTCCGTGGAGGATCAAAATTGCGATGGCATGTATCCGGACCACCTCTAGGGTTGCGTCCCAGACCGTCGCCAATTGCCTATCTGCGCAGCACTAGTGCGACGTAAAACCTAACGAGCCAACCAACCAGCAAGCCAACCTCTAAAAACACAATATTTAAATTCAGAGAATCTCAAAACTTGCAAATATATCAAAAACTCAATTTCAAAAATTTGTTCAAAAAACAGCATTCTCTCTACCATGTGTATTGATAAGAGAAAGTAAAAATCGTTTGTGAGTTAATTTAGTGGAATGCCATTATGAAAAGTAGGATATATTTCAAAATAAATTACATTTGCATACAGGATATAAACACTTTAAAGACAATTTAAAGACATATTTTGACTTTATTATTATTATTTTTTTATGCAATGTTCTTAATTTTAGAGACTGTAACTATAACCAGCATTTGACACTTTAATAAACTTTTTATGTACATGACAGCACTGCAAAAAATGCTGATTGATTTATTTTTATACTGGAAAAAATTAATTTTTCAGTGAGCTTAAAATACATTTCTCTTTCTTTCAATATACTGATCTTTGTAAAAGCCACTAGTGAACACCTTTGAATTTCTTCAGAAAAGGCGATTTACAAGGCAATTTTACTGAAAATGCATTTAAAAAACAGTAACAGGTATGTTTTGAGTCATTCAAGCGTTAAAATGAAAAAATATATATATGTAAGGTGTATCAAAATTTCAAAGTAGATTATCCTTGAAGAATTTAACGGCGTCATTAAAATTTTGTTTAATTTAAAACAAATTTTATTTCAAAAACTATGCGATATTCTTGTAAATACTAAAACTAACCAGTTCTTTTTCAGTTACCTATATGAATTCTGTTTGTTATTTCCAAAAATGCTTATCTCTTCTAAAGAATAGGGTAAAATATTAACGTCTAAGGAATATATTAAAGCTTTTCGAAATAATTTTGGGTGAAATAAACTGATATCACTTACAATTCAAAATTTGGATGTATACTGATGTATGTAAACTACAGTATCTGTTCTTCAAAATAAAATGAGCTGGTTTAACCATTAGCGGACTTAAATAAAAGTATTACTATCAATTAAAAAAAAATTAGCACAATAAATGGATTCTTCATACTTATTTTAGTCATATACAGTTGGCAGCAAAAGTATCCGAGCACTAGCAATAATCCTTGTCTAAAATAGTACACTTAATACTTGTTTGTTAAATAAATGTTTGTCGAGTCATGTTCTTAGTCAGTCTAAGAACATGATACGACAAGGATTTGTTAAACGAAACAGTATTAAGTGTTGTTTTTTGATATCGGAATTATTGGCTAGTACTCGGATACTTTTGCTTGCTGCCGACAGTAAAATCTAAGAGAACATGAAATCAGTTAAATATTAAACAGAGATAAAACAAAATATATTTAATTTCCTTACACAAAACTACAACAACAAAAACGGCAAAATGGCAATAAATACATTTTCTTTTTTTCAATTAAACTAGTTTTATTCTAAAAGTGATGTGTGGAAATATTTGTAGGTCATAAGATTAATAGTAGTGGATTGTAATATTTGAAATTTGTTCGAATCAATGCACAAATTAGAAAACTTGTTTTCAGAGTTTAAATTGAATAGTATTCCCTACAGTAGGTTTTACATTACTTATTTACTTTTATTTTAATTTTTTCAAAGTAATAATAATCTGAATGCCCAAAATAAATAAATAAATAAAAAGATTTGTATAGAATATAGGATGTTTGGATCTCGAATAAACTCTAAACACACAAAATTTTTTGTAAAGTACATATTGTAATAAATGTTATTTTTTTATAATGTTAGAAACTTATATTTCTGTACTTTAATATATTGTCCCTATAATAAGAAAACATTACAGAACTGGCGTTATAAAGTAATAAGTACAAAACTTTGAATAAACATTGTATTTTATTGTGTTTATTCAAAGTTTTGTACTTATATGGTGTTGTGATATTTAATCTCAGACATTCTTTTATTAACTTTCATTTTTCTTGTTCCGAACTTTCTTTTTTGTTTTTTACTTCCCGCCAAAAGATTGTTCGGTGCACCTGCCTTATCACGTGACGATGTGTCGCGTCTCTCTACAAGTACATTGTAATTCTTTTTTTTTAATCATGTAATTTTCGTTATTCGGAACTGACGTTCCATTTTCTTATTCTATTTAATCATAATTTTTTCCTTTTGTCTAAGATGAATAAATTAAAGTAAAAAACATCTAGGCTTTCTTTCATTACCTAGCAACGAGTGAATTATCCTAAATATAATAGATCTACATATTATGTAAGAATTTCTCACTCTAATCAAGATTAATTATAGGAAAAGTAGTTGCTGGTCTTTAATACAGAAGTCATATTAAGGAGATTTTTTCTTCACCAATGGAATTTGCAATTACCTGTGAAAACCCAGGTAAGCCAAACTTTATTTAATTATATCACTGTTATTTTAGCAAAGAATTATTAGTAAGAAATGTTTGTTATAAATATATTTAAATAACTAATTTGAGGAAACTCCGAACTCATGCACATATTCAGAAAGTATTTTTCTATTAGATTATGATTCTGATATTTTGAATTGAAAATTTAGATTTATTCTTGACAAAAGTTCAAAAGTTTTTTTTTTCATTGCACATTGGAAGAGATTGCTACATTTAAATAATAAAATAAATAAGAAATGAAAATGTAAGCGAAAATATTTGTTTTTGTTTCTTCAAAACCGAAGTGACACTAAATCGAAAGTATTGAAAAGTGCTTATTTTCATGAAAACTATTTAATTTTATTTTCTTCTTCAAGTACTATTTATCCTAACTGTGTTGATTTAAAATATTAAATGAATATTTACGAATTGAACAAATATTAACAAAACTATTACAAAAATTTTGTTTAAGTATGTCAGCAACCAAAGATATACAAATTGAACCGCTGAACTCTACAAATTATAATGTGTGGAAGTTTCGTATTGAGATGTACTTGCAAAAAGAGGATCTTTTTACAGTCATTACTGACGATCCTCCCAACCCAATAACCGATCAGTGGCGTTCAAAAAATAGAAAGGCCAGAGCCATTATAAATCTACTTATTGATAACGAACAAATCGTGTATGTTATGAATCTAGATACAGCACGAGAGTGCTGGAATGCTCTGCGCCAAGTCCACGAAAGATCATCCCTTACGAGTAAGCTTTTCTTACTTAGGAAACTTTATTCCATAAAATTAATGGAAGGTGGTGATGTAAACCAACATATAGCTGATATATATAAAACACGCGACAGACTCACTGCTATAGGTGAAGTCATAGATGAATCGCACCTAGCTGCATTAATGCTATGCTCACTCCCTCCTTCGTATGACGTTCTCATAACAAGTCTCGAATCGAAAGACGAAGCGCAATTGACACCTGAGTATATACGAAACAAATTAGCTGATGAATATGCCAAAAGGCTTGAAAACAAAACTTATCAAAATTCAGCGTTAAAAGTCCAATACCATAACAAATCGGAGAAATTCTGCAAATACTGTAAGAAAAGTAATCATAATATAGAAGAATGTTATAAGTTAAAAAACAAAAATAATTCTGCTGTTAAAAGTCACAATAAAAATTTCAACAAAAAACCCAACTTCAGATCCAACATATGCTCTCAGAACAATGAGAAGCCAGATAGCGCTCAAATTGCAGAGGGGAGCAATAAACCAAAAGCTGATAAATTGTATTCTTTTTATGTTGGAGATAAAACTGTAAATTGGGTGGTTGATTCAGGGTCGTCTTCACATATCTGCAATGATAAACTAAAATTTCGCGATCTTAAAAATAACGTTTCTAACGTCACTATCGCGAACGGCACGCAGCTAAAATCTTTGGGTTCCGGTACTGTGGATTTGTATACCGTAAATTCGGAAAACACACAGAACAAAATAACACTTAAAAATGTTCTTTATGTCCCTGAAATAGAAACTAATTTAATTTCTATAAAAAGAGCAACAGAGAATGGCTGTATCGCTGTATTTGATGATAAAACCTGTAAAATTGTAAATCAGGGAAATACATGCATTGAGGGATATGTGAAAAATAACTTATATGAATGTCAATTAAATTATTCTGAAAACAAACACACAGCGAACATTGTAATACAAACTTGTGATAACGAAAATTGCATAAACAAGTGGCATGTGAAACTTGGCCACAGAAATACTAACCACATTAAAGATTTAGTTAACAAGGACATGGCTGTGGGTATAAAATTAAATGATTGCAAACATAATACTGAATGTAAAACATGCATAATGTCAAAATTAACTGATTCACCTTACCCCAAAGCTGCACAATTTAGAGCCTCCGTACCACTCGAACTGGTCCACACAGACTTATGTGGCCCTATGAAAACCCCCACTGTAGGTGGAAAATATTACTTTCTTACATTTATAGACGACTACAGTCGTTATACTATTATATATTTGCTAAGAAATAAGTTTGAGGTATTTTCTAAGTTAAAGGAATATGTGGCTATGACCGCAAACAAATTTGGCCGAAAAGTGCAAGCAATTCGCTCCGATAACGGGGGTGAATACACTAGCATGGAAGTAAATGAATTTTTGAATAAAGAAGGAATTGAGCATCAGTTTACCGTTCCTTACTCTAGTGCTCAGAACGGCGTGGCAGAACGTAAAAATCGTACGCTGACCGAAAGGGCTCGCTGTCTGCTTAAAGACAGTAATTTACCGAATTCCTTTTGGGGGGAAGCCGTAAATACTGCAAATTACATACAAAATAGGCTCCCGACCTCCTCATGCAACTCAACTCCTTACGAAAAATGGACCGGCCGTAAACCCGATTTATCAAATATAAAAACATTCGGATGTCGCGCATACGCATATGTACATAAAATACATAGGGGAAAACTGGATAGCACCGCTCAAGAAGGAATTTTTGTGGGATATGATAATCGTAGCAAAGGCTACAGAATTTGCACAAATAATAAAAATGTAATAATTAGCAGAACAGTAAAATTTTTGGAGGATGAAAATAGAGAATCCCACAATAATGAAACATCACAAATCAAGAATGAAAATTCAAATGATGAAATTCCGGTGTCCAAATTACCAATATTAGATACTGATATAAATATAGATATAGCGGGCGATAACGATTGTCCGGATGACACGCAAACTCTGCCGCGACGATCACAACGATTAAATAAAGGTGTTCCGCCCGACAGATTTGCATTTGCAGTAAATGACAAAAGAATTGATGAGCCTAAGTGTTTTGATGATATATTAAAAATTCAAAACCCAGCTGAAAAAGAAAATTGGCTGAATGCCACACTCGACGAAATGAATTCACTCAGACAAAACAATACTTGGGAACTTGTTGACGCTCAACCAGGGACCAAAGTAGTAGGGTGTAAGTGGGCGTTCAAGGCCAAATACAATAGCCAAGGACAAGTCGAGAAATATAAAGCCAGGCTTGTTGCCAAGGGTTTTTCTCAAAAATACGGGGTGGACTATGACGAAACTTTTGCACCAGTTGCATCGCATACCACTCTAAGAAGTTTCTTGACCATGTCACTATATAAAAATTTGAATCTAAGGCATGTAGATATAAAAACTGCTTTCCTACATGGAAATTTGCAAGAAGATGTATACATGCATCAACCCGAGGGTTATGTTATCCAGGGCGAAGAAAATAAAATATGTAAGTTAAAGAAAGCGATATATGGCTTGAAACAAGCCGCTAGAGCGTGGAATTTGAAAATTAATGAAACATTGTGTAAATTAGGATTTAAACAAAGTCAACATGACAAGTGTTTATATATACGTAACAAAGATAACACAGAAACTTACATTCTTGTGTATGTTGATGATCTACTTGTAGCTGGTAAAAATCACGATATTGACATACTAATTAATCAACTTAGGGAAGAATATCCATTAACCGACCTTGGGGAAGCCAAATATTACCTCGGCATAAATATAGAAAGACCTTGTAAAGGGGTAATTACGCTTGATCAAAATAATAAAATACGAGACATTGTAACCAAATTTGGGCTAGATAACGCACGGCCCTCTGACACACCAATGGAACCAGGGTATATAAAATTAACTGATAATGACAATCTCTTACCAAACAACACAATGTACAGACAGGCTATAGGCGCGTTACTTTATATTTCTACAGTATCGCGACCTGATATAAGTGTTGCCGTTGGCATCTTAAGCCGTAGAAACGAAAATCCTAGAGCGAAAGACTGGGAGGCAGTTAAAAGGGTTATTAGATATTTGAAAAATACCCAAGATATTAAATTAAAACTTTGTAACTCTGGTGAACCTGTTCTTAGAGCATATTCGGATTCGGATTGGGCCAATGATCCAAGTGATAGAAAGTCTATATCTGGAAATTTATTTAAGATAGGAAAAAATCCAATATTTTGGACTTCGAAGAAACAGTCCTGTGTGTCCATGTCTTCAGCAGAGGCTGAGTACGTCGCAGCTGCGAGTGCTGCACTTGAAATACAGTGGCTCAACAAACTACTGGATGATTTAAATTTGCCGCAAGAATGTCCTATAGTGTTGTACCAGGACAACCAATCTACCATCAAGATTGCTGAAAATGAAAAATTCCAGTCCAAAACAAAACACTTACAGCTGAGATATCATCTTCTGCGAAACTTAATACAAGAAGGCCTAATAAAGCTTCAATACAAACCTACCAAAGAAATGAGCGCCGATGCCCTCACAAAAGCTCTACCAAAAACTGATTTTAATAGACATAGAAATGCATTAATGAACAATTGAAAAATTTCTGAGCTTAAGAGGGGGTGTTGTGATATTTAATCTCAGACATTCTTTTATTAACTTTCATTTTTCTTGTTCCGAACTTTCTTTTTTGTTTTTTACTTCCCGCCAAAAGATTGTTCGGTGCACCTGCCTTATCACGTGACGATGTGTCGCGTCTCTCTACAAGTACATTGTAATTCTTTTTTTTTAATCATGTAATTTTCGTTATTCGGAACTGACGTTCCATTTTCTTATTCTATTTAATCATAATTTTTTCCTTTTGTCTAAGATGAATAAATTAAAGTAAAAAACATCTAGGCTTTCTTTCATTACCTAGCAACGAGTGAATTATCCTAAATATAATAGATCTACATATTATGTAAGAATTTCTCACTCTAATCAAGATTAATTATAGGAAAAGTAGTTGCTGGTCTTTAATACAGAAGTCATATTAAGGAGATTTTTTCTTCACCAATGGAATTTGCAATTACCTGTGAAAACCCAAGTAAGCCAAACTTTATTTAATTATATCACTGTTATTTTAGCAAAGAATTATTAGTAAGAAATATTTGTTATAAATATATTTAAATAACTAATTTGAGGAAACTCCGAACTCATGCACATATTCAGAAAGTATTTTTCTATTATATGGTCCCCATGTTTAGAGTTCAATTTCCGATTAAGCATAATTCACTCAATTTTAAAAATAAACTAATGCTTTGTTCTTCCTTTTTTTAAGCAATTTAATGATGTTTTCGGATTTAAAATAAAACCTTTATAATTGACCAGCTTTGTCTAGAAAAATCTGTCAAAAAAAAAGCAACTTTTTAGAATTATCAGAAAGAAATTTTGAATAACATAATCCTACCTCCTTCTACATTTTAAAAACCTTTACAATTTATTTTACCGAATTATCTCCGATAGCTAAAGGATTAAATCACGTTTCAGTTTTTCGGCCCTGTGTATATATATGATTTATTTTCTTTACAGTTTCACATGTAACTTTATTTATTGATTTATTTATTTATTTGAAAAGACATGCAATTAAAATCTAAGATAGAATTAAAAGACATATTTTATTTTAAAAGAATTGTAATAATTCAAACTTAAAACTTTTTTGATAAGAAAAATTAACATTTGAATTTATTTTTTCAAACATTTTCATTAATTCTTCAATATTCGTTAAAAAATCATGTTAAACAACTTGTTCTTGCCGGTTATAATTATATATTCTGTGTTATGAGAATAAATAAAAGCAGTAACATTTGTCAAAGAAATGTAAAAATGCTAGAAAGCAGAAAATTATGATTTCTCTCTCTCTCTCTTTTTAAAAATTTTCCTTTCAAAAATGTTTCATGAGAAAAAAAAAAGAAAAGAAAAGAAAAAAGAAAATCATTTATATTTTTAAACTTGATTTCCCCATGAATGGATTATTCTACAAGAATATTGTTAGAGAATTTTAAGATATATTATAATTTACTTTAAATTCTCCTGACGGTATAAATTTATAGAAAATATATAATATTGATTTTTGTTTCTTTATTTGAAAATTTATTTTAAAAGTAAAAAAAAAAAAAAAAAAAAAAATCATCTTAAAAAAGTGAAATAAAGACTTCATTATGATTTTCGTAAAGCATTATTTATCCAAAGTAACTCAATCAACAACATATATAAATAAAAACTTTTTAGCATAAAATTTCAAAAATAATCATGTAATATATATCTTATGGATGACTTTTATGTAAACAGTTTCTGAAAAGAACTTTAATGATCTTAAATGCATCAATTATAATAATTTATAAATTTTAAACTATAAATTTCTTAATTCACAGTATATTTCGTAAATAAACGTCTTTTGAATTTAAATTACTAAACTTATTTTAAAGATACACTACCTACGAATAAGTATTTGGACACTTTCGAATTTAGACATTTTGTCAAATATCTAGAAAAGTTCTTTCGGAATCATCTTGAAACTTCGGTAGCGTAAAGAACAAGTTATACCTCATATATTATGGCAAAAGTTGTGTCCTGAAGAGGAAATGTGGACCAGTAAAAATTAAACAAGACACAAAATGTTTTGGATCACCTTGTAAAAAGTAATGCTTTAAATGATTTTTGGCTATAGCATATAATTATGAGGATTTTTTGCATGATTTTATAAAAGTTTACTAGGCTACCTCATTCATGGATATATATATATATATATATATATATTAATTACAAATAATAATTTCACTTTTTTAATTATAACACGCAGGGTATTAGACCCAATTCAAAGACATTTTTAGGAAAAATGGCATACTACATTAGACACAGCATACTGCAATCAGAATGGAAAAATGTTCAATATCTTACGAAATATGAGCATTTTTACTAAATCATTTTTAACTACGGATACGTTATCTTTAAGAAAAGATTAATTTCCATGGTGTAATAGTCAAAAGTATTGAACAACTTATATGGAAACCCCGAACAAATCTCAGGTAAATTAAAAAAGTTGTGAAGGATAGCATGAAAAGAATTTCAGTTCTTTTAAATAAAAAGCTAAAGTATAAGGGGTTTTACTCACATTTTTATTTTGAATCAATCAACGCCCAATGATAATAGAGTGTTCGCGGACTGTAAATAAACCCTACTCATTTTTTTTTTTTTTTTTTTTTGGAGGGGGGGGGGTTAGAACTGAAATTCCGTTCAGATAGTGTTGTAATAATTAAAGTAAATTAATGATATACTTTCTGAAAAAGAAATTAAATTCATTAAAAATTTAGTCTCTAAGAAATGTCAAAAAATAAAAGTACATATATACCATTTATTAATTAATTAAATATTTTTTCTGAATATCAATTTTCTGAAAAATGAAAAATTCTGTTCCACCAAAACCATTAAACATCATAAGAAATATTATGATTTCATAAAAATCAATGCTATTGTAAAAACCACTCCGCCCTCCAAGAAATCTTACCTTTCTTATGCAGCCAAAAAAGGATTGATACCAAAACCAATGTAACATTTAAAATGCGATAATGAATGCAAAAATTTTTTAAATTTTAAAGATACATTTCAATTAAAAGCACTAAAATACACGACAGACGTTTCGGCTAGAACACTAGCCCTCCTTAGTGTCAAACATGCAAACACAACATTTACAAAAAAATCATAACACATCATAACAAGATTATATATTCAGGAGGAATAGCTTTAGCCCCACTGAAGGCAGAATGTTGCATTTTAGTAAAAGCGCTCTCTAGAAAAATACGGGATTCATATAAATTTACATTAGAGGCTAGAATTTTAAAGTTGTCAAAATCAGGAATATGATCACTATTGAGGGAATGGATTACGAGTTTCGATCTTAAATCACCTGTTTTATATGAGCGTTTATGTTCCTTTAATTTAATTTCACCTGTTCTGCCAGTTTCACCGATATATGTAGAATCACAATTTTTACAGGGGATACAATAGATTACACCTAGATGATTAAGGGAGTTGACAGCGGGTTTAAAGTTAGAGAGAAAGTTACTAATACGGAGTTGAGGTTTAAAGCTAGTAGAGATATTAACTGGTTTAAGCAATTTAGCGATATTTTCGGAAATATCTTTATAATAAGGGATAGTAGTATGCTGAGTGGAGTTTATAACTTTATTGTAAACTGATATATATGAAAAATAGGACTCTTCTTTATAAATTTTTTTAATAAAATGAGGGGGGTAACCATTATTTTTTAAATCAGAAAAAAAATTGGATAGTTCAATATTTAATAATTCGGAATTACTAGAATAATGCTTTGCACGGTGGCGCGGTACGAATGGCAGCAAGTTTATGAGATAAAGGATTAGCAGAATTAAAATTAAGATATTGACCAGAGAAGGTAGGTTTTCTATAAACTGAAGTAGAAAAATTTTAAAAATCCTTGACTGTTTTATGCATTACAAGGATGTCTAGAAATGGTTGCTCTTTATCAATTTCAATTTCAAGGATAAACTGGATATCAGGACATAAAGAGTTAGCAAAATCAAAAATATCAGTAACAAAATGTTGCTTAGTAATTATAAAATTGTCAATCACATACCTTTTCCAGAAATGTTTTTTATCATGTAACTGGGAATTAATTTTGTTTTCTAAGTGTTGCATTACAATTTCGGCTATAACGACAGATATAGGGGCACCCATAGCTCGTTTCGTTAATTTGACGATAGTAAGAATCATTAAAAAGAAAACAATTAGATGATAAACAAAAAGTGGTAAGATCAAGTACAGTATTTAAATTTAAATTAGTGTCAACATTGAAATTAGGATAAATATCTTGAACAATATCACATACAAGTGATATAGGAATAGAAGTAAAAAGAGATACAACATCTAATGATAACATAACACAACTAGAGGGGACTTGAATTAATTTTAAAGCATCTCAGAACTGAAAGGAAGAATTTAAACTGTAATTAGATGACGTAATGAGGGATTTTAATAAATTTGATAGATAACGTGAAAGATTGAAAAGGAGCGACTTAGTATAATCAACAGTAAGACCAAGGGGGATGTTAGATTTATGGATTTTCGGTAAACCATAAAAGACAGGTGCAGAACTTGTATAACATTTTAATTTAGATGAGAAAGCACGATCAATAGATTTAGACTGGTTCTGCACCTATTTTTTTATGTGCCGACAAACAGTTCATACTTGATACAGATACCAGCCATGAAAGCGACGGTGCTGTTCTGTCGCAGGATATTGATGGTTAAGAACGTGTCACTGTCTGTTGGACTAAAAGGCCCGTTTAAATTGGAGCGAAATTACTGTACCACCAGGAAAGAGCTACTTGCCATCGTAAAAGCCATAGAACACGTTTATCATTACCTCTATGGCAGAAGATTCCTGCTCCGGACTGACCACTCATCTTTAACATGGTTGCTTAAGTTCAAATACCCAGATTGTCAGGTGGATACAACGTCTCCAAGCATATGACTTCGAGATACGCCATCACAAAGGGACGCTACATGGTAATGCAGATGCCTTGTCACGTAAGCTCTGCTCAGAAAGCTGCAAGTACTGCTCTACAGTCGAACAGAAATACCAGCAGGTAAATCCGGTTGCATGCCAAGCTACAACCTCAACACCACCGACTACGAAACATTATTGGGCACTGTTGGATTCTCTTCATGTTAGAAACAGCCTACTTTACAGGAAATGGGAATTTGACGATGGAAGAAGTTTCAAATAGCAGATTTTACTGCCAAGATCGAAGACTCCAGATGTTCTAGAGCAGCTGCATAGAAGCTTTACTGGAGGCCATTTTGGGGTGATGAAGACTCTAGTTAGAGAAAGCCTTTACTGGTACAAGGCATCAATGTTAAAGATGTTTATTATTATTTTAAATCTTACAACAAGTATTTAAGCTTAAACAATTTCAATGCAAGTCATAAAATATATTGCGAACATAAAATTTAATAAACGATATTTGAGCACATAATTAATTTTTATTAATAAACTAAGATTAATATAACTTCAATAAAAATAACTAGGTATTTACATTATAAATCACCGTTCGTGACTAGAAATAAAATGAATTCACCCACCCACTTCTGTTACACTGAGAAAAACAACAACAACAAAAAAAATTCTCTTTTTATTTGGTGGAGGAAAAGAAAAACTTTAATCAAAACATCTGGGCTAACACATAAAAGAAGCAGGTGTTTCTGTCAGCTGATGATCCAACGCGAAAAGGCCATCTGGTATACATCACTGCATTTGAGAAAGCAATCAGAACAACTTGGGTCAAAGTAGTATAAGTCACGTCTCTTTTCTACCGGCATTTGAGAAAGCAATCGGAACACTTGAAACAAAGTGGTGTAAGTCAGTCTTTTTTCTTTCATTCTAAGGGCACTGTTTACAGATGATGAACTACTGTTGCTTGATCTTTTTGACATCGTCCGGCTTGGTTTGGCAAAGTCCTGTCTGGTTTGGAAAAATTCCGGTCCCAGGAGGTAGCATTCCAATATACTGCCATTCCATCAATTTTTAAAAATTAAGATAAGGTGCTGAACACAATTCATTTCATGATCCTAGTTCACAGAAAAATCACTAACTCATTTTTTTTTTTTTTTTTTTTTTTTTTTTGGAGAAAACACAGTTTGAATGTTTGCTCCTCATATATACTATTCAAGTTCACTATGGAATTTTCCGTATTGAAAATTCTGTAAATACCACTAATGGTTTGTGCACAGGCACATCTGAAAGAATTTCAAAGCATTGCGTTTCATGAGATGAATTTGTATAAATCCTATTTTAATAACTTTATTTTCCACAATTCATGGTGAAACTTAAATATATAATTCACAGGCAGTAGAAAAATGTTTTCTATTGAATATAGTATGATTAGCATAAGATTTACGTATAGCAAAATATAACGGACGCACGAAAATATTCAGATATATTAAAGGCTATATGTAAAAATAACTGCATTTTCATTTGTATTAAACATTTTAAACAATTTTTAAGAGAGATTATACTTAATTTAGTCTATCTGTCTGTCTTTCTGTCCACCAATTTGTTAATTTACATGCCTCTAGCGTCCGTAAATATTTTCCGAATTCATTAAAAATGACATATGTTATTCATGATCGCTATGGCAAGTTTCTAATTTAAAATGGTATAACACAACTAATTTGAGTACAGAGATACCCAAACGATTCTAAATTCATTGTGATTCACGAAAAGTCTTTTTATGAATCCTATTTAAATAATTTTGTACTACGCAAATCATAAGCAAAGCAGCTTTTATTATTAATCTGCTAAAAGAAATGTTTTCAATAGAATATGGTATTGAAATTGAAATTAATAATGAACTACCTTTTCTAGATATCCTTATAATGCATAAAATTGTCAATATTTTTTTTATATTTTTCAATTTCAGTTTATGGAAAAAACACCTTCTCTGGTCAATATCTTAACTTCAATTCAGCTAATCCTTTATCTCTTAAATTTGCAGTTATTCGTACTTCAGTAATTCCGATATTGAACTATCCAAAATTTTTTCTGAGTTAAAAAATAATGGTCCCCCCCCCTCTCGTTTTATTAAAATAATTTATGAAGAAGAGTTCTATTTTTCATATAAATCAGTTTAAAGTTATAAATTCCACTCAGCGTACTACTATCCCTTGTTATAAAGGTATGTCCAAAAATATCTCTAAATTGCTTAGAACAGTCTATATCTTTACTAGATTTAAACCTCCACTCCGTATTAATAATTTTCTCTCAAACTTTAAACCCGATGTCTCCCCCCCCACCTTAAACATTTACATGTAATCTATAGTATCCCCTGTCAAAATTGTGACTCTACATATATCGGGGAAACTGGCAGAACAGGTGAAATTAGATTAAAGGAACATTAAACACTCATAAAAAACAGGTGATTTAAGATCGAAACTCGTAATCCATTCTCTCAATAGTGATCATTTTCCTGATTTTGATAACTTTAAAATTTTAGTTTGAAATGTAAATATGTATGAATCCCGTATTTTTCCAGAGGGCGCTTTTACTAAATTACAACATTCTGCCTTGAACGAGGCTAAAACTATTCCTCCGGAATACATAATCTTGTTCTGATATATTATGAATTTTTTTATATATGTTGTGCTTTGTATGTTTGACACTGAGGAGGGTTAGTGTTTAGTCGAAACGTTTGTCTTGTATTTTAATGTTTTTTAATTAAAATGTATTTTTTAAAATTTAGTATTCTTTATCTCATTTTAAATGTTACTTTGGTTTTAGAATATGGTATATTTAAACTAAAGGTATATTACAAGGCAACACTAAAATATCCAGATGCACTAGTGATTACAATTGAAAATCCCTGTAATTGCAGTATTAGACGATTTAAACATTTTCCAATGATTTATAAGAGTGATTATAAATGCAGTTAATCTATTTTTCTGTCTTATTGTCATTCTCTCTACCCGTTGTTTGATCGCGTGAGCAAAGTACATTGAAGTTTAAATGTCGAAACGTGTACACACAGAAATTAATCATAATCTATGAGAACCGCATGATTTTCTGTTCTTGTTTATGTGTTTTATCTTAAGTAGACTTTCATCTTAAGTAGAATAAATAAATAAATAAATGTATGTCTTGTAGAATTAAAATTTTATCAATTTCGATTAACATCTTTTATTCCATGACATGGATTAGTTAACCCTTTAGCGTTCATTGTCATCGCAATAAATCTAAATCTTTACATTATTTTTCAGCAAGAAATTTTCAATATGATTTCTTCTTCTCGTTGATTTTTAAACTTTTGTTCCATTTCTGTTCGGTAGATGTCAGCACTTTTCTGAAATTTTGCAAATGGTGTTTCAGAGAAAACTATGTATAGGAATTTCTTTAAATATTTAGTAGGCACGACTGCACCTTTTACTTTACGAACATACTTTATATAAGGAAAATTTTATAATCATGGAAAATTTCGACTATACAACTGGTAAGTCTAGCATACAGAGCTTTTTGGCAGATACGCAAAGAAGAAATCTTTATCATTTAAATCATTTAAATCCTATGGACTCGAACTATCTAAATGTGGTAACATCTAAACACTTTATTTGATTGAGCTAAAAGTTTTTAGACATGTTATGGGTCACTGTCACAAGAATTTTGTATAAATTTTTAATCTAACACATACAGTTTTTTTTTTTTTTCAGAGATTCAAAGAAAAATTCTTTTTCATTATATGTGGTCTGTGGGCTCAAACTATTTAAAATTCGCTTTAGTAATGTAAAATTGAAAAAATGAAAGAAAAATACTTGATATTGCTGCTTGCTTACTCTTTCACATGAACGCATAAAATATTTTTTTTACGTTACGATCCATTAAACTACAAACAACTTTGGGAAAACAATCAAACACTCTATTATGATTTTTCCCTTTTGTCTCTTTTCATTTTTGTCTCTCTTTTGATTTATAGTTTTCTTATTTATTGCATCTTACCGCATAAATCGTGGCATCTGCCTCATATATATAGGGAAGATGCCACAATTATACAATGTCAATTACAATTTATCAATTGTGTGCTGACTGGGAAAGGAATCAATAAGCACATATAATTAATTAAACATTCAACAGCATGATGAATTTTTTCATTATTATATTATTTCAATTTTCGGCTGTACTAAGCAAAACATTCTTATACATGTCATCTTCCAACTATTTACCTTACTAACAAATGCAAGCAGATACTATTTAGAAAACGTAAATAAAATAATCTAAAAAGTTTCCAGAATAACAATAAGTTTTATTTTTCATAGATAAAATTTCAAATTGAAAATTCTTCAGAAAGAATTATAAAAGGGAAAAAGATATATATATATTAGAATTCACAAATGTTAAAATGTTCTTTTCCCGTATTTTTCTGTCGAGTATATTTTATTTCAAGAGTAAGAATTTTTGTAGCACAAATATTATATTCAGCGAAAGGTAAGTTCTTCTAGTGTCACTTGACAGAATTTCTAAGAGTTTAATAAAATAAAGTTTTCAAAAGTTCAAGCCTCTTCTCCAATTGAAAAAGATTTCCCTGGGAGTGGTTGGGATATTTAAGGAACGTTGTATTCTATGTTTCGGGGGAAAAAACATGAATATTTCTGTAAAAATGTCAGTATGAATTAAATGATGCCTAACTTAAAAATATATTATCTTTCTTCTTTAAATCTTGTATTCAAAATATGTTTAAAATCTCATATATTAAAATTATTACTCTCTCTCTCTCTCTCTCTCTCTCTCTATATATATATATATATATGAAATTATAATATATGTTTTCAGTCATATAAAAGTTGAAAATATGTAAAAAAAATAACTAAAGAAAAACTTACGAGAAAATTAATAAATGTGAAACAATTCGTAAGTAAAACTTACTGCAAAAACGTAAAATAAATGATTCAAACTGCCAAAAAATATCCCGTATGACTTAAGATATATATATATATATATATATATATATAGATAGATAATAGATAGATATAGATATGTAGATATATAGATAGACAGATATATAGATAGATAGATATAGGCAGATATATACATAGATAGATAGATAGATAGAGAGAGAGAGTGGTGCATTACGGAAAATTTTGGACCATTAAAGAAAAGTCTTAAAATATGTAGTATTTTATTATAATAGTAAATTATTTATTATAATATTTATTACTATTAGTTATAATTCTTAACCCAATTTTATATTTTTCGTTAATTTCTATAACAAATAATTTAGGTTACTAAAAAATCAAGGAAACTATAATAGTTAAAATACCTTATATTTGTTTCTATCTTAAAATATTTTCGAAATCAACTTTTTTAATTATAAACAATTTTGATTAAGGAAATGATACAATATCTTTGAGAATATCAAGCATTTACAAATACCTTACGATATTTTACGATATTTTTAACTTTTCGAGAACATTTCCTTTAGTAGAATCCTATATGTTTAAGTTGAATTGAAATTGATATGTGATAAATATTTTGTGAGGCATACACGTTCTCTATTGAAAATTGTATAAATAATATTTACTAATTTATGCTTTATTTAAACTTTCTTTTAATGTCTTTATATTGTGCAAAATACAACGTAATCAACACATACGGTACTGTATGTGTTGGTTTCGACTACACATATCGCTTTTTTACTTTCTCTTACCCATAACGTAGAGGAAGTATTGTTTTTGGGTCAAATTTTCGAACGCGAGATTTTGTTATATTTACACGTTTTGAGGTCCCCTGAATACGAAAATCATGTTTTTAGCAAATGGTCTGTGTGTATGTCTGTGTGTCTGTGTGTATGTCTGTGTGTCTGTGTGTGTGTGTCTGTCTGTTATCAGCATATCTCAAGAACAAATAGTAGCAGACTTTCCAAATTTGGTATTCTAAATGTGTATCATATATAGATGCTACAGTAAGCTTTTCGTTAAGATCAAGCAAAGGGTTCGTGTACAGGGACAATCAAGAGAATTCTATTACATTACGTCTATGGGGCAAATTGCAGGTAAGTAGAGTTTAACGTCTATAGAATGCACTAAATCAAATGAAACGAATATACATATTTTGTAATAGAGATAGTCAACTGGGAAAAAAATGTTGTGTATGTAGAAGCCTCGCCTCCCCCCCCTGGGAGAAATTCCCCCTCGTGGGGAGTAAATTTTCATGATGGGTATCTTTCAAAAGAGCTCGCCAATACCTTTAAAACGAATGGTTGAACCATCGATCTGCGATAATTTAAAACAAAGTTATCGATTTTTTTTACTTTTAACAAAAAAAACCCTTAATTTTTTTTTTTTTTTTTTTTTTTTTATATTGAGAATAAAATGGACTTTTTTTTTGGATATTTAGTGTTATACTACTTCTCTAATATGGAAATCGTCTACATTATCATAAAAGAGAAATTTTTTAAATAATAATTTAAATAATTTATTTTTTAATAACCAAATTAAATTTTATATCATTCTAGGTGCATTAATGAAAGGGGGGTTGAGGGGTCGGTAGCCCCCCTCACGCAGAATTAATTATCATATAAAACTCTTCCGAAGCCTAATTTGAATTGTTTAACATAGGCTTACATAACATCGTTATCTTGCCTCTTAATCTCCAACCTGTATTTATAGTATTAAATTTCAGGGTAAGAGAAAGTCGTGTGAATGACACACCAGATTATTGTATATATTTTATACGTGTATTTGTGCGATATATGAACACACAAAACGACAAAGACACTATCTGAACAAAAGTATCAGGATACTTTAAAATTGACAGATCATGTCAAATATTTTAAGAAATGACAGGCACTCTTGAGACTTGAAAGGTGAAAACAGCATGTTTTAGAGAAAATATTCCCTGAAAGGAAAAATAAGGGCTAGTAGCACATATTAAAAATGTCTGGGACTACCCTGTAAAAAATCATGTGTTTATAAATGTTTTTTTTTAACAAGAGCGGAAATTTTTCGGTATGTTTTCTGTTCATAACTTATAAATTACAAGGTTTTTAAACAAAAGTTATGTCATTATGAAAGAAATATGGCTTATCAGAGTAATTACAAATATCACGTATATATATTCGCCATGTATTAAAGGCAGGCTATAATAATAATAATAATAAAATAAATCATAAATAAATAAATAAATAAATAAAAAGTATGGGGTTTAATCTTTTTGATATGTCTCATAAATAAAATAAAATAAAATAGTTAGATAAAATTTATGAAGAACGAACAAATTTTGGTTTCCGTTAACAGAACAATATATGTAGGTTAAAGTTAAGATAGCAACGTAAGGAATAAAGATTAACTTTAAGGAAAATTCAATCTACAACTTACATCTAGAAGAATCAAAACTATTAATTACAAACAAATATTTGCAAAAAATATGCCCAATAACGTAAAAATGAAATTTCAAATTCATTTTAAAAATTGAACTCTCACCTGAATTTTGTGAAAGGCTTTCTAATATTTTCAAATATTGAATGATTTAAAATGATTTAATACTATTTCATTTTTGTAGGAAGAAACCTATTTCTTTTAGACAAAATAGATTAAATGGAAACTTTTTTTTTTCTTTGGCATCAAAAACTTATGCAATTATATTTTTAACTAAAATTCAGTTAGGTTCAAGACGAATCGCAATAACTAATTTTTAGTTCCCCGTCATTATATAGGTATGGAGTATTTAGGTAATTCTGAAAGATTTCGAAATAGATTTTTTGAGTTTTTTGCACTTTTTAATGTGTGAGAAATTCAACAATCACAATATCAGTATGGTGTTCATCTGTAAGGTGTGTTCGTCTGTGTACACAATATCTCAAGAGTAAATGATGGCATAGAGATTGGACCGGTATCAAAATATAACTTAGGACACTGGAAAGCACCCTATTATCTACAACATTTAAATTAAAAAATTTCGTAAGTTATTCAAAATTTACGATTTTCTCAACATGGGAGGAAAGTGCAAAATTTCGCTTAACCATGGAAAAAAAAAACTGTATGGATGTCAGACCAGATATAAAATATCAGTTATGATGCATACATGAATATAATTAACTAAGAAGGTTGAAATAAAATTAAAAAAAAATCGTAAGTTATTCGAAAATTGCGATTTTTTTTTTTTAATATATCAGAATAGAACAAAATTTCGCTTAAATATTCATTTTGAGGGATATTTTCATCGTAAGGATGTCACACCACTTTAAAAATATCATTTAGGATACTAGCACGAACATCATTGACTATGAATTTTGTAATTTAAAAATTTCATAAATTATTGAAATTTAAGATTATTTTAACACACCAATATGGAAAAATATCTCATAAACGTCCATTTTGAGTGATATTTTCATCGTAAAGATTTAAGATCACTTTGTAAATATTATGTATGATACTAGCATGAGCATAATTGACTATGAATATTCTGATTTGAAATTTTCGTAATTTAATAATATTCGAACTTTAATATTTCCTTAACTCTTTTGCTACTACTGGGATACGTGAGTACCAAGGCCAGTTTAAAATATAACATGAAACTCTTTTCTGAAGGTTTTTCTGTTTTTATCTTTTCTGTTTTTGTGTTACGCCTTTTCAATCATATGAAAAAAGTAGGTCAATTCTCTAAAAATGGGGAAGTGTTTGCCAAAAGTGGAAATTTTTGAATCATTGTGCTAATGGAAAGTGAATATGCGCTAAAATACCATAAATAGTATCCATGAAACCTCAAAATATATATTTTCTACAATAATGTGATGCAAAAATTTCCTATTTATGGTATTTCTGCATTAAATGTGTTATGTAATATTTCATAGTAACTATACAGTAAGTCTATTATATTTGATGAATTTTCAATACCAAAAGTGATGCGGCGTCAAAAGCAAAATAAGTATAGAAAACGGATTTAAATGTTTCTTTTAAATTAATTACTAGTTGTAAGCAAATTACATTCATTAGTATAATATAGTAAAATACACATTATTTTTAAATTTAAAATTTAGCAAACACTTTTTAAAAATACTAATTGACATATTTAACGAGACAGCAGTCTTTTTCAGTTAAATGCACCGGTTTAATAAATAATGCTTTTAGAAGTGAAAATTCCTTACAAGAAGACTTTAGAAGTGTTAGTTGTAGTAATTTCTTTAATGCTAATCAGTTTGTTTTATTCTCTTCCTTTCTTATAATGATCTCTTCCAGAATCGAATTAAATTAACATACTTAATATTTTTCGAATCAAAGAATTGTGTTTTCCATTGAAAGTCCTGTTTTCAGAAATTAAGTTAATTATATTTGATTTGAAAGAATGTTAGACGGGTTTTGTATCACAGAAGTTTTAGCACAGAAACATTAAATGAAACAATGCATTTTTTAAATGAAATAAGTTAAATTAATTAGCAAATACTTTATTTTACTGAAAAAAAAAATTGAAAGATAAATTTATTGCAGTTATTTTATTTAACTATATTAAATATATATATATTTTTTATATTATTTAAATTTTTATATTTCCGATAATCTCTTTAGATCCCACCAGAGACTGATAGGTTGAGTGTTCTGGTCTCGAAACTGGAAGAGAGGAAGTGCAAGGTTCGATCCCAGGTCACGCAAGTTGACATAGTCATTCGTATAAATTACCATCTGTTTTTTCAACTTTGATTATTAATCGTTGAAACAAGCAAAAACATATTTGACACTGGCTGGTTACAGATAAAGTTCCGTTGAATTAAAATGAAATAAATTTTTAAAAGGACAGTTTGTTCTTCCCCAATCGTAGGTGGGGCAACGGAAACAAGTTTTGATTTTGACAAGTTTACTTTGCTAGACGATTATAAATTCTACCTTATCTAATGTCAATCTTTGCGACGATTATAATTTCACGGTTTGAAAATATCTATTTCTAATCATTAAAGATCAAAATAAACTCATAAATAACAGTTGGAGGATTGTAAAAACACTTTACACAATATAACATTAACCCATAATAGAATAACAGTTATTGTTAAACAGTTCATATTAACGACAGATCATCAAGATCATTATAAAAAAAAAAAAAAATCTATAAATGACTGTACCATTAGAATAACTTAAAGAATGATAATACATTAAAAATAAATTTAACAAAAGTGAATATATATATATTTATGTATATTTAATATTGAAACTATAAAATATAAAATTACTCATTGTCACAACAATAAAACACAAATATTTGCACTAAATTAACACTCAATGAGATGATTACATTAGATATACATAGAATGAACTTCAAAAAGTAGAGAGATAATTCTATGTGACAGAAAAACATTTGTATCAATTTCAAGTGAATAGGATGAATTTTTCATCTGCTATCCCAGTACATCTAAACATACATCCGTACACACAAACGCAAAAAACATTTTTTTGTCTCAGTGGGGAAGTTTCTCAGTTGTCAAGTTTCTAATGACGTTTGAGTAACAATAAATTAAAAATAGATTTGTTTTAACAGATTCTGTTCTACTTTCAAAATCATACAACTTTTATATTAGTATATGTAGACTCTCGGAAGAAAGTAAAAATTTTTCTTTTTAATAAAATTAAACATAATTTATATGTCTCATTAATATATTTAAACCAATGTAACATTTAAAATGAGATAAAAAATACAAAACTTTAAAACTTTAAAAATACATTTTGATTAAAAACATTAAAACATAAGACAGACGTTTCGGCTAGAACAATAGCCCTCCTCAGTGTCAAACATACAAGCACAAACAACACTTACAAAAATTCATAATACATCATATCAAGATTAAATATTCAGGAGGAATAGCTTTAGCCTCGTTCAAGGCAGAATGTTGCATTTTGGTAAAAGCGCCCTCTAGAAAAATACGGGATTCATAGATATTTATATTAGAAGCTATGTATAAAAATGAGTCACCAGTAAAAACAAGAACCACGAGATCTTTTATTAAAAAGAACAACGTGTGAGATAATGTATATGTACAAAAATTGTGTCGTTTAAACCGTCGATTTTATTTGAATACTGTTAAAGCTGTCCAATTTTGTAGATTTTCCTTCGTTAAAAAACAGGTTATTTATGGAAACTTATTTTGCCGTGGATGTTAACATATCAGATAAGTTATTAATGCTCCAAAATATCATTCAATCTCGGTATTCATTCAATTGTTCAAAGCAGTGGTTTGTTTTTCACCATACTATAAGTACAGCGTCTAGAATAAACAGTGTGGAAAGCGGCGAATAAAATTGTACTAAAAAAAATTAAGCCTGTCACCAGATGTCATTGTAATCGAAGCTAGTGTCACGACAACAAAACTGAGATTCCCTATTGGTTAATTATATGCTTAAATCACGTGGTTAAACTGACGAAACTGGGAAAAGCCAATCAGGTCTTCGATTTGAGCAATAGCTTCTATCACAGCGACATCTGGGTAAGCTTAAGTTTTGTAGCATCATTTTAACATCACGGTTATAGGCGATTGCCACACTGTTTATTCTAGACGCTGTACTATAAGTTTGTCAACTTTAGAATCTGGTTCAATTAATGTTTTTTTTTTTTTTTTTTTTTTTTTTTTTGTAAACTTTATGAAATATTTTGGTCTTTATATTTTATGTTTTTACACATTTTGAAATTTGAGAAGAGTGCAAATGTCACAAAATTCATTTGGTGACCGTCTAATAGTTATTTAGTTTAACTAATTTGTTATCGTGTTATTAGTTTCTTAGTCTGTGAAAAAAGCATCTCAAGAAAGAATGATTGTAAAATAGACGAACCATTTTTAAAACACCTTTTATGATACCGGCATGAAACCTATATCGAGTTGTAACACTTTAATTTGCTAAATTCGTACGTTAATACAAGTCATTTTTTTTTAAACAAGAGAAAGTAGTACAAACTGTTGCTTAAACGTGCATTATAAGGATTTTTGTCACATTAAAAACCGAACGAGGGTTGAAATATCTTTTATTAGTCTGGTTTTAATATCGCTGACTATGAACATTTTATTTCGAAACCTATCTGTAAGTAAAGTTTGTTTTTAACATGGCAGAATAAAGCAAAATTTTACATGAACGATTATTTTCATTCTAAGCATGTCGACTAGTTTAAAATACTATTTATGATACTAAAATGAACATTATTGAATATAAAAATTCTACTTTTTAAGGGTATCTAATGTTAATCAAAATTAAATATTTTTATACCACAACAGAATAATGCAGCATTTTCCGCAAATTTTTGTTAATGGGTTTTTTGGGTACAGTTTTGAATTATATAAATACTAAATTACAAAACTGTTCAATAAATAAGGAAATGGGGATTGATAAATTTATCGAAGTTCCATAGTGTAGTATAGTGGGGAGGAAGTTATGTCTGAGACCATGCCGAGTTAATTGCACTTAACATGAATATGATGTCCTCTGTAGTAGAGATTTATGAAAACAAATACGTGATGGAAAAGTGAGCAGAGTCTACCAATGTCAACTAGTTTGCAATATTTATCTTCTCGACTCACGGCTATGAGTCATAAGAAAGCATATATTTTTCTGGCTATTTTATCAATTTTGATTGATAGTACTAAAGCCACAAAAATTGCGTTTTCCAGCAATTTTGATAGATTTATATACGGTAAATTAATGGAAAAAAATCTTGGTACTTATTTTCTACCGAAAGGGTCAAAGCTATTTATTTTCTGTAATGTTTTTTAAGTATTTACTAAGCTCTTGACTCTCGAAACTAAGATTTGAGCCAAGACATTTTTTCCGCCTAAGAAAGAATGAAATGATGATATAATAAAATTTAATAAAATTTGAATGTGTACTTAATTGCATTTAACATGAATATGATATCCTCTGTAGTAGAGATTTATAAAAACAAATATGTGATGGAGAAATGAGCAGAGTCCCCCAATGTCAGCTAGTTTGCAATGTTTATCTTCCTGACTCACGGCTATGGGTCATAAGAAATCTTGATTGATATTATAGCCAGAAAAATTTTGTTCTATGTAATAGTTGTTCACTACGCAATTCATTTTAATATGATGAACTAAAAAGAAGTTATTTAATAGAATTTACACAAATTTAAACATAAAAATTCCAAAAATACATATACTTTATTACCTGAAATCTTCAAAGCTATATATCATGACAATTTTATACTGATGTACTATTGAATACAAAAATTTACGAAGTATAACTCTGGAGGTTTGAGGGAATACATGTTGGGTTTGAACTCTTTGTGTTTAATTTTGTAGAAATTTTATAAAAAATTACTTTTAGTCGTGTAAAGCGTAGTTACCAAAATGTATTACCAATGAAATCTAATCTTTCTCTCGCGTGTATTCAGCCAGATTGATTTCCATAGTTTCCAACTTTCAGGCTTTTTGGCTACCGAAAAAAAAAATGTATATAATAAAATGCTTGTGTATGTATGTGTTTGAGTTTGTATGATAAAATGTATATGGATATATAAATTGAAATGTGTGTTTATATTATGTATATTTACACAAATTTCAGAGATCACTTTTAAAATTTTATGCAAATTAACGTAAAGGCTGTAAACATAATTAAGTATAATCTTCTTTTCCTGTACACTTCGAGAAAGTGTTTTTTCAAAATTGAGCATAGTTGCATCAATTTTGAATAAGTCACATTACTCAAAATTGATGCTAAAAAATGGCGGTAAACATAGAGATTCCCAATATCAAAACACAGATTTTCATTCGTGTATTCTTCCGCACATCAGTATAAAACTGCCACGATATATAGCTCTGAAGGATTCAGGCAATAAAATATGTTTTTGAAATTTTTATGGTTAAATTTGTCTAAATTCTATTAAAGAACTTCTTTTTAGATCATCATATTAAAATAAATTATGTAGTGAACAGCCATCAATTTAAAAACATAAGATAAGAGACAGGCATGTTTTTCTCTTTCGAATCAAAATTACTCCTGTTGATATGAATATGCTAATTTACTTATTTTTGAGCAGATCATTTTTAACAGTGAAAGAAACGGGTTACCAATGAAAGCCAATCTTTCTCTAGCGTGCATTTAGTCAAATTTATTTCAATATTTTCCAACTTTTAGGCTTTTTGGCTACCGGACAAAAAATATTTATGTGCAGAAATTTTTCTTTTTTTAAAGAACCAGTTAAAACTCTGACATAAATGTATGAAAAAAAATCTGCAAATTTCTTTCCGGTAGCTTAAAAGCGTATAATTTGGCAAATATGGATTTGTAATAAATGTATACCATCATCCACAAAACAGGTAGTACCTTTTTCTCTATATCTTATTTTTATACGCTCTATCAATTTGGAAGGAGGCTTCTGCTGTAAAAAAAAAAAAAAAAAAAAAAAAAAAAAAAGTTTCTAGTGCCTATAAGCATCATGTGTATTAAGCTATATTTATTTTGTCTTACTGACTGAGAAATATTTCTAAAACACATATCATGTAAAAGAATTAACTACAGAAAATAATATTATAAATTAAAAAAATTAAAGAATACGTTTTTATAGAAATGTGAACTAAAAAACACAAAATATCTATCTTAGTATTAAAATGCAGGGTAAGAGAAAATCGTGTGAGTGACACTCCATAATATTTACATACATTTAAATCTTTAATTAAAATAATATAGAATTAAACAAAAACCATTTTTAAAAAATCTCCCCTGACTGGGATCGAACACTAGACCTTTAGGTTCGTAGCGCGCAGCTATACCTCAACGCCACATCGTTCACGTAGGGAAAGTCTTTTTTTACAATATAGATTTTTTGTTTGCGCCCAGAGCGGTTACAAACATACATACAAACATACATACATACAGGTGAATCTAATAAAAGCGTGATTAAAAATGAATTCAATTGATATGCACCTCGGTCTAAACACTCGTTATTTATGTTTTCAAAAAATAATCCAACGATATTTTTTTATTCCAATTATGCATAATTTTATTAAAAAGAAGATAAGTAATTTATTTAGATATTCGAAAATATGCTCATTCACACCGAAAAATTAACAGTCAAAAATACTCAAATATGTGTAAAATGGACTCAAATTTGAGTATGTTACCACTGGAAATAGCTCCGAAGCAAATATAATGAAAACCAATAATCTCATGTATTTAGCATTGAGTATTCTAACATGTTCAAAAATTGGCATCGACCATTGGTAATCCTAGTATCAAAAACATAGAATCTCATTTATTTATTCTCCCGCAAACCAGTATGAATCTGCCACGAAATATAGCTTTGGAGGTATGAGGAAATTAATTTTGTGTTTAAATTCTTATTGTTTAAATTTGTAGAAATTCTATAAAACTACTTCTCTTTTGAACATATTTTTAATAAATTATGAAGTGAACAGATAATAACAGGAGACTTGGTGTTGGAATATTAAAACCCGAATAACTACTACCTCAGAAACGCCAAAAGAAAAATATTTGCGATGCATACAGCTGTTTCGGTAGTCTTAAGCGTACCGTCTTCAGTGCAAAAAAAATTCTGAATCTGGAGAAGTGCTCGTATATATAGGAGAGGGACCAAATTTAGTTCAACCAATAGGATTAGGGAAAAGTGGAGTGTGTGACCAATAGGAATTTAGGAATGTTAGCTGTGTAACAGTAGAAAAATTAAGAAAATGTGGACTGAATGTAAAATTTCCAACAATCAGACAAATAGGGAACAGCGAAATCAAAATTTCCAAGGTTTTTAAAATTTTTATGAATATGAAAAGCTTCAAAGAAATCGAGTTCATGAATGGATATAAGTCTGCAAATTATTTTAGCTGATTTAAATTTAAAATTATGATTTTCCTCCCAGCAATGTTTAGAAATAGCCGATTTATTGCTTTCTCGTTTGCGGACGTAATTCATATGTTCTTTTAAACGAAATTTAAGACTGCGTTTAGTTTGGCCAATATATGATAAACCACACTGACAGGAAATACTATAAATGCTCACCATAAACCATTGGCCTAGCTAATATTCCTAAATTCCTATTGGCCACATACTCCACCTTTCCCGTAATCCTATTGGTTGAACTAAATTTGGTCCCTCTCCTATATATACGAGCACTTCTCCAGTTTCAGAATTCTTTTTGTACCGAAGACGGTACGCTTAAGGCTACCGAAACAACTGTATGCATTGCAAATATTTTTCTTTTGGTGTTTCTGACGTAGTAGTCTATTCGGATTTAATAAACAGATGTTAATTTGAAAACATACAATATTTCATGAAATAAAAATGTTTTCCTTTGAAACGAGTATGTCCATGTACTCATTTTTAAGCACTTCATCTTTAACAGTGCATTTCTTTAAAATATAAAGTAATTCTTAATTAAATTTTAATGCTTATATAGCATTTCTTATGCATCTAAATTTTAAATATAGCATACAAAATCAATTTTCTCTATAACAGAAAATTTTAAAATAGATTTTATGTTCACTTTGATTTTATATTACAGCTTTATTTCACATTTTAACTCTATTTTTAAATCTCTGTATTAAAAGTACTTAATAAATTTAATCACTTTTATTTAAATACAAAAGATTAATTTTAATTTCTCTTTTTTGGTGTTATTTATTTTTTCTTTTTTCTGACGTGATTTAATTTCAAACAAAATAAAATTTATTTTGTTTGAAAAAAATATAATTGCCTGTTTTGTCATTTGAGAAAATTCTTAATTAAAATTTAATGCTTATATAACATTTTTTATGCATCTAAATTTTAAATATAGCATACAAAATCAATTTTCTCTACAACAGAAAAATTTACAGAAGATTTTATGCTCACTTTGACTTTATATTACAGCTTTATTTCATATTTTAACTTTATTTTTAACTGTCTGTATTAAAAATGCTTAATAAATTTAATCACTTTTATTCAGATACAAAAGATTAATGTTAATTTCTCTCTCTCTCTCTCTCTCTCTCTCTCTCTCTTTTTTTTTTCTTTTATTGCTCGATTTAATTTCCATCAAACTAATGTTTATTTTGTTTGAAAAAAATATAATTGCCTGTTTAGTCATTTGAGAAAATTTTTATGGAAGATTTTGGGTTTAATTAAGGGTTTAAATAATAAATAAAAAATAAAGATTTTTTTCTTATTAAAATTTTTTGCACTATTGAAAAGGGTGAAGAAAATTTTAATAAACAGCTCCCACTGAAGCTGCTCCATTTTAGCACGATTTTACACAATTTTATTTTAATTATTAATATATATATATATATATATATATATATTTGAATGCTCATTTTTTTTCGACATAAAAAGAAACATATTAATTTTTGCTTCAAATAGTTAGTTTTTTCTTTAAAATAATTTTAAAGTTAAATGAGGTTTTTATTTAATATCTTTTGAACTAATTATCAAACTTAACAAAAAAGATAAGGAGTTAGCTAGCTTTTATCCTGATTAGCAAGTGTACTATTCTTTTTCTTTTTTTTTTTAATATAAAAATCTAGTAATCTGAACTAAAAATCCAGACAGTTACAATGACAAACTTTCAGCTTTATATATTTAGATAAAAACAAAAGTATTTGCACGTTCATTCAAAGTGATGGATAAAAATTTGTAACGATGCCGTCTGGAAAAAAAAAATAGTACGATCTGTCGTACTAAAAATGATTATACTACATTGGTAAGAACAAAAAAATTTTTAATTAGAAATTTACTTAAATTTTCAAATTTAAATATCATGAAAAACTCATTTCGTTATTACCGTTACCCAAATAGTCGCTATTCTAAAAATAAAAAAATAAATACTATCGCTACCGTTTTTTTTTTTTTTTTTTTTTTTTTTTTTTTTTTGATTTATTGTGTCATTCCCATTTTATTATCTTATACATAAAAACGTTTTCACATAAAAACATAACATTTGGTAGTTTTGCATAGAAATGCGTGGTAAACATTATGACACAGTGCGCTTAGTGATAATTTAAACTTTTTTTTGTTACAATCTGCTATAGTTTGTGGCACTGTCCTCTTTCTGTTTCCAGTTAAAACTTATTAAAGTCTACGTTTCACGTGATTTTCACAACTCGGTGATAACCACAATTTGTCCATTTCGGACAAATCTTTTGCCCAATAACTCAGTCTTGATACACTTTTATTACCGCAGCTCATGGACATTTCACAAATGCCACAGATTATCTTATATTTACTCTATGAATCCGACCTCTTATTATCACCCCTGCCCCCAAGTTCAAAATTGGTTAAATGACGGTTCCTCCTCATATAGTCTCATATAGCCTCAAGTAGTGCTTCTGTACTATTGTTTCAGGAACGAAGCTCTCCTCTTTCATATCATCCCAGCCTTCTAACGGAAACATTGTGATTCAAGACTTTGTTTAAAAAAAAAAAAAAATAAACTATCAAGTGGTCATAATAATGTCAACGCTTAGTATATACTTACTACTTTGAGCACATCAATGTAACGCATTAAGAATGAACATAATACAACTTGAATAGAATTTCGAGCTATTTTTATAATATATCCAAAATTTTGTGTTGCTTTTTGAGCGAAGGATAAATGTTCAACATGCAGCATTCTATTTAAAACATGATTTTGTGTATGTAAATAAATACGCTAATTTCATTATGTTAAGTCTAAAGATAATCCAACATACCAACGAGAAATTCTTAGTAGTGTATTCGAATTCCCTTTAAATTATTTGTACACCAGTTGTTTGTAGGGCGACTAAGGCGCCCATTGAAAAACGATCATTTCATTTTATTTATTTCTCACTTCAAATAATTCTTTTGCTAGCAAGCCCGTGCGAAATTTTCGCACATTATTTATCTCTTCGTTACCTTTAAAATTTAAAATTATTATTATTATTTTATAGAATCATTTTTTTAATATGCATGAGCAAATTTAATATTATATATATATTTATTTTTTTTTCCTTCTTTTTTTTTCTTATTTTTCACGTGAAAGCATATTTCATTTTATGCTGGAAAAAAAAAAAAAAAAAAAAAAAAAGCAACAATTAAAAATTTAAATGTCTATTTTAAAGCTGTTAATATTTTAATTAATTTAAAAAAATCTAATCAAAAATTCGTTACAAATAAGGAACAAATGAAAGAGGCGATTTTTGCGAATCCCTCGGATTAAACAGCTTACCGATCGTACAATTAGATTTTTTTAAAATTAACTAAAGCATGAAAATTAGGAGACACAGTCCAAGGAAACCTCTTAAGCCTATCTTTTAAGCCTAAAGCGTGACAGAGTCAGGCACTGATGAGCGTAACTATATATGCTGATGAACTATTTACTCGATCTTAATAAATTCTCATCACTGTTAAAAATTATAGTTCAACATTTCCCGAAAAATAAAAGAGTGCAGAATGGCCATTTTTAGCTGCAAACAAATATTCTGGTGATAAATTTCACTATTTCAGTAGTGCTTATTACTGAAATGGCATCACCAAAAAGGTGAGACATTGCACCAAAATATTGGTTGCAGCTACCTGGAACCATCTTTTTAGTGAAATGTAAAATTTTATTTTTAACAGTGAAGCAATATCCCCATATTTATAGTTGCCAACTTGACACCTTTTAAATACCGTAAAATATTTTTTTTTTTTTTTTTAACTTTATCAATGAAAACCGTTACATTTCACAAATAATATATATATATATATATATATATATCTATTAAATTTTTCCCGTAGCCAAAATGTGAAAAGTTGGCAACTATACCCACATTATATACATGAAATACCATGTTTGGAGTTTTCGCTAATATTTGTATTTTAACTAATAATAGTGAACATAGTAAGCTTAATTTTTTATTACATGGTTAAAATAGTAAAGTTAAATACTAACACAGGAAAACAAAATACAAAAACAGAATACAATTATAGTACACTATATTAAAAGAATAAAATTATTAACACTCGTATTGAATTTTCTAGACTCTAATGATAAATATTATTGCGTACTTGGGGTTTGTGACTTGTCTGTGAATGAACGACAAATTTTTCAATGGCCTAAATGTTTATTTACATAAAATTTTAGAAGCTTACCAGGTGTATTAACCAAGTATAAACTTCAGTTTCACCTGAAAACACTTAAATAATAGCTGACAACATAAAAATGACAGTAAAAACTGTATCATAGCATTAACACACAACAATGGGCTGTAATCAAACAATAACAAAGATCAAGCCAGGGAGATCTTCCCATTAGGCTACTTGGCGACAAACGGAATTTAATATTCGGAAACGGATCCCTTTTATAGACTCTTATAAATCCAGAGTTTTCCAGTATCTTCCAAAACAACTGGGTTTGATCTTAGAAAATCGATATATAAAAAAAAAAGAATTTTTTGCCAATGTCGCAAGAAAAGTCGCCAAGGAGCTATAATGGTGCCAAATTCATCACCGACGCCATTACCTGCCTTGTTGAAGCTTTTTAACAGAAAAAGAGCAGTTTTAACACCAAAGCAAGCTAGAAATGCAGAAAATTAACATTTTATAGTCTGAAAAAGCCTCTTCGAATGAAATTACATAAAAATAACTACTGTTATTTATAAATTTATAACAATATATAAAAAAATAATAAATAAATAAATAGTTATAAGCTAAAAAAATTTTTATATACCCTGTTTTTATATTTTCTGTTGAATCACAACTATGGAACTGCATTAGACATTTATCAATGGGTATAAAATTTTTAAAGTAATAATGACGTCATCTTTTGGGAGATGCATAATTTAACTTTTTACAATTTTTGAATGCTCATTATTATTTTTATGTCGAAAGAAAATGAACTCGTATTTTTTTATTTATTTAGTTTTTTTTTTAACCAATAAATTATAGCTAATAATTTAATGACTATTTTTAAAAGCTATTAGGAGGTTATTATTTTCATATTTTAATTGATTAAAAGAAAACTAATCAAAAATTCGAAAATCGGGCTTCAAAGTATTGCGTTGCCATCGTGTTCTGAGCTATACTGAAAGTTTCAAATGTCTAGCTAGTAGGGAAGTTAGTTAAAAGTCGATTACAAGATTTGTACCGGACAAACAAACAAACAAATAATAATCGAAGTTAATAAAAACGTGGTAAAATATAGGAGTAACAGAAAAAGTAAGCCTAAAATTGTTTATAATTCCTTAAACAGTTTTTCTTTCAAAGCTAAAAATTAAAATTAAGAAAATTACTTTTTTTTCCCCTACAGATTATGAAATTTTACAATCATTTAAGTGCTGTCAAAATGCAATACATTACTAAGGAAAATGTGATAATTCTGGCATGTTTTATTCCGGTGTTACTTATCATTTTTCATAAGTGTCATTTCCAAATGGAAATTTAATGCCTTTTTCTTCTTTTTATGGCCAATAAATTTTTGAAAGTGTTTATGTTTTAAATATTCTTAATATCATTCATTCTTTGAATTATTTTTTGGAGTCTAAAGTAATGTTAAAATCTGTTTCGAAAGACTATTAAAATGTCAATACAAGTTTTTGTTTTAAAGTATTTACATTTTGTTAATTATCTAAAAAAGGTTTTGGTGCTAATTATGGACATTTTTACAGCAGTAAATTTTAGAGCAGTCGTTTTATTGTTTCGGTATTTTTCTATTAGTTTTAATACATACACACACACACACACACACACATATATATATATATATATACATACATTGTATTCTATATACATACTATATACTATATGTACTATATACTATATGTATACAATATACATACATTGTCCGCACACTTCGTTTTAGTTGAAATGACTTTATATATCTGTACTGATAAGTATAAAGGATTTAAGTCCAAAAATGTCGATTTTAAGTTAAGTACATAGTCAGACTCAGAAAAAAATTATCAGTCGAATGGTATAAAGGATTTAAGTCTATGTCATTTAGTCTTTGAGAAAATCCATTGGTCAAGTCAGAAATTTACCATTCATGTATGGTATAAAATAATTAATTCAATTTTTTCCCGTTATTAAATGAAGTTTGACAACCACTAAATGGTATAAAGTGTATAAGTCAACGAAATCTCTTTTTCCTAATCGATTCTTCTGCTTTGTTTTTAGTTAGTTTAACTTTATTTTTCGTCTCCTGAAAAATCAAGAATATGGACTTAAATCCTTTATACTTATCAGTACAGATATATGTGGCACACTTCGCTTTAGTAGAAATGACACAGGTCGAGTTATCTATGTGTAATTTATTCTTCAAACAGCTCCATCGTTCCAGACCTTCTTTTTTAAAAAGCTCCAGAAAAAATATTAAGCCTTTTCGCCGTTATTCTTTTCCTCAAAAATCCTAATAAAAAATAAATACCAAACGAAATCAAACCAGTAAAAAATTCAGTAGACCGGCTTATAATTCTTCTCTCTCCACTGTGGTTAATGGTAAACCCGATAACTTTGTTGTCTGTCCTATTTATCCCACATTATGTTTTTAATTTTTAAACCTGTCAATAAATTTCAGTTCCCTTCAATTAAATCCCCTGTTCCCGAGCTTCAAAAATGGGGAATTTACAATATCACTTGTAATAATTGCGACTTATTATCTTACATTGGTCAAACAGAAAGAAATCTTGAATGCCGTTTATAAGAACATTATCGGTATACTGTTTTAACACTTTAGTGACCGCTGACGTAGATTCACGTCATTTGAAAATCCGTAACCCCGCCAGTGGACGTTTCTTTTGCAATTTGCATGAAATTTAATTCTTAAAAATATACACAATATTCATATTTGTATAACCAATATACTATGGATATAAATACTTTGGTATGAAATAATTGCCGAAACGTCAGTGAAGGCCCTCTGTTGAGACTCAAAACGGTTTTGGGCTCTGTCTGTGTGTCTGTCTGTCTGTCGCGCCATATAGGCAGCAAAAATCCCGCTATTGACTTGAAATTTGGTACACGTGTTCATGATCCCAACGAAATCAGCTGTGTAGTTTTGGGTGAGCATTCCACCTGTAGTTTGTGTACAGGGACGCGTCAAAGTGTTTCTTACCATTACGGCCTATGGGAAGAATTTGTATGTACCGCGATAGCGACAGCAAAATTCACGCTATTGACTTGCAATTTGGTACACATATTCATGAGCCCAACAGAATTAACTGTATAATTTTAGGTGTGTATTCCATTTGCAGTTCGTGTACAGGGACACGCCAAAGTTTCTTTTATCGTTAAGGCCTATGGGAAGAATTTGTATGTCGCGCGATAGCGGCCGCAATAATCACGCTATTGACTTGACATTTGGTACACATGTTCATGATCCCCACGAAATTACCTGTATACTTTCGGTGTGTATTCCATTTGTAGTTCGTGTACAGGGACACGCCAAAGTTTTCCTTATCATTACGGCCTATGGGAAGAATTTGTATGTACAGCGATAGCGGTCATAAAAATCCTTCGATTGACTTGCAAATTGGCGCACACGTGCCAACTTTGCATATATGTAGCTGTATATTTTTTATTACTATATTGTTTATAAACTGTGTACAGGGACACGCCAAAATTTTTAACATTACGGCGTATGGGGTGAATTTCGTTTAAACGCATTTTAATAACATTATTTGCAATCAAGAAAATGAAACTAGCGTAAGTGAGTAAGATGCTTAAACTTATGTTGTTTGATGAAAATATGTGCTCTTAAGCTTTCTAATTAATGTACAGGACCGTACAAAAGTGTTCTGACAATGTCACGTAATCATCCAAACGATGTTAAATTTGGAACAATTAATTATTTTAAACGCAAAATAAGCTGAATAGTTTTTACTGGTGTATACAATGTTTATAGTTCGTTTACAGAGGCACACAAAAGAATTTCGTAACATTAGAGCCTATGGAGAAATTGTTATTTAAGCGCGCACTTTAATGCGTTTATGCTGAATTAAACTTAATAAAGTTTACATACATTATAAAGATGCTTAAAATCATGTTTACTTTTAAAAAAGGGTTTGTATAGACTAAATATTTTTGGGACCACACAAAATAATTCCGAGTATGTACTGTAATCATTCAAATGATGTCAAATTAGTTTGAAAAATTAATGAGTTATAATTAATTAGGTTTATTCTTATTATTGGCGTTTATAATGAATGTGGCTACTTTTCCGGGATACATAAATGAATTTCGTTCTTTTACGGTATTAACTCGTTATTTCTTAAAAGTGTATTTTAACATGGTTACATCCCATCAAATATAATGAAATTTTATTAGAATTTTAAAATCATGGTTTCCTGTTGAAAATTGTGGGCATAGAATTGGTAATTAGTCGAAAGGTTACGCAAAATATTTCCGATATGCTATGTTTTTTTTTTTTTTTTTTTTGCATGAAATTTGGTATTTATGAATTTTAGGGAAATAATACAAGGCCGTCGTTTATTAAGAATGGGGGTTCGTAAGTTGTCCGAGAATGAAAGGCGAAACTTGCAAAAATTCAGTGATTTATTCACAGAAAGTTCCAGAAAAATACAGGTCTATGAACCAAGTATCAGCTTCAATTCAATGAGTAAACACAGCTTAAACAACAACCGTTAACAGCAAAACAACAGTACAAACTAATTAGCAATAACACATAAAGCAAGTCTCATTCAAAGAGGCTCAAACCAAAGTAAACATTTGACGAAACTGACAATGATCTGAGACTGACCGCCTTGGCGAAAAAAAAATGCTCCTTTCATACTTTTCTATCGAACCCAGACTGTTCTGGAAATTTCTCGTATCTCATCAGCC
Organism: Salticus scenicus; assembly: GCA_963930645.1. Classification (NCBI taxonomy): domain Eukaryota; kingdom Metazoa; phylum Arthropoda; class Arachnida; order Araneae; family Salticidae; genus Salticus; species Salticus scenicus. The sequence continues at coordinate 61,536,348 of OZ005661.1, read as the reverse complement.
AATGAGATTAGAGCTTCCATATTTGGTATATCCCTAATAAAGATTATCTCGTCAAGGTCGCCAAAAAAACCGCCAAGGATGGAAACAGTCGCCAAATTTGGCGCCAAATTCCTTTTTTCCCTTATTGGAGCTTTTTAATGCATTTTTAAGGTAAAATTAGGCTATTTTAACGCTAAAACGACTAGAAATGCACAATATTAGCATTTTATCAATTTACTAACCCTCTTTGAAAGAATGTATACAAAAATAAATACAATTATTTACAATTCCGTAACAGTTTATATGATATACAGATATGTATACAAAGAGAGATACAGCGGGGGATTGAGGGGTGCGGCAGCCCCCCCCTCCTGAGGAATGTATGTGATTATAGTAAAAAGTCGATCGAATCAATATATACTATTATATAATAAGTAATAAATAAAAATGACCTATTGAATAATGTCGGATGCAAATAGAACGTTGAGGCACCTGATCTGCAAATCCACTAGTATAATTATAATGTATATCCATTTGTAATATAAATGTGAATACTGAAAACCTTGTTCTGAAATATTGTAACTTGGGGGAATAACGCCCACAGGTGGGTCTTACTGTCAAAAAGACAAAAACATGCGGTCGCGAAAGTGTTAAACAAGAAATATCTAACTCTTCTATCGGAAAGCATAGTTGGAAATTTGACCATAGTTATAATTTACAGCGTGCCAAAATTATCTTTTATGCAAAACATGTTTCCGAATGGGAAATTTTGGAAAGTTTAGCTGTTTACCTTAATCGTGATAAAATTGTCAATGAAATATCTGATTCCACTTTCCTGTCTACAGCTTGGAAAAGTTTGTTTAACTCAATTAAACATTTCCCTTATAAAACTAATAAAACTAATATTAAAATTAAGCAAATCAATAAAAATGAAACAAAATAAATAATTAATTAATTAAAAATTAATAAATAAATAAAAATAAATAATAAATAATAAATTAATTAAATTAAAAGTATGAAATAAAATTTAATTATTTTTTCTCTCCCTTTTTTTTTTTGTGTGTGTGTGTGTGTGTTTGTTTCTATTGTTTCCTGTTTTTTTGTTGTATTCCTCTCTGATTGGTCTTGCTGGAGGGTTCCGATTAGTTAGTTGTGCTGTTCCTCCCCCTCTGGATTTCGCCTTGCTGTGAGTCTCGCTTTTGCCTCGAAGGCAGTAGCACGTGATTTTTCAACCTGAAAAAGAAAGGCCATGCCCTTTAGAAACCGGTTGTGCTGTCATTAATTTTATGGCGTGTGAAGAAGTTAAATATTGTATTGATGTATTGAGAAGTTAAATATTGTATATATGTACACTAGTTTTGAATTTAGTTTTGTGATAACACTTCAAATAATTTGAGCCCACAGGTCGTAATGGTGTAGAATATTTTGTTGTGACCATGTAAAATCTGTAAATTCTAGTTTCACCAAAAACTATACAGTTTTTGTGACGGTGACAATAACATGTATATAAATTTTTAGTTTAATCTAATAAAGTTTTTAGATGATATCGCAAATTAAATAATTTTCGCCGAAAGGCCATAATGATAAAGAATTTTTCATCATATCCCTGTAAAAATAACTCTAAAGGCTAGGTTTACCAAAATCAATACAATGTGTACAACTGTAACTTATAACATGCATATAAATTTCTATTTCAATCCAACAAGGTATTTGGACGCTATCACATTTTAAATAATTTGAGGCCATTGGCCATAATGATGAACGATTCTTTGCGTCCTTGTGAAAACAAAGTAAGTGCTAGATTAGCAAAAATCAATAGGGTTCGTTCTGTGGTGACCTGTAACATACGCACGAACTTTCTGCTCATTTGGACAGAACGTTTAGACGTTATCATGTTGATTCAGATACATACACACATGCATATATCACCATAAAAAAATAGCTAAAATTAGCTCAGGATATCTCAAAACGTGTACGTACACCAAAATCTGAGTCTAATTCTTGTCATTATTACAGTACTTTTCTTACATATGTTTGTTCTGAATGTTAAAAAAAAAAAAAAAAAAAAAAATGTTTGCTTGAGTCGAAAGCAGTTTGTTTTTTTTTTCTAAAAATGCGCTTTCAATGAAATTTTACCTTCCAATGTTGCAATGTGTTTTGTAATATGTGAGTATTTTTTTTCTTTCCTTTTTTTTTAAAAAAAAGTTTTGTTTTCAAAAATATATAAATAAAATTCACTTCTCGTGTCAACTGTGCGAACTCAATCGTATTTACCCTCTCTCACCCCGAATAAAAATAAAAAAATAAAATAAAGTAAAATAATCGAAACCAGGTTTTATTAAATAATAATAATAATTTATTGAAATAATCTTATTTTTAAAGTGAGACTAAGTATTACTGTTAGATGTACCAGAAATTAACTAGAATTTAGCTAGAAATTTTAGTTAAAAAATACTTATATTTAACCAAATACCTTCTTAAAGCTTATTTAAATGTTTTCCAGGAAACGTTCCGTGGTCAGTTTCTTATAAGTTTTCAATTTTTTTTAAAAAATAACTTTTCTTCGGCACACCTAATATTTTTATTTGTTTATTTATTTATTTATTTTTTAAATATAATAAAAAAAAAAATACCAACTCAAGCTCAAACTTAATTATCTTGTTTTAATTTTTATTTCATTTTGCACGCGCGCTTTTTATATCCTAATTCAAAATTGTTAAAAATTTTTTTTCGATTCAGTTCGTTTCGAAACTGATTATTGTTAATTTTTTCTTCTTTTCTTTAAAAAAAAAAAAAAAAAAAAAAAAAAAAAAAAAAAAGATTTTTGTGAAATTTTGATAAAAGCAGAATTTAGTTTAGTACGGAGTACTATTAGTTCTTTCTTTTTCAAATTATAACAGCGTTTTCGAATTATTCAATTATATTTTCGATAAATTTTCGACCTCCATAAATGTCCAACTATCGAAAAACAGGTATCGTAGAAATCCATAGATTGAGACTAATAGTCCTCAGTCCTTAAAAAAAAAAAAAAAAAAAAAAAAGATTTTTGTGAAATTTTGATAAAAGCAGAATTTAGTTTAGTACGGAGTACTATTAGTTCTTTCTTTTTCAAATTATAACAGCGTTTTCGAATTATTCAATTATATTTTCGATAAATTTTCGACCTCCATAAATGTCCAACTATCGAAAAACAGGTATCGTAGAAATCCATAGATTGAGACTAATAGTCCTCAGTCCTTAAAAAAAAAAAAAAAAAAAAAAGATTTTTGTGAAATTTTGATAAAAGCAGAATTTAGTTTAGTACGGAGTACTATTAGTTCTTTCTTTTTCAAATTATAACAGCGTTTTCGAATTATTCAATTATATTTTCGATAAATTTTCGACCTCCATAAATGTCCAACTATCGAAAAACAGGTATCGTAGAAATCCATAGATTGAGACTAATAGTCCTCAGTCCTTAAAAAAAAAAAAAAAAAAAAAAAAAAAATTGGATTTGAAAAAAAATTGTTCTTCAATATGTTTGGAAATTATAGAGGTGCATAAATGTATTTTCAGTTTTTTTTTCTTTAATTTTAATGTATTTTTACGCTGGAGTATTTTTTTTTTTTTTTTTATGTATGCCTATAATGTAAATTTACTCATAAAATGTTATACTATTGTTTTAATTGAGGTATACAAATATAGTAATTTTATTATCTCGATGTTTTTTTTTTTATTATTATTTTTTAATTTGTGATTTACGTTGGATGGATACAAGTACAATTTACCAACACTTTCATCCGTGGCCTTAAGGTGAATTCTAGATAGTAGTACATTTTGAATATCATACTGATATTCGGGGGCATGCGCTGTAAAATGCCGAAAAATTAACCTAATCAAGTACATAAACCTAAATCTGAAAAGGAATATGAGGATTAATAAATAAAATTACTCTTATCCAATAATTTCAAATTCATATAATTTTAATTAATTTCTTTATTAAATTTCTATGTTTGAATAATTGCTAAAAGATAACATTCATAATTTAACATAATTGGGATCTTAATAATCACTTTTAATCACAATTGTATCAATTGCATCGAAAATAAGATGAAGATGAGTACATAGTCATGTATATACATAAATGCGTTTTGCAAGAATTTTAAAATTACTGACCAATGAATTAAAATAAATTTTCTCACCAGATTACCAGATGGTAGCGACTAATGTATCCAGGGAATGAGAGATCGATTATCACATGGAACGATTCTTTTATATATTTTTCCTTGGCACTTAATCCATACTCTCGGACACATTTTTATTATATTTCATCATGGCCAGGGCTAGGTCTTTTTAATAGTATATGCTCATCGAGGCAGAATTACTTTACATGTTTGCAGCATGAAATCAATCGACAAAATCACTTAGAAAATTTTTATCATTTTCCTTGAGGTCTCTCATTATAATTTTTTTTGAGTGTGTCTCTTCTTGTATTTTTTTATTATGTGCTTAGGTCTCATTTTGTAATTTCTTTATTGGGTGTTTCTCTGATTAGACCAGGGCATCTATTCTCCGACCAGACTATACCTCAATTCCGACTGTGGCAGTCGTTATTTTGCTCACTTGACGTCACATTCCGACTTTTGATTTGACGACTTCCGTTGTTTAAGGATGGTCGCTATGGTAGTCGGATCGGAGAAATAACCAAGTTTGCATCAATCTGCTTGCTTCCAGATTTCTTAATAAATTACTTAAGACTTAGTAAGGTCTTCATGGCGGTCAACTGAAGGGTTCTGTCTGTGTGGTCCCTTTTTTGAGTTTTCCAAGTACTGGCCATGAATATACATCGTAAATCTATCAGAAACTTTTACGTGTCTTTTTGTAGCTTTTCTTTTTAAATAATGCCCTTTTTATATTTTTTTTATTTTGTTTTTGAAAAACGGCTGCGCTTCGCCCAACAATTAACATAAAGCATGTCGGCGTATGTATTTCTTACTCTTAACACAAGTTTGTATCTTAAAAAAAAAATAATTGCATGCTACTGAACCGCATGATTTGCCTAATGATTAGTATAAAACATGCAAAGTGTATGTGTCGTACTATATCACTGTTATTACTGAACAAATTCAGATGTTGTAAAGTATTATTGTTAATAATTTATGATAAAACAAGACTATGGATGAAATTCTGTCTATGCCAGAATTTATTTTAGTAAGACAGGACTAATGATATCTGTGTTTTAAAACCCTTAAAAAAAAAAAAAAGTAATAGACGGCGTTTAGTAAAGTTCCTATACACATATTCAAATGAATTATTATTGGAATTTGAATGCATTGATTGTATAGTATCCTCCCATAATTGATTAATACTTATTTACTAAATATTTTAATTTTTAAAATAATCTTAAAAACAATTTCGCATTTATTGTTAATAATTAACACTGTCAATTTCTACAGAACAAAACATAATATTAATATATATATATATATATATATATATATATATATATGTGTGTGTGTGTGTGTGTATAAACTGATTATTCGATACTTAAATTATACTCAAAATTTATCACAGATTAATTAATATAATCCATTGACAGTCAGCCAAGACCTGTTGACTATGTGGCAGAGAACAGAATTACGAACCCGAAGACTGCAAGTTCGATTCTCACTGATGATAAGTTTGAATATATATATATATATATATATATATATATATATATATATAAATGTTTTACGGATTTCACAAAATATTTTAAGATAGAGATGGTTTAAATTAGAGAATTAAATAGTAAAATTAGAGAGAGAATATTAGAGCATTAGAGTAAGAGAGAAAATAGAGATAGAGTAAGAATATTAGAGAATTAAGTAATAAAACTGGATATTAGCAGGCATTTTTGAAGTGAAACACTATAAATGGGTAACTACGCAAAATAGCAGATTGAAAGAAATAATCTTGTCGAACTGAAAATACTTGAAAACACTAAATATTCAGAAACATTTAGCAAAGAGCCGTTCGCTGTGTGGTTAGAATACAGAGCTGCGCACCCGAAGGTTGTGCGTTCGATCCTCACCGACAGGAAGATAAAAAAATACATATAGAGGTTTTTACGGATTTCACAAAAAAATTTAAGATAGAGAAAGAAATTAAATAGTAGAACTGGATATTGGAAGGTATTTTTGAAGTGGAAAACTATAAATTGGTAACGACGCAAAATAACAGATTGGAAGGAATAGTCCTGTCGTACCAATAAATTCTAAATATTAATTATAATTAACATTTGGAAACATGAGCCAAAAATGAAAAAAAGAATATTTAAAAAATTGTGTTTTTTATTCAAATAATGGAACATGAGTAAAGAAATGTATCGTTAAATTATTTATGAAAATTTGTTTCGATATGAATTCCACAAACTTCTAGATGTAGAAAAATCTACTACATTTAGTCACTCTCACTGGAAAATAAAATCTCGAAAATCGTAAACAAGATTAAAATCAAAAAACGAATTTACAATGGTATTTTAAAAACAGCAACTACAACTTAGCTATTCAAAAATACGCGGCGAAATAGCGTGCTGTTAGTAAAATCATACTCCCACCACGAAGAAAGTATTAGTTCAAACTGTGACTATAAATATCGACTTGCGCAAAATTGCATAGGTGTTTTCGAAGTGGAACACTGTAAATTGGTAACGACGTAAAATGCCAGATTGAAAGAAATAGTCCTATCGTGCTAATATTTTAACACTATAAAAAATTACGCTAATTTTTACAGCATGATGTGCTGGCAAAAATAGATGCCCACACACTCTGCTGTTAAATAGAATTAGTTACAGAAAAAATTCTAGTCTTTCTTTAGAGATATTTCTGCTAAAAATGATTGTTTAACAGCCGAATGTGCTTGCACCCAATTTTGCCAGCGCATTTTGCTATAAACATTAGTATTGCATTGAGAAAAAATTCTGTAACTTACATCTAGAATCTAAATTATGGCTCTAGAAAAAATAGTTACATATCATCCTTATAAATTCTAGTCTCCTTTGAAATGAGTTCTAGAAAACATTAATAGAATTCTAGAGAGTTTGTCTATATTATAGAGGTCAAACCTATTTGAAAATATCTCCAAATAAGTGCGAACACAACAGGTAGGTTTCAGTAACTATAATCTTCGTTTATGACCCAATTCTAGATAATCAAGCGAGAATTTCTCGCTATACAAAAGATTCAGAATATTCAGAATATTGTTTCACCATCTAGAAATATGTTGACTAAAAATTCTCAATGATTTCGTCTATTCAGTTTTTATTGGCGGGTCTTATGCGCATAGCTCGGAAATCTATATTTCCAGTTAAGACATTTAGAAAATTGCCACTTATTCATTCTAGGTATAGGCGGTATATTATTTTTCTCAGTGTAGTTTTACAATGAAGACTGTGTGACATACTCCAGATACCTGTATTTTGAGACAGCGAACATTTTTATTAGTTGCATTAGTTCTATTTAATGAATTTGCTTTATATTAATCGTACATATAATATAAGCAATAGCATGGATTTCTAACTCGAAAGTAATCGGCAATATGTGGTAATATTTTTACAATCTTACCGTCTTCTTGTGAACCTTTATTATTTTTTCTAATGGCAATGTGTTTGAATTTTTTATGATTTTAACATAAGAATGATCATTACTTCCTGAAAAAATATATAATATGTAATACACGTTTGGAAAATTAAAGAACTTTATCATCTCTGAAAAGACATAACCGAACTGAAACATTATATAAAATACAATATATACCACATGTTTATGAATATCGAATAAAGAATAAAAAAATCACAAAATAAAAAGAACTTTTCCATGTTTTTAAATTTTCTCTTGAATCATATAAGCGCTACCGATTGCAGCGGGAACCGGGAACATTGGCTAAAAGTATTAAAAATGTTCATTGTTATCGTGTTTTGAGTTTTATAAAAGTTTCAAATAACTAGCTAGCTAATCGGGAAGTTTGTTAAAAATCGATTACAAGCTTTGCACTGGTAACGCCGCCGAAGGCAGCAGGGACTCGAAACAGTTGGATAAATGTATTTTAAAAATGCATTTTAACCGTATTCTGAATTACTCAGAAAGCCACAAATGTCTAGCTAGTCGGGAAGTTATTTAAATAAATTTTCTGACGAATCATACAAACGCTGCTGAGGGCAGTAGTAGGGATCTGAAACAATTGACTAAAAGTATTAAAAAAAAGTATTGTCAACGTGATCTGAGCTATCCTGAAAGTTTCAAATGCCTAGCTAGTCGGGAAGTTAGTTAAAAATCGATTGCAATCTTTGCACTGGTAACACTGCCGAAGGCCGCAGGAACCCGGAACATTTGACTAAAAGTATAAAAAAAATGCATTTTCACCGTATTCTGAGCTATTCTGAAAGTTTCAAATGCCTAGCTAGTCGGGAAGTTATTTAAATATATTTTCTGTCGAATCATTCAAACGCTGCCAAGGGCAGTAGGAACCTGTAATACTTGACTAAAAGTGTTAAAAAAATATATTGTCACCGTGTTCTGAGCTATCCTGAAAGTTTCAAATGTCTAGCTAGTCGGGAAGTTACCGTAATTTCTGGTAGATAAGCCGCAGGTAAGATGTGTCATTTCTCTACGAGAAATTTTATTTAATAGAGAAATCTATACTTTTTAGAAGGAAGAGCTCGTACAAATATAAATTTACTTGTCAATTGAAATTTCTGGTGCAAAACTGGATTATATAACCTGCGGGGTATCTACCAAAAATTACGGTAGTTGAAAATCGATTGCAAGATTTGTATTGGACAAAGAAACAAAGAAACAAACAAAAATCGAAATTAATAAAAACATGGTAAATTATATTTGAAATTTCTGATTTATATGTAAAATCCTCCAAAATTTCAAAAATAACTTTTTTTTTTTTTTTTTTTTTTTTTTTGGGGGGGGGGGGGTTGAACATTTAAAAAATGTATATAAATTCTAGAAAGTTAAACAATATAATGACTACATATGTGTTTACTGAATATTACATTAAATGATTTTTAAATGCTCTGAGTCGCCTTCATCTAGAATGAATATCTAGTCATTTTCTAAATTCTTTAACTAGATATATAGATTTCCGAGCTTTGCTCATGAGGTACGCAAATAAACGGAATAGACGAAATGGTCGTCTAGCCTACATATTTCTAGATGGTGAAACAATATTCTGAATATACTGAATGTTCTGAATCTTTTGTCTTGCGAGAAATTCTCGCTTGGTTTTCTAGAATTGGGTAATAAACAAAGATTATAGTTGCTGAAACTATTGTAGTCGCATTTATTTGCAAGGATTTTTAAATATCTCTGTCTTGAGAATATAGGCAAACACTCTAGATTTTTAATAGGGGTTTCTAGAACTTGCTTTCATAAGGGACTAGAATTTATAAAGATGGCATGGAACTATTTTTTCTAGAGCGATAATTTAGATTCTAGATGTCAGTTACAGAATTTTTTCTCAATGTGATTTAGCAATTAAATAAAATTTAAAAAAGACTTAATCTATATTTACCAAAATTTTGTGTTGAGAAACTTTAACCACTCTATGAAACGTATGTAATTTAATACGGAATATGTCGTTTCTCAGTCCTAATGAATAATCGACATTGGTTTCTCATTTATAAGATTAAATTTTTGGACCTACGAACTAGTACAGAAAATTGTACTCGGTAAATCACTTGTTGCAGGTCAGGTTAGGATGCTTGAGGATGTTTTGTGCAGTTAGAATTCTGTAAAGATAATATAAATAATTAGTAAGATAAATAATATAAATAATATAAACTCTCTAAAATTTCTGGAGTGGGAATCTCACTCCTTAAAAAAGTGACCATTGTTTTGACACGAATTAAAGTCAGAAAATACTATTGTTACTCTTGAAAATGTGTCATTTCTCACTTTTCTCGAAAGAGAGACTTCTAGTCACTCTGTCACAAAGAATGAAGTAATGATCTATTGAAAGATCTATCTTCGGAAGAATGAAGATTTTCTGGCGCCATCTACTCACCATAATTCGAATGAAATATGAAAGATAATTTCTCGGCGAACTCATGCATGCGTTTCGTTTAACAGAACTTATTGAAGATATTTGAGTTAATACTAATAATAATTATTATTATTATTATTATGTTATAAGTTATTTTGGTAAATATAAATTTTTTTATACTATTGATAAAACTGAAGTGTTATTAGTAAAGAATCGAAAATCATTAGAAAGTTGTGGAAATTCGTAATGAAAGCAAGTAGTTTTATTCGGAAATATATAAGGTATAAAAGAAAATATTAATGCAAATACTTAATGCATAACATCTTAAAATCATAATAGGAAATTATATTTTTATTATATTAATTGATACTTAACACATGTGAAACATTAAAAAAGCTGGCTATAATATTTTATTAAAAATTAAAATCCTCAGCTAGATTTATACTCCTGAACAGACGAGTTTTTCAAGAAACTCTGTAGATTTGTTGTAAATATTTAACTATTTTTTTGAACATGCAGATTCACGAATTTTTCTTTTCCCTTAAGCTACTTTAAAAATAACTATTTGTCGGAGGGAATTTCTTTTCAAGTATACATTTTGATTTAAAAAGTAATTCTAATTTTAGTAATTAAAATATAATTCTTATTTTAGTAATTTAAAACTGTTCTAATTTTAATTTTAAAATATACATTAGAATTCTGTATTTTTATATTTTTAATAAATGAGGTAAAAGTTTATAAATGCTATTAATCTCATATGTGAATGATTTACCACTGTAAATTAAGCGAGATCTTTGTGTCCCAAGTGGTTCAGTGGTAAGACGCTCGCTTGATACGAAGACGGCTTCAGTAGAAAAATACCGTCTAGCGTATCCATAATGATAGAAAATACCGTCTAGCGTATCCGTATTTTTATTTTAGGAAAAATAAACAGTAATATTCTTTGAAATACTCTGAATAATCTCACTCTTAATAAAGAGTGAGAAATCTCACTCTTTCGAAAAGAGACTTCTCACTCTTTAGAGGTTGGCTCCATTTTGGCATGTTCAAAGAGTGATATGTCACTCTTTTAGAGTCAGATCTCACTCTTCATATTTTAGAGGGAATCTGTTAGATTTAAATTATTTTCACAAAATATCCAATTATTTCTAACAAGGCCTTAATCAGTACTTATTTGCAAGCATAGAGCGAAGTCTATGTGGATTCTTGTTCATCAGAGTGAAAATATCAACATATGTTGTGATTGGAATCTCACATATTGCTCAAGTATTTCTTTTTTTTTTTTTTTTTTTTCCTTGCCATTCCCGATGCCTTTATTGAATACATACAAATTTGTTTAACAACCCAAAAGATGGGCTAACACAAGGATTCCCCTTCTACTGTACGCTACTCTTTCAACAATGCAGAATCCGTTTATAATGCGTAATGACTGGTTTCTTGTATTCTTTAAATCAAGATATAGGAGGAATCAGTTTCTAAAATGGAGCTAGTATTTTATAATATATGTACATATTATGAATCATCTCTTGTTTAATAGACTCTCTGTGCAGCCCAAATCAATAGAGATTTTCTTTTTATTCAGTATAATGCGATATATATAATTGGTCTTCTAGCATGAACAACATTTTTGTAAAGATGTATTTGAATCGTAATAGCCAAATATTTTATAAAATTTCTGAATTTTGGGAATAAGAATTGATAATAATTTCCTTCAGCAAAGATTTTGTCACGTAGGTGCTTATAGGACGAACAAAAATCTTAAAAAAAAACAGTAAAGAAAAATCATGCAGTACGCATTCATTAGTAACACTTTCCTACTGTACGTATTTATTGTATCGAATAACTTTTAATATTCTTTCCCTACGTTATCACACAACAGACAGAAGGACTGAAAAAATATACAGATAGACTAATTGATTTTAAAATTAGTCTTAGGTATTTTGGATAGTGTTAAAAAGGCTTAACGTAAAAGAAAATGCAGCCATTAGATTATAATTACAGATTTTGATCTCTCTGAATATTTTAGTGTAGCCCTGTAAATCAGAAAGTTAATCATATAATATTCTATACAAAACATTATTTTAGAATATAAACAATACATTTCAAAATTTTTATGATTTTTTTTCAGTAGGAATACTTTTAAATATAACTTTCAAAAAATTCTGTCCTAAAACGTAATGCATTGGCATTTTTTTGTTGTTGTTGTCCCTGTAAACAAACTAGTTGTACAGGACCTATTGATGTCATTTTAAATGGGGAACATTCTATACGGAAAATATTTATAAAAATAACACCCATTGAACACAATGCTTTCGAATGCTTTTGGGTGTCCCTGTACAGAAACCAGAAGAGATATTTACTCCATTTTCAATATGGAACATCCGATAATGAACTTCAATAAAATATATCAGTTTCGAGAAATTCCATAAATATTTACAGGAGTTAGAGCGCAGACAGACAGATGGACAGACAGATGGATAGATACACAAAATGAAATCATATTCACACTTAAAAATGTTAGAAAGTGTTAAAAACGCTTAATGTAAACAAAAGTAAAATTCTAGCAATTTTTTATTAATAGCTCTTAATATAAATGGATATTTTTGTGTCACCCTGTCATTCTAATGCTAATCATGCTACACTCTATGCAAAGAATTTTTTTGTGCTTTTAAATAACATATTTCAATTTCCTAAAACTTCGTGGAAAGTAAAGTTATTAAAATTTGATTTATAGAAATATCTCTTATAGAACGCAATGTTTTGGAATATTTTTGAGTGTCCCTATATATAAATAGGTGGTGGTATTTCCTCCATTTTATACAGGGCACATCCAATAGGGAATTTCAATAATATATTTCAATTTCATTAAGGTATGTCTACAGTAAAGGTATGAAAATATGGTTTATAGAAATAAATCTCATAGAACACATTGCTTTGAAATACTTTCCGGTGTCCCTGTACACAAACCAGTAGAGGTATAAACTCCATTTGCAATAGGGAACGTCCGATAGTAAACGTTAATAACATATTTCAATTTCTTTAAGATATGTCTACAGTAAAGGTATGAAAATATGGTTTACAGAAATACCTGTCATAGAACACAATGCTTAGAAATACTTTCGGTTGCCCCTATACACAAACCAGTAGAGATATAAACTCTATTTTACATAGGGAACGTCCGATAGTGAACTTGAATAACATATTTCAATTTCTTATGATAAGATTTCTTAAGAGACTTTCTAGAATTTCTAGAATTTCTTAGACTTTCTTAAGATATGTCTACAGTAAAGGTATGAAAATATGGTTTTTAGAAAAACCTCTCATAGAACACAATGCTTTGAAATATTTTCGGGTGTCCCTGTGGTGGTATATATCACCCGATGGTGGTATTTCCTCCATTTTATACAGAAAGCCTCCAATAGAGAACTTGAATAACATATGTCAGTTTCATTAAGATATGTCTAGTGTAAAGGTATGAAATTATGGATTATAGAAATACCTGTCATAAAACACAATGCTTTGAAATAATTTCGGGTGTCCCTGCACACAAACCAGTAGAGGTATAAACTCTATTTTCAATAGGAAACGTCCGATAGTGAACTTGAATAACATATTTCAATTTCTTTAAGATATATCTACAGTAAAGGTATGAAAATATGGTTTACAGAAATACCTCTCATAGAACACAATGCTTAGAAATACTTTCGGGTGCCCCTATACACACACCAGTAGAGATATAAACTCTATTTTACATAGGGGATGTCCGATAGTGAACTTGAATAACATATATCAGTTTCAAGAAATTCCATAAATATTTACGGGAGTTAGAGCGAGGACAGACAGACACACGGACAGACAGACAGACAGACGGACGGACAGACAGACAGACAAACCGTAGTCATAAACAATTTTCAACCTTGTTGGAAAGTGTTAAAAAAAAGTAATTGTGATTACCCTGTATCTGGGAAAGCGTGCCGATTTATCTGCAAATTTTAGATATATTTATAAATGTTATATTTTATTTATTTGTAGAGTTTGTGTGTAAAGAGAGACTATGACAAAAAATTTCGAATAGTTTAATATTCAACTGTATAGTAAGAAATTACATTTTAGAAAAACAAAAATCCAGTTCAATATCACAGAAATTCATAGAGATATCGGTGATTAAATGAGCTATTTTTACTTTCTAAAAATTTCTTTACGATAAGGGGTTATTCACAAATGAAAATTTCTATGAGAAATAAACTTCAGTTATCTTTTCAAACAATTCATTTTCTTTTTTTATAAATATGTAGTACATACTTAACAATTTTTTTTTCTGATACACATTTTCATCTTTATATAAGAAAATGTATGTAGAGTATAATATTGTTAATTTTGAATGAGTGAAAGTTTTAGATTGCAAGAAAGTAATTCCTAAATGTTAAATTTGCAATTGAAATCATAGATAATGAAATGGTTAAAAACTGAATTTATATAACTTATCTATATAACCTATCTTTCAGTAAAAAAATTAAAGTTTTAAAATAATTGCTCTCAGTATACTTTTACAAATTTAAATCAAACACATTTTGAATGCACAATTATAGTAAAAACTCAACATCTAGAAATAGACTCCGCAGAAATTTTTACGAACGAGATTAATCTATTATAAATATTCATTTCTATTCATGTTACGACTTTTGAAACTTCGTCGAGTACTAAAATAGATTAACATTTATTCAGTTATTGGATGATTAATTTATTCATGTCGTTTTCCATATATATAAAGAAAACAATTTCAAGTAGAAAGCTTCAGGTTTCCTTTTATCTGATAATGCATTTAATTAAGAAAGGAAACTATTCGTGTTATATCCATTTCTAAACGGTAAAAGAATTTTGACATGTCGCTTTAATACAAAATTCAATTTGGGCCACCTTATACAATATTCATATACGTATGGGATTAAAGTAGCTACCATTTTCTATAAATAGGCTGGAAAATATCAAAGTAATTATTTATATATTAATTCTTTTACAGAAATATAAGATGAAAGCGAAAAATATAACGTTTAATTTCAAAATATTCCAATATTAATATTTTATTATTATTATTATATTTTCAGTCGCATTTTCTTATGCTATAAAAAATATATATTTGCTTCTCTGAATGTTAGTAAAATATCCTTGAGATTAAAAATTAAACATTGTTTAAAGATTTTAATAATTTAAATTTTGTTTTCTCATCGCAATTTCTAAAGAAACGCGAAAAGTTTCTGAAATTTTAACGATTTTTAAAATACAGTAAAATCCTGATTATCGAATTATGCGTATTATTCGCACTACGGTTTATCCGCGTGCGCAAAAAAAAAAAAAAGACGAAATGAAAATATATATATATTTTTTTTCCCCAACAAAAAACAAAAACAAATGTTTGTTTAAAAAAATATATGTAAATA
This sequence comes from Salticus scenicus, assembly GCA_963930645.1. Lineage (NCBI taxonomy): Eukaryota > Metazoa > Arthropoda > Arachnida > Araneae > Salticidae > Salticus > Salticus scenicus. The sequence goes on along the minus strand of OZ005661.1, from coordinate 61,520,920 downwards.
CCTGGAGTGACTGAAAAGTTATCGGTGTCTTAGTTGAAGGTTAATCCTGCTATATACAATACATATCTTTACATTTCCGTACCAAACTCCATACTGATTCCATTTTTTTTTTCTCTCGTTTAATGAAGATCGAATAGGAAAAGAATAGAATTTTTCAAAATGAATAAAGAGAGCGAACGAGCTGTGATTTAATACTTTCTCAAAAAAGGAACGCAAACACACACACATATGCGAAAAAAGTGGTTGGAAAAACGCTGAAATGTGGAAAACAATCTACACCATTAAAAAAATGGTGGCGGAATTTAAGAGAGGTAGCAGCTCGGTCCAAAATGCCCTTCGCAGTGCCCTTCCAGAGTGTACCTACACAAAAGAAAACAACACCGCAAACGAGGATCTCCGGTTGACAGACAGGCATGTGACAAAAAATTTCCTTGCAGATAAAAAAAAAAAAAAAATGAATAAATAAATAATAATCTCCAGACTTTTTTCAGTAGATACACCAAGAACAATTTAGTTCTCCTTCGTATAAAGAATTGCGTTGCTTTTGTTTTATTTTCCGTGAAGTACAGTACTATGCTAGATATTCGAACTATTATACTTATTCTGGATCATTGTTAGTACACGCTTTTTTTTTTTTTTTTTAAACGACTTTTCTTAGAGGTACTTTTCTTCTGTTCTTTCTGTTTAATCGTATTTATATAGTTTGAAAAATTAATATATAAATAAAGTGGTGTGAAAAAATGACGGATATTTACAATGCTACGGAATAAATGAAAAGTTTGGCATGTTTAGGGTTTTCACTTGGTGCATAAAATAACTTACAGATTTTACCTTTATCTTATCGTAAATACACTTTTTAGTTTAATAGTTTTACATACTTTAGTATATAATATATAAATATTTTTTACTGCAGTGTGAATATTTTCACTGTTTGCATTATGTTTTACATACGATAACTAGAATGTTTTATATGCAATAATATTTTTATGTGATATACCCCTCATATCCAGCCTTTTTGTGGTTTATGGGCAATTTCCATTATCCGGGAAACCGTGCCACTCGATTCCGCGGATAATAAGTGTTTGCTGTATTTACTTTATAGTTAAAAAGAATTTAGAGGCACATTATGAAATCATATAGGAACAGATTTTAGTGATTTTTGAAAGCGTCACTAACACAGAAGGGATTTTTTATATATATATATATATATATATATATATATATATATATATATATATGTCAGCATCTATTAAAAAAAAAAAAAAGACATTTACGCCTTAATTTTCAAAACTATATATTTTTCAATTTTTCTAGTGCATTTGATAATAAGTAAAAGAATAATGTAGGGTATGGCATTCACAACACATTTCTTAAACCTGCTTTTTTTTTATATAAAATTTATTTTTACAACTTACGTGTGAAATAAGATGTATACTCTTTTTAAACATATTTTATTTAACAAATACCAAACCATTCACTATTTTGGTGGACGCTCAAAATAGCAAAACTGCACTAAAAGTTCTTTTTTTTTTAATTTTGCTATAATTTGCTAACAATTTACTTAACAGTAGTAATAGGTGGCAACAAGGCTTTTTCAATTCCCATCATTCTATACTAAGTTATAAGCGTTTATATATGTAAAGCAATAGTGAATATATCGTAAAATGAAATATTTAAGCATCATTTTCTTAAAACTACTTTTTATGTAGCTGTGCCATATTTAAAATATTCCATGGTTATTATTTTCTGCTGAATCTTCATAAAACTTCATTTAAAGTTTTTTTTCTCATTTTTATACATTAAAAAAAAAAAAAAAAAAAAAAAAAAACTTATCTATAATTTTTCATTTTTGAATTTTAAAACTAAAAAAATAAATAAATAAATAATAATTTAAAAAGATAATAATGAAAAAAAAAAGAAAAAAAAAAAAAGAAAAAAAGGAGTTGTCTTTTTCTACTAATTATGATTGTAAGCAAAAAAATTCAAATAAAGTTTGTTAAAATCATATAAAATTACTCGGAAAAAAAAGTAAAAAATTAATGCGCAAAATGTAGTTTTGAGTTTTAGGAATTAATTAATAATTGCCGAAACGTCAGTGGAGGCCCTCTGTTGAGACTCAAAACGGTTTTGGGCTGTGTCTGTCTGTCTGTCTGTCTGTCTGTTTGTCGCGCGATAGAGGCCGCAAAAATAGCGCTATTGACTTGAAATTTGGTACACGTGTTCATGAGCGCCACGAAATCAGCTGTATAGTTTTTGGTATGTACTCCATTTGTAGTTCGTAGACAGGGACGCGCCAAAGTTTTTCTTATCATTACGGCCTATGGGAGGAATTTGTATGTATCGCGATAGCGGCCACAAAAATCACACTATTTACTTGCAATTTAGTATACGTGTTCATGTGCCCCACGAAATCAGCTGTATAGTTTTGGGTGTGTATTCCATTTATAATTCGTGTACAGGGACACGGCAAAATTTTTCTTATCATTACGGCCTATGGGAGGAATTTGTATGTACCGCGATAGCAGCCACAAAAATCACGCTTTCGACTTGCATTTTGGTACACATGTTCATAAGCCCAACGGAATCAGCTGTATAGTTTTAGGTGTATATTCCATTTGTAGTTCGTGTACAGGGACACGCCAAAGATTTTCTATCATTACGGCCTATGGGAAGAATCTGTATGTACTGCGATAGCCGCCGCAAAAATCAAGCTATTGACTTCAATTTTTGCCGAAACGTCAGTGGAGGCCCTCTGTTGAGACTCAAAAGGATTTTGGGTTCCGTCGGTCCGTCCGTCTGTCTGTCTGTCGTGCGATAGCGGCCGTAAAAACCACGCTATTGACTTGAAACTTTGTACGCATGTTCATGATCCCCACGAAATTAGCTGTATAGTTTTGGGTGTGCATTCCATTTGCAGTTCGTGTACAGGGACACGCCAAAGTTTTTTTTATCATTACGGCCTATGGGAAGAATTTGTATGTACCGCGATAGCAGCCCCCAAAATAACGCTATAGACTTGCAATTTGGTACACATATTCACGAGCCCAACGGAATTAGCTGTATAGTGTTAAGTGTGTATTCCCTTTGTTGTTCGTGTACAGGGACACGCCAAAATTTTTCTTATCCTTACGGCCTATGGGAAGAATTTGTATGTACCGCAATAGCGGCCGCAAAAATCCTTCGATTGACTTGCAAATTGGCGCACACATTCCAGCTTTCCATATAAGTAGTTGTATAATTTTCATTGTTATATTTTTTATAAACTGTGTACAGGGACACGCCAAAATTCTTAACATTACAGCGTATGGGGTGAATTTCGTTTAAACGCATTTTAATATCATTACTTTGCAATGAAGAAAATGAAACTAGAGTACGTGAGTAAGATGCTTAAACTTATGTTGCTTGAAGAAAATATCTGCTCTTAAGCTTTCTAATTAATGTACAGGACCTTACAAAAGTGTTCTGACAATGTCACTTAGTCATCCAAACGATGTTAAATTTAGAACAATTATTAATTTTAAACGCAAAATAAGCTGAATAGTTTTTACTGGTGTATACAATGTTTATGGTTCGTTTACAAAGACACACGAAAGAATTTCGTAACATTAGAGCCTATGGACGAATTTTTAATTTAAGCGCGCACTTTAATGCGTTTATGCTGAATTGAACTTAATAAAGTTAACATACATCATAAAGATGCTTAAAATCATGTTTACTCTAAAAAACGGTTATGTATAGACTAAATAATTTATGGGACCACACAAAATAATTCCGAGTATGTACTGTAATCATCCAAATGATGTCAAATTAGTTTGCAAGATTAATGAGTTATAATTAATTAGATTTATTCTTATTATTGGCGTTTATAATGACTGTGGCTACTTTTCCGGGATACTTAAAGGAATTTCGTACTTTTATGGTGTATAGTCGGTATTTCTTAAAAGTGTATTTTAACATGGTTACACCCCATCAAATATAATGAAATTTTATTAGAATTTTAAAAGCCTGTTTTCATGTTGAAAATTGTGGGCATAGAACTGATAATTAGTTTAAAGGTTACGCAAAATATTTCCGATATGCTACGTCATTTTTTTTTTTTTGTGTGTGTGAAATTCGGTATTTATGAATTTCCGGGAAATAATACAAGACCGTCGTTTAATAAGAATGCATATTGTTGCGTACTTGGGGGTTTGTAAGTTGTCCGAGAATGAAAGGCGAAACTTGCAAAAATTCAGCGATTTATTCACAGAAAGTTCCAGAAGAATACAGGTCTATAAACCAAGTATCAGCTTCAATTCAACCAGTAAACATAACTTAAACAACAGCCGTTAACAGCAAAACAACAGTACAAACTGTTTAGCAATAACACATAAAGCAAGTCTCATTCAAAGAGGCTCAAAGCAAAGCAAGCATTTGACGAAACCGACACAGATCTGAGATTGGAAGCCTTGGCTAAAAAAATGCTACTTTTATACTATTCTATCGAACACAGACTGTTCTTGAAAATTATCGTATCTCATCAGCCAATGAGATTAGAGCTTCCATATTTGGTATATCCCTAATAAGGACTTTCTCGCCAAGGTCGCCAAAAAAATCGCCAAGGAGGGAAACAGTCGCCAAATTTGCCGCCAAATCCATTTCTTCCCTTATTGGAGCTTTTCAATTCGTTTTTAAAGGAAAATTAGGCTATTTTAACGCTAGAACGACTAGAAATGCACAAAATTAGCATTTTATCCACTTGCTCAGCCTCTTTGAAAAAAATTATACAAAAGTAAATGCAATTATTTACAATTCCGTAACACTTTATATGATATACAAATAGGTATAGAAAGAGAGATACAGCGGGGGGTTGAGGGGGGCGGCAGCCCCCCTCAGGAATGTATCTGATTATGGTAGTAAGTCGACCGAATCAATATATACTATTATATAATACGAAATAAATAAAAATGACCTATTGAAAAATGTCTGATGCAAATAGGACGTTGAGGCTCCTGATCTGCAGATCCACTAGTTTTAATAAATACCTTAATTAATTATAACGTGAATGTTAATTTTAATGTGCAACTTTTTATTCTAAAATAAGACTATACGAATCTATAACGTTTTACAGTAATAGATTTATGATCATAGATTTTTACTTTGAAAGTTTGCTATCGCCTTAAGCTACGATCTCTCCAACATTTTTCGACGGTACAATCCAAATTATTTAGTACAGCACTGCAATTTTTACTTTTTCAATTTAATTATTTATTTTTTTAACTCTTACATAACGGATACGTTACTCATGTTTACAAGTTGAATCAGGTTCCCGAGAATAACAGGCTTTTTGTCCATTAATCCCAATTTCCAGAATTTCGCAGTATTTTTAATGATATATGTGATGGTTACTGATATTCTTTGGAGAAATACTGTAAAATTCCGATCACATTAACTGTCCAAAATTTCCCAAAAAAGCAACAGATGCTTTTTACAGTGTGGACACTCGCTCAGATGTGCAGTAGTGATGGGTTAACCAGAATTGCACAAAACGCAATAATGCTAAGTAGTTGCTGAAATTTCAGAGGAGGCCTACCTGTTAAGACTCACACTGAGAAAAAAAATACACCGCCTTCCTCTAGAATGAAAAAGTGGCCATTTTCTAAATCCCTTAACTAGAAATACAGATTTCCGAACTAGGCGAATAAGGCACTATTCCGAATAAGGCACGCCAATAAACTGAATAGACGAAATGGTTAAGAATTTCTTGTTTACACATTTCTAGATGGTAAAACAATATTCTGAACATTCCGAATATTCTGAATCTTTTGTATTGCGAAAAAGTCTCGCTGGGTTTTCTAGAATTGGGTCATACACCAAGATTTTAGTTGCTGAAACCCGAACCTTGTGGTCTCATTTATTTGCAGAGATTTTTAAATAACTTTGCCCTCGAGAATATAGGCAAACGCTCTAGAATTATAATAGGGGCTTCTAGAAATCACTTTTGAATGGGGCTAGAATTTATAAGGATGACATGGAACTATATTTTCTACAGCCACAATTTAGATTCTAGATGTCAGTTACAGAATTTTTTCTCTATGCAAAAGGTTGTTTTGTTCTCTATGTGTCTACCGCAATAGAATCCTAAAAAATTTCCTGATTGGATTGCAATAGTATACATATTCATGAACCACACAAAATTAGCTGTATATTTTTTATTGTGTATTCTGTTTGTGGTTCATATACAGGGACATATCAAAGTATTTCCTTTTATTACAATGGACAAACTTTGTGTGCCCGCGATAGTGGCCATAAAAATCTCTTGATATAATTGCAAACTGGCACAAATGTTCATATTAGCTGTATGTTTATTCATGTGTATATTGTTTTTCGTTCGTGTACAGGGACACACCAGAGTATTTCGTATCATTACAGCGTATGATATAATTTTGTTTAAACGCATTTTAACGGAGTTGCACTGAATTCAACGTCATTATTTAACACACATTTTCTAAATTCTTAAAATTAAGTATTCTGTAGAAAAATTTACTTAATAACACTACTCGGCATGAAAATTACCCCCGACACCATTTTAGCATATTCGTATGTAAAATGACCTGCTGAATCCGAATCTGGCCTCCATCTTGCCCCATCACCCACCGTTTTCTTGATATGCCCTCCCCCCTTTTTATCATTGCTTGATTACTTTATACCCATCAGTTTGATTTTGAGAGGACAATGATTATTTTAACCGTTAAATGTCTTCTAACCTGAGGAGCTACAGAGGTCGAAAGTTCTAAAACACGAACATTTGTAGTAAGGAGGCTATTTAAGGGGAATTGTGCGCAGAAAAAAAAATCAATAAAAGCAATCAGTTTCTGTTTCTTATCTTTTTTTTTCGCATTATTTCTCTTATCTTTTACATTTTCCAGCTTCCAGTTTGCCATTTGCTTACCAAAACACCCCAAATAATAAAAAATATATAGTGAATTGTTTTTCAAAACGTTGCTGAGAGGAGTAAAGGTCTCAAAGTCCTTGCAAGAAAGTTTGACTGATTCATTTTTCGACGTTTACGTTGAATAACTCCCACGTTAAATGTTTTGGGCAATAAAACATGAACAGTAAAATCTCCTGCTTTGACACATGTTAAAGGCCATTGCTCTTAACATTGTAGTCGTCGGTCGTTATCTACCTTTAGTTACGATAACGAAAGTTACGATAACGAACGTTTTACGATAAGAAAGTGAACTTTACGGTGTTCTCGATGGTGGTTATATTGTGTAGTGATCTTTAACGCGTTTCAAAGGAGGATATTTTACTTTTCATGTTTTACTGCCCAAAACATTTAACGTGGGAGTTACTGAAAGCAAACGTCGTACAGTGAATCAGTCAAACTTTCTTGCGAGGGCTTTGAGACCTTTACTCCATTCACCAACACTTTGAAAAAAATTTTACTGTATAATTTTTATTTTTTGGGGTGTTTTGGTAAGAAAATGGCAAACTGGAAGCTGGAGTATATAAAAAATAAGAGAAATATTGCGAAAAAAACTGATTCTTGTTATTGATTTTTACTTTATTATTTTTTTTTTTCTGGGGACATATTCCCTCAAATATCCTCCTTACCACAAATGTTCGTGTTTTAGAAATTTCTACCTTTGTAGCTCCTTTAACGGTTAAAATAATCATTGTTCCTCTCCAAATCAAACTGATGGGTACGAAACTACCAAACAATGATAAAAATGGGGGAGTGTGCGTACCAAAGAAATGGTGGGCCAGATTTGAATTTAGGAGGTCACTTTAGGAGGTCATTTTACATAAGAATCTGTAAGAATTGTAACAGATATCGATTATTTATTTATTTTTTTTCAGAGCAGTGTAATTAGAATTTAACTACAGGATCACAGAAAAGAATTCCAATAATGCTAATTGCATATAATAATTCAAAAGTTGTTAAATTCGGAGAAACATTCATGGATTACATAGAATTATTTGTAATATATTAATTTATAAATAGAATGTTTACGGTTCGTGTTTCGCGTACACACAAAACAATTCCGTTCTATTGCGGTCTGTAGAATTATTTTTTTAAGTGCATTTTAAAATGGTTACACTCCATTCGGCATAATGCAATTAATGTATGTTACAAGAATATTTAAAAACATGTTTTCTGTAGAAATGATAAACACAAAATCAGTAGAGAGTACATATATCTTTGTATAACTAATATAATCAAATAGGCACTAAGGCAGTCTTGTCAAATGAAAAGTTTAAACTTTGCAGAATAAAATTGATTTTACAGCACTTTGTAAAATACAGCATAATGAGTAGGCATAGCTTTTATTAACACATTGTACTACAATCTTACACGGGAAACTATATTATGTATATATAAAAATAATTATAAAACACTCATACAATAATAATAAAAAAAAAATCTTTCTGGCATTTACCTATGTGAGAAATTGGCATAATTTTTATACAGCAACGATAATTCACAAAAATATCAAGTGATATTAGTCACAACAGTAAGACAAACTGGCCAACACTAAATTTTCCTCGCCAAGTTGTAAACTCTGAGTTCTCTTTAGCAGAAGATATCTTTTCTTAATTTTGAAAGTTCTATTTAAAATTTATATTTCTCTTTAAAATTTAAATTGTTTTGAATATAAAGCATATTTTATAACAAGCAATAGTGATCGGGTGCAAGTCTGTAATTTATGTTATGCCAAAGGAGGTTGTATTACATACCACTGGTAAGATTTATATATATACACTCTATAAAAAAAAAAAAAAAAAAAAAAAAAAGATGCACCAAGAAGGAGTTATCCGATTGGAACCAAAATTGGTAGATATGATGTACATGTCGAGAAAAACAATTGATTACAGTTTCAGAAAATTTGAAACATTTAATGAAGAAAAAGGGCCTCACAAAGTAAACAAGTCAATAACGCTTTGGTCCTCTACAGGACCTTATGTACGCAGTTATTCGGCTTGGTATTAATTAATAGTGTTGGCAGATGTGCTTCTGTGAAGTATCGTGTCAAATTCTGTCCAATTGGGGCTTTAGATTGGTAAAATCCTGAGCTGGTCAGGACCGTTTTTATGATGCTCGAAACGTCCTCAGTGGAAGAGATATCCGGGAACTGAGCTCAACCCCATTTTACTGAGCCGCCTATTATGGTTTTTTGAAGTCACTGAAGTACCAGTTGCACGTAGGATTGACGATAATGATGAATTGGAGCTTTGAGTACCGCTTTGCGATTGACTGGTTCTCACTTTCTGTCCTCGCTTTAGGCCGACCGCTTCCTCCCTGACGATGTGTTCGACCATGGTTCACCCATTCCTGTCAATACCATCTAATAGTGGTACCGCTCCTATTCAATTGTCAAAAAATTCCAGTTAGACCAACCTGCTTCTTTGAGCCCAACTACACACCACACTCAAATGCTGACATATGCGCATGCTGTTCGTGCATATGTATGCGTAGCATAGTTACTGTCTGTCTGAGTAGACGGAATAAAATTCTCGATGAATTTATGACCTGGAATCAAAATTTATTATTTTTAATATTCAGCCAATTGTGCAGTTAAGATGCGCTACAGCGTTGCATGCTCATTCGATGGCAGCGAAATTAAAAATTTTTGCATTTTCCATTGAAACCTGTATGTATGTCAATTTGTGTCCAGTTTGCGTTACTCCTTCTTGGTGCGTCATTTTTTTCTGTTATAGAGTATATATACACAAATAGATAAGCCGATATCATATACATGTTTCAACTTTTCTGGACAATGTTAAAAACATAGTAAAACTTAATCTCAGCATCTGTTGTGTTTTACAGAAGTTTGGCTTGCATTATTTTTTAAAGTTAAAAAAATCGAAAAAAAAAATACACCGAGAAAAATTATATACAGCCTTCATCTAGAACGAAAAGGTGGCCATTTTCTAAATCCCTTAATTAGAAATATAGATTTCCGAGCTATGCGCATAAGGCACGCCGATAAACCTAATAGACTATATGATCGAGATTTTCTAGGATACACATTTCTAGATAGTGAAACAATATTCTGAATATTCTAAATCTTTTGTATGGGGGAAATTCTCGCTTGATTATCTACAATTGTGTCATAAACCAAGATTATAGTTGCTGAAACCCGCCTCTTGTGTTCGCATTTATCTGGAGATATTTTCAAATAGGTTTGACCTCAAATTTATAGACAAACTCTCTAGAATTTTAATAGGGGTTTCTAGTACTTGCTTTAAAAGGGGACTAGTATTTTATAAGGATAACATGGAACTATTTTTTCTAGAGCCACAATTTAAATTCTAGATGTCAGTTACAGAATTTTTTTCAGTTTAATCGCTAATAACGTGATAATTGCCAAAAATAAATAAATAACTTTTTACTTAGAATTAGCTGATTCATTTTTGCCACAGTTTCTTATATTCCAGAATAAAAGAATGCTCTCCCCATAATGCTTCCGTTGCTTAGAAAAAATTGTTCAGGTGTGCTACATAATTTTGTCTTACAAATTGTTTTCATCCGTTGTTAATATTTTTAGTTTATTAAATTATTTTTTTTATATTTGTTTAAATTTTCCCTCTCTCCTTTTTGGAAGGTGAAAAATTGAATTCTGTAAATAAAAATTATTCAAGCATCAGACAACATTGAAGTGCTGCCTGTTGCATGAATAATTTTGATTATTTTGTTCTAGTTTCCCCAAACTTTTTAATTCATAATTTTCTACAACTTATATATATATATATATATATATATATATATATATTATCTGTTCATTTTCCTCTTTGATAATCTCTGCTCTTTTAGTGAATATTAATGACTGCTGTTTCTAGATTACTTGGTATTTCATACTAATCATTACTTCTTATCAAGAACACTAAGGTATTTGTGTATCCTTCATCTGATATGAACGAGGATGATTTTTTTTCAGCAAAATTGCATTAAAACACTTCAAAATTGCTTTTTTAAGAATTATTGAACTTATTTTGTTAAAATACTTCGCCAAATATTTAGCGTTAAAATATCCGTCTTTTTCGCAAACAATTATTAAAAAAAATTAATTATAACAAATTTAACATAACTTTAAAATATTTTAGAATATTTTTATTATTAATTATCATATAAATGCTTTGAAATCTTTTCTGTGAAATTTCATCTGAATCTGATAAAATAATCTTTTTTTTTTTTTTTTTTCAGAATTTTATATTATAAAATTGGATTAAAAATATGCATAAAAAAATATTATTTATTTTCTTCATTATTATTGTTAATTATTTATTTATTTATTTTAAGAATTTTAAGACTTTTCTTTTATTTGTGTTTCATTAGTATTTAAAGTAAAGAAAAATCTAGTTTTAATTTTTAAAAAATCTTGCACTAATTTCAAAGTTTTTAGTGAAAAAAAAAATAATAGTGATAATTACAGTTAAGAGCATTACATTAATATCATACGTAAACTAAACTAGTTGGCATAGGTGGACTCTGCTCAGTTCCCCATCATATTTATGTTCTCAGAAATTTCTAGTGCGAGACATATTATAATCATGTTAAAAGAAATGAATTTGACCAAAGCTTGATACAGTGACAGAATGAAACCGCCTAATAGGCTATCCACCGTTCACTTCGATATAATTATCTTATTCTAATTTATTAATTTATTTTATCAGGGTCATTTCTGTTGTTTAGTTTTCATGCTACTATTTCCAATGCAATAAACCTCAAAATTCATATTTATATGAAATTTTTACAATTTCGCTATGTTGATAAAATCGTAAATTACGAATAATTTACGAAAATTTCCTAGTAGAATATTTGTATTCAATCATGTTCAAACAAATATCATAAACTTAATTTTGAAGTTGTCTAATGTATTTAGGATCCTCAAAATGGAAATTTACGCTCAATTTTGCCTTATTCTGACACGTTAAGTAAATCGTAAATTCCAAATAACTTACGATTTTTTTTAAATTGGAAAAATCATAGTCTATGATATTCATGCCAGTATCCTAAATAATATTTCGAAAGTGGTTTGACATCTTTACGATGAAAATATCCCTCAAGATTGACGTTTATGTGAAATTTTGCTCTATTCTGACATGTTAAGAAATTCGTAAATTTCCAATAACTTACGAAATCTTTATATTGGAAAATTCATAGTCATTAATATTCATGGCAGTGTCCTAAATAATATTTCAAAAGTAATCTGACATCTTTACGATGAAAATATCTCTAAAAATTGACGTTTATGTGAAATTTTGCCCTATACTGCCATGTTAAGAAATTCGTAAATTTCCAATAACTTGCGAAATTTTCAAAGTAGCATATTTATAGTTACTGATGTTCATTCCGGCATCCAAACTGATATTTTAAAACTGGTCTGACATTTTTACAGTAAAAAGTTTCCATTTAATGCACGTTTAAGTGAATTTTTGTCCTATTCTCCCATGTTATGAAAATCGTAAATTTCTAATAACTTACGAAGTTTTTAAATTCGAATATTGCAAATCAATAGGGTTCTTGCCAGTGTCGAAAGTAATATTTTAAAACTGATCTGACCTCTCTGCGACAATTTGTTCTTGAGATATCGTGTACACAGACTAACAAACTAACGGACTGACCCACTAACAGACTAACACACTAACACACTAACAGACACCCTACAGACAGACACCATAGAAATTTTGTCATTTTCGGATTCCTCACACCTGAAAACGTGTAGAAAAGTCAAAAAACCGAGGTCGAAAATTTTCACGATTACCTAAGTTCCCCATACCTATAGTATGATGGGGAACTAAAAACACGTCGATGTTAAGTGCATAAATCTTATCGAGTTAATTCTTTTTATTTAGAAAATTTTACAATAAAACTATTTTCTTTTGAGTGTTGTATTTCGTAACATTTTCAACATTAGTTTAATTACAGTTTAAATAAAAATCCAACTACAAAAGTACAATTTCTATCATAAATACAGAGGAATTAAAAAAGTTAAAATAAAATATGCATGCTGCAGCTCTATAATTATATTAAAATGCTAATTAAAATGTTATTAGGAAAATTGAAGATGTATTTTATTTGAAAATTTTCAGATACTTTTTTTTAAAACCTGATAACACACACACACACACACACACCCCAAAAAAAAAAAAAAGGTAAAAAAGAAGAAGAAGAAGGAAAAAAAAAGAAGTAATAAAGTATTGAATCCTTGTACAGTGCAGTCATATATCCTAAAACTAGTAGTGAGGACGCGTCCAGAATGTTGGAGGGATGCCAGTTTGACCGTCAGTTTGAAATTTCGAAAACATCCAGTAATTTCGCGTCGACATTTTTACTTATAGAAAGTAATTCTTAACACTAGAACCGCGGAGCGGGTCAATTTGACCCAAAACGATGTTTTATTTATCAAAACACGAAAAGTTTTGATAGAAAAAAAATTCATTTTATGACTTTTAATAATTTAAGGTGAACAACAATTTATCAATTTTAAAAATTCGTAACTTAAATAATTTTCCATAAATTAACAATGATACCTAGAACCGCGGAGCGGGTCAATTTGACCCATAAGAAATGTAAATGTACAAATAATGGAAAACAGACGCATTTTCTCGGAAGTAACTGTAAAATTCTTCTTTCCCACCCTCGAATTCCTTAAATGGACTGCACTAGAAGGGGAGATAGTGAAGGTTTTCAGTCAAGATAATTATATTTGGTTTGATGCGTGAACTACGTTGGAATGCATTGAAAATTTACAGCGAATATTTAAAAGACTTTTTGAAGCTGTTTTTTTTTTTTTTTTTTTTTCTGTAATTAGTGTATGCATAAAAAAAGATGTTACGACGCCGTAATCTCACTGCACAAGAAGCTTTAGAATATTTAAAACTGAAAATGATTCAGAAGGTGGTGAAAATGAAGAAAACGTTTCGATTTTGAGTAGTGAGGATGAATACTTGCCTACTAATGAAGGCAATCAGGATTTGGATGAAGAAAATGAAAGCGAAGATGACTCTGGCAATGCTCTAACAATCGCTATTCCTTCTCATCGCAATAATGATGATAATTTATCTGATAAACAAGAAAAATCAAACTTTCTAAGAAGGGATACACATACGATTAGAAATTTGAAAAAGAAATCAACAATAACATTCAAAGTTGGAAATAATGAAGTTGGCAAAGATGGGACAGTTTGGAAGGTCGTTCCATTAGGAATAAACAATAGAGGAAGAAAATCAAAGTGTAATATTTTGAAAGAAGTTGGAGGCCCAACACCACATGCTAAACGCAATGTTATCGATAACAGTCCTTCAAGTGCTTGGAGACTTTTTATAAATGAATGGATATTGAAGCACATAAAGAAGTGTACTGAAGATGAAGCTTGTCGGCATATTCATGAAAAAGAATGGAATATAACATTAGAAGAAATAGATGCTTTTATTTCAATTTTATATACACGTGGTATATATTGTGCAAAGGGACTTGAACTGGATAGCGTGTGGTCAAAGGACTGGGGACCACCATTTTTCCAAAATACAATGCCAAGAGACCAATTTCGCGAAATAATGAGATTTTTACGCTTCGACATAAAATTAACAAGATCAAAGCGCCTAGAGACTGACAAATTTGCCCTTATTTCGGATATCTGGAATCGTTTCATCGAAAATTGCAAGACTAACTATACACCAGGTCCTAATATAACTGTAGATGAACAGTTATGTCCTGCAAAAGCTAGGTGTAGGTTTACCCAGTACATGCCAAACAAAACAGATAAGTTTGGAGTCAAGTTCTGGTTGGCTGCAGAAGTTGACTCAAAATATCTGATAAATGGATTTCCGTATCTTGGAAAAGATAACCAAAGTCCACCCAACGTGTCTCTTTCTGAACATGTAGTGCTGTGACTAATAAGTCCATATGAAAACAAAAGTAGAAATGTCACTACAGACAACTTTTTCACAACACTGAAGCTTGCAGAGACGTTGAAATCCGAAAACACCAGCCTTGTAGGAACTGTAAAACGTTCAAGAAGAGAAATACCAGTCTCTGTAAAAATGTCAAAATCGACACTGCAATCGACAACGGTATTAACCCATAAAGACATTAGCCTAACTGTTTACCAAACTAAAAAAGATAAAAATGTTTTGTTGCTAAGTAGTCTCCATACAACCGTGGAAATTTCAGATAACTCCAAAAAACTACCTGATACAATCGCTTTCTACAACGCAACTAAATACGGAGTGGACGTGATTGACCAAATGGCAAGGAAATATACAGTTAAGTCTGCTTCACGTAGGTGGCCGGTGCAGGTTTTTTATAATATTCTAGACCTTGCTGCAATCAATACCTGGGTTTTATACAAAGCTGTAACTGGAAAATCTATTAGTAGAAGGCAATTCATTCAACATTTGATTGAAGAATTGAGAGAAAAGTTTGTCCTTTCTCGACAAAAAAAGGTGCCAAAAAGAGAGTGTGAAACAACCAATGAAAAGACGGACAACCACAAATTAAGCGTAAACGAGTCCGGTGCCACAGTTCGAAATGTGAAAATAAAACTATAGATATCTGTTCAAAATGTAAAACACCCATTTGTGGAAAATGTACAAAAGTTATTGCTAAGTTTTGTGCACAATGCATGTAGTAAATTGGATTTTATAATCTATAAAACTAGTAAGTAACTGACAAAAATTTTTAATTTTTTAAAATTATGTCTAAACTTATTCAAAAGACATACTCTGTTTTTCTATTGAAATTAGGAAATTTATGCCATATTTTGTTAAAGAGACATGTTATTATACTCAAAGGTAAAAATTTTAAACAATACAATTTTGTAAAAAAACAGGTTAATTTTTATGTAAATTATTTTATGCAAGATCTCAGAAATATTAATGATTATTTGAAAAATAAAATGTTTTAGTTATCTAAATTAAGCTCATTTGAATAATTTATTGATTTACAATCTGGGGTCAAAATGACCCGCTCCGCGGTTCTAGGTATATCGAAAGTCTCGCGGTTCTAGTGTT
Organism: Salticus scenicus; assembly: GCA_963930645.1. Lineage (NCBI taxonomy): Eukaryota > Metazoa > Arthropoda > Arachnida > Araneae > Salticidae > Salticus > Salticus scenicus. Next base: position 61,504,918 of record OZ005661.1, on the reverse strand, counting down.
AAAGACATATTCAGGTTCTAATTGCCGAATGCATTTTAGTTAATGAATATACATCCCGCAGATAGAGTTCGCAATGAAATTGGTATAAAAATTGTCGAGATTTTTGCGGGTAGAATGTAATTCTTAAAGATATAAGCAGGTTCTAGTCGATGAATGTACCTTATTTAATGAATACAAAGATACAGAGCGGAAAGATATTTTTATGAAAGTTGTCAACATTTTTGCTTGTAGAAAGTAATTCTTTAAGACATAAGCAGGTTCTAGACCATAAGTGTCCTTTGCTTAAGGAAAATTCAGGAAATAGTTGAATAAAACTCTTTTTTTGTACCACAAAAATCAGTAATCAATGAATATTCTCAAAACAATACAAAGAAATAGTCATTCTGAATACAGAAATCAAATAAATATTGTTAAATACACTACAGAGCAGAAATTTCGCTAATTCATGAGCAACCGAATTTCGAAGTTTGAATGGAATTTGAATTCATTGAGATTATTGTTAGTGGTTTACAAAATTTTCGAGGTAGTTTTGCGCTAAAAACCAATGAATAATTCCGAAAAATTCCTAGACTCGACTCCTATTGCAGTTAGAATTTCCAAACTTTGGGAATCTTGAACTACCACTTTTCGCGACATTTGGATGCCTAATTTGACGCTAAGTCAACGTCCACCTTCGTGGAAAGAAGAAAACTTCCAGTTTCCACTTTTACTGTATTATCGTATAAAAATGAGTACCTAAAATTATAGAGACGTTGTAGTCAACAATCATCTATATTAACTCTTCTTTTTTTACAGTTTTGTTAGTCATTTATAGAACTTTAGGAGAATTTAGTTTTGTTGCGCAGCAGTTTGTTTTCTAGGAAAGAAACCCAGTGGCTTAGATCCTGCGGGTGTAATTTTATTTAAAGCGGTCCACATGGCACGATCACTACAATCAGTGTGTAATGTCAAGGTGGGATCCGAAGAGAGAAAATGTAAAAGAGTAGCTGATATCAAGGTGTCTTTGCATTGTTCGAAAGCAGAAACAGCCTTCTATGTCCAAATAATTTCAGTATTTCCCTTACGGTAAAAACCTTGCAAAAAAGCTATTAAGAGAAATTTGAATTTCCGCGAATTTAGATAGGAATGATGGTTGGATGGTTGGGTGTTACGTCGCACTAGTGCTGGATGGGCAATTGGCGATCAGATAGTAATGAATGATAGAAACCTAACATCCCTAGAAACTGACGTAAGCTTTTTACAGTAGTTGGTTTATTGAACCAAAGAATGACTTCAACGCGGTCGGGTAATGGTTGAAATACAGATTTAGTAATAACATTCCCCAAGAAAGAAATTTCAGAAACACCAAAGACGCAGTTTGCAGCATTAATTTTTATACCATAGTCCTTCAAACACTGAAAGAGTGTCCATAGATGTCTTTTATTTTCAGCCTCGTCGGCGCTGGCTACAAGTATATCATCAATATAGATAAAACAAAAATTAAGACCACGAACTACTTCATCCATAAATATCTGGAAAGTTTGGGCAGCTCCACAAAGGCCAAAATTCCTGTATGGAAACTCATGCAAACTAAAAGGTGTTATTATAGCAGTTTTACAAAACGTCGTCAGGGTTTACCGGATCTGATGAAAAGCTTTAAGTATGTCAATTTTGGAAAAGATTGTGGTATTATGAAGTTGTTGCGCAAAATCATTTAAGTAAGGCAAAGGATATCGGTCTTTGCGAATAATTTTATTTAACCGTCATTACTCCTCAGTGTGCCGCCACTCGCCAGACGTTTTAGGAACCATACGTAGTGGGTTGGACCAATTACTACGAGATAGACGACAAATACCACGCTCAAGCATATATTCTAATTCTTTTTTAGCGATATAATATTTTGCCGGGTGCAAACGTCGAGCTCGTGCTTGAACAGGGGGGTCAGATGTCTGAATATAATGTAACGTATTGTGAGAAACTTCATTTGGGAAATGAGAATTAACCTGAGTAATAATTTTGAATTCGTTTAAAATATCATGAAATTTAGGAAGTACCAGATTTGCTTTTAATAGAAGGAAACGAACATTTTGGGGTACGATCAGAAGAAGCAAGACTTGTAATTGGATCTGTAAGAACTTTGCTTTTGATATTAACAATAAGTCCCCAATGATGAAAAAAATCGGCTCCAATGATTGGTTTGCCAACATCTCCAATAATAAATTGCCATTTAAGATCTTGACGTAAACCAAGGTTAAGTGATAATAATTTAGTTGCAAAATGTTTTATAATAGAGTCATTTTCAGCCGACAATAACAAAGTAGTCTCATTTCTATTTTTATAGCGATCATGGAGACAGCAGCTGACGTCACTTCCGTTATCAACTAAACATTGGGCCCCTGTCGAAGTATCATTAATGAAAAGACGGCGATTTCCGGAAAACTGTACAGTAGACGCCGCGCTTACTGACAGCTTTGTTAGTTTTTTGAATTGAAGATGCAGGGAGACCTACACTTAGTTGCACTTTCGGCAAAAGTACGATGGTACCAGCATATACCTTGTGTGTTTGATGAATCCCTAGCTGATCGATGACGAAATTTACTGCGAGAGTGCGACGACGAAAAATTTCGGTTTTTAGAACGTGATTGATGCGTGCAACATTTGTTGATCTTCTTAACACTCAAATTATGAACCTGACGTTCCAGTCTCGCAATGGTTTCACTATTACCGTTATCCCTAGTAAGAGCTACTATCGAAAGATTTTGTACAACCTCAGAAATTTTATCAGTTAATATTGCACACTGTGATAAATTATCTGTGTTCGCAGCTAAAAGTACCTGCATATTGTTCGATAAGTGACCTAACCATATTTTTTTAGAAACGAATCATCTAATTTATGATTATTTAATTCTCGCATATCATGTAACAACTGTGAAGGTTTTTTATCACCTAGCACTAAATCTTGTAACAAGTTTTTAATTTCCTATTTTTCGAATGCTTAAATTGTTGTTTATCTTTCGGAACGGAATAAGGATTCTGTGTAAGTGGTTTAAAAATAACATCTGATACATATTTTAAATATTCAGTATCGATAACAGCCACTAAATAACTGAATTTGTTTTTTTCCTCAGTAACATTAGCTTTAGCGAAATTAGCTTCAAGTTGTGCAAAACATAATTTAACATTATTTGGAGAAAACTGCGGAATTTTCATTCCTAACTTTTCAACATTAAGATTACAATCAGATAAAGACATATTGATAAAAATATAAAAAAAAAATTTCCAGCGACCAAAGATAACAAAAAAAAATTGCTCATTTTGAATGCAAAATGCTGCAGACGATTATGTAACTTGCTGTAATAGACATCTGGCATTTTCCTCTTTGCAAAAATATGAAAAATAGAAGCGCATATTCATTGTCCTGGATCACCAGTGTAGAGTAATAACCAAGTTTCCTTTTATTAACGTTAAATTTACAAAGAGCATAAAAATATTTGCATATGCACAAATTACAATAAAAGAATATACGTATTCAGAAGCAACATTGCTGCGTCGAAAAAACATAAACATTTTTTGCTTAAGAATAAAGTCGGTTGCCATTCCTTTTTTTAATAAAAAAAGTTTTTCGTCGAAGTATTCGTAACCATGGAGACATGGAGTCACCACAACAATATCATATTCTATTTTTTTCTCTTGCTTATCTTTGATAAACAAAAAATATTTCATTTTTTAAAAACCGAATTAATTTTCTATCAAAAAGGCACTATGATATTTTGTGCCACGTTAAGCAAAAAAGAAAATAACAGAAAAGAAGAAGTACAAACGAGGTATGTTAAAAAAATAGCCTCAGAGAAAATTTTCCCTTTTTCTTTTTCTTTAATCTTCTGCATTAAACTTCATGCGTGACAGTTGAAAAGAAAAAATAATGTATTTTCTTTTATAGATATATAAAGTACTGGAAAAATGTTTAAAATCTTTTATGAATAATTTATTTTCAAAGTGATATTAAAAGTCATGATGATAAAAGTCTTTGGTGGCAAATATTATTTTAGGATAGCCAGAATTAGTAAATATATTCTTAATTTTAACTGAGTTAATCGTTTTGGCAAAATGCATCATTTTTGCAAGCAATATTTAAAGCATCTTGTTTCTTTCTATAAAACCTCGATCGATTACACTTTTGAAGATATGTTATCAAAATGATTAAGAATATTTTAAAATATTTCATTCAATGCAATTCTTGCATACTAATATGCATAATAATTAAATATTTTATAAATTGTTATCATTGATAAATCTATATCTTTTGTTTTCTGTATGAGACTTATTTACTTAGTTTAGCTAATATATATTATCTACATCACCATAAAAGCTTAAAAAGCTGATGAATTTCCAAGAGTAAAATTATATGGATATATATACATTTCCATGAATGATTAATGAATATATAAAAAGCCATAAATTATCGAAAAACGAATATATATATATATTAGAAATACCATAACGCGTCTGATAACTATATAATAACATAAATTAAAAAAAATATTAAGAGTTGATACATTGTTAACTTGAAAGGCATTAACAATTGGGAGTATTAAATATATAATTCTTTAAATTGAAAAAATAGTACTTATAAAGGACAAATAAACACTTTTTCTAATACTTCATAAAAAGTTGAGCATAAAAGTGTTCTGAAAAAATAAATAGTTATTAACGATTTAAAATATAGAAATATTGCTTAATAAATAGAAATATTACTTAAGCATTTTTCCCCAAATACTTGATAACAAGGTGAGGATATTTTTTTTTTTGAAATATTAAACAGTATCTAATGATATAAAATACAAAATTACGACTAACAAATTGTAAATAAATCTATGATGAAATAATAAATATTGATTAAGGATTTAAAAGCAGTTATGAATCCATTAAGGAATGCTAATATTAATTCAGGATATATTAACCTTATTGGAAACATTTACAAAGAAACAACAGCTAAATCGATTTCTCTATATAAAAATTATTCGAGCAAAAGACAACATTGTTATGTTGTCTGTGTCTTGAATAGTTTTGATTACTCTGTTTTAGTTCCCTAATCTAATTTATTCATAATTTTCTACAACTTTAATATTTTTTTACGTGTTCGTTTTCCTATCTTGACAATCCCTGTTCTTTTATTGGATACTAGCAGGCTACGCCCGCTTTGCTGGTCACTATTTTTAAATGAATCAATATAATTAATGAATTCTCAAAATCAATTTTTATCATGTGAAAGGAAGAGAAAAAAAAATGTGATCGGGAAAAACGTCGCACCGGGTCCCCACTGCCTTCGGCAGCGAAGGCCATTGTGCTCTGCGCGCGTGCATTTATGTTCGACACTCTTAATGAATCTCTATAAAATTCTGATAGGGAAAAATGTCGCACCGTGTCCTCACTGCCTTCAGTAGCGCAGTCCATTGTGCGCAGCGCGCGCGCATTTATGTTCGACACTCTTAAAGAATCACTATATTATCGTAAGGGAAAAACATAAAAAAAAAAAAACCCTAATAATTTTACACTTTCAAAAATATCCTCATTCGACTTGCGGGCCTCTAAAACCTATCTGTACTAAATTTTAACTGTCTATCTGTATTTCTATATACATATATATATATATATTTGCCTCCTAACCCATCCAAATAACTTTACACTTTCGAAAATATACTCATTCGAATTGCAGGTCTCTAAAACCCATCTGTACCAATTTTGAACTGCCTAACTGCATTTCTATTTTTTTTTTCCATAGCCCCTCTCTCTCCCGCTCCACCTTTTGAAAAATTTCTAAAATTAAAGAAATTAGATTTTAGATATTTATGGTAGCTATATTTTAGAGCAACAATCTCACATATATCTTTTTTTTTCTGTTTGCGACATAGAGGATTATTTCAAATCGCGTTTTGCCCCTTCTCCCCCCCCCCCCCCTCTTGGGGGCTGAATTTCTAAAATTCCACGAATTGGTTTTTAGGTATTTGTATTAGCTATATATTAGAGCAAAAATTTCGCGTATATCTGTTTTTCTGTTTGATATATATAGGATTATGTGAAACACCGTTTTGCACATGTGAAATCACCTTAGGCTCCCTTTCTCCCCTTGGGGACCGAATTTATAACATTCCAGAAATAGGTTTTTAGATATTTGTATCAGCTATATTTTAAAGCACACATTTTACAGATATCTCGTTTTGCCTCCCACTCCCCTTGTGTTTCGAATTTCGTAAAATCGCTTCTTTGGGGGTTGCTTACACTATATGTTCTACCATCTGACCCAGTTTAGAGTCAGTGGCTCCAGTAGATTTTGTTGTGCTTTGATGATTCAGTGAGTGAGTGAGTGAGTGAGTGCGTGAGTGAGTTAGTGAGTCATTGAATGAGTTGAAGTATTATTTTATATGTATAGATTAGTGACTGCTGTTTCTCGACTGGCTGTTGTTTATTGCTTCCATTTAAAATTGTTTTGTTTCCTACTGATTGCTTTCTCTTCAAATCATATCTTTGACACAAATGTGCTTTCTTTATCACATGAAGTTGGACAATTTCCTTTCGCCCAAACTGCATTAAAACTGTTCAAAAATGCTTTTATAAAATTTATTACACTTATTTTGTTAAAATATTGCAAACTCTTTCGCCACCAGTTATTCAAAAAACTATTATAACAAATAATTTAAAAAAATATTTTAGATTATTATTATTATTATTATTATCATTAAAATTAATGATTTGAAATCTTTTCTAAGAAATTTCAGCTTACTCTGATGAAATAATTTCATATCTTTTCTATAAACTTTTATATTGTGAAATTGATTTAAAAATATGAAATTGAACTTATTAATATTTTTTTACATTGGAAAACTCTGTTTCTTTTACATTTCAAATTTACATTGCAAAACTTTGTTAAGAGCATTACATTAATAGCGTACGTAGTTTAGAAAAACACACTGATTTTAAATGTATAAATCTTATCGCGTTATTATTATTATTTTTAATTTATATTACATTATAATAAAAATGTTTTCTCTCTAGTTTTATATTTCGTAATACTTTTAACATTACTTTAATTCTAGTTTAAATAAAAATACAACTGATTATAATCATAAAAGAATATGTACAAATGTATATCTTCTTTCCTTAAACAAATAAATTAGCAAAGTTAAAACAAAATAAAATTGATAATGTTGCATGCTGTAGATCTATGTAATTATATTAAATTGTTGATTAAAATGTTATTAAGAAAATCGAAAGATACATATTATTTTAATAGTTCAGCTATTTTGTTTATTAAAAACCTCATAACACGCACACATACACGAATAAACACACACATGCGTACGCACGCACACACGCACACACACATACCACACACAAAAAGTTCGAACTTTTATAATAAAAACTCAAAATGTATCTGAATAATTTGGAAACATCTACATAATCTTTGTTAACTCCTTCAGCTTTAACGTCCTAATAAAAACAAAGAAATATAACACAACTTTACTTTACTCTAAGTTTTTCAATTTTAGAAATTTGAACCATAACATTTAGTGTATTACTAGTAATACATAAAAGAATAGCAGTATGCTACCTTCTTTGCTCAGTAGATGGTACAATATCTCCAGCAGAGAAGAAAATGGAAGCGTTTAGTTATTCTCAGCCAAAAGGTGAAAGCCTCTTTTCTACTATACTCTACAAATGCATATTTAACTTTATTTTGTGAGAAATGGGTAACATTTTTATGTTTTCATGCACAAAGAAATTGCTTCAAAGTGTTTCATACAAAATAGTTGTAAAATATTCGTAAAAAAAGTTTTTTTTTTTTTTTTTTTTTTTTTTTTTTTTTTGATTAATTATAAGTTATTGTCCTACCATAAATCATTTTTTAATAGATTTGGTAACTGGTAGAATGTTATAAAGTTTCATAATTAAGATATTTATGTATGATGTAAAATTCTTCCTGTTTTGTACAGTGTAAAACCATTAAAACAACTGTTAAAGGTATGTAATGCACTGCATTGCTTTTGTGATTCTCTGTACACAGATTAGCAGTGCTATTATGAGCCATTTTTTTAAAATCTGGACAAAGTCTATGGAGGTGCGACAGTTGACATTTTCAATTTTCCCGAAACTTTCAGGATATGTCAGTAGTACTGTGATAAGAAAAAGTGAAATTTATTTTTTTCTGAATTTCATTTGTTTGACCGAGAGAGGGGGGTCAAAGTCTGAGGCCGTAAATAAAGGGTGCCATTTTAACATCATTTTACTCCTAAAGCCATGAGTGACCCATGTCAATTTTTTTAAATACGGATACTACTTGATACTAAGTACATTTTAGCATAAACAGTTTGGTGGATCATTCATGGCTTTAAAGGCCAGGGTCTTTCAAAAGTGCAGTTTTCGTTGATTTTTTCCATGTTTCAGTCTGAATATCTGCTAAGGCCATGAGTGCCCCATAGAAATAATTATGTGGTTAAGTACACACCTTAGTACAGAACTTAAAAATATTTAAAATTGCATGGGTCACTCTTGGCTTTAGTAGATAAACGGTCTCAAAGTTGAAAAATTTCAAAAAAAGGTCAAATTTGAGGGTAAATTACTCTATAAACCATGAGTCAATAACTATGAGAGAGAGTTTTAATTATACCCTAGATGATCTAGTTTTAGACCCAGATTACAAACCTATGGGGCTTGCAAGATTTATTTAGATATAGTCTATTTTATATCGCCAATGTGTACATGTTCTATGTAGTACAAAACGCTTGAGAACCAATTTTGTAATACATTAATGCTTGTTTAAAACTTCCCATTTTACATTACAGAGGTCAGCATCAAAATAAATATAAAATAAATGTAAAATTAAAAAATCTGGAGTGACTCCACTCGACTTTCCGAACATTGAGTAATTAACAGTTTTGTAGATAAAGCCTATAAATGCTAGATTCACCAAAATGCTTATAGTTAGTGCAACAGCGATTTATAATAGTCATATAAATTTTTAGCTCAATTGAATAAGGCGTTTAGATGCTATCGCACTTTAAAAAATTTGGTCCCATAGGCCCTAATGATAAAGAATTTTTCTTTGTGTACCTGTAAAAACACTATAAGTGCTAGATTCTCCAAATTCTATACAGACTGAATATCTGTGACCTATAATATGTGTATAAATGTTTTGCTCAATTGAATAAAGCGTTTAGATGCTATCGCACTTTTAAGATTTTGGTCCCGTAGGCCATAATGATAAACAAGTTTTCTTTGTGTCCCTGTAAAAAAACTATAAGTGCTAGATTCTTCAAAATCGATAGGGTGCGTACTACGGTGACTTGCAACATGCGTACGAACTTACAGCTCATTCGAGCAAAGCGTTTAGACGCTAGCGTGTTCACTCACACACAAACACACACACACACATACCTACATCATCGTAAAAAGAGTGAAGACGGACTCAGGGAACCTCGAAACGTATAGAAACATCAAAATCTCAAATTCGGATTTTTGACATGATTACTATACTTTCCTCACTATAGTGTTCGGAAAGTAATAACCTAAGATACATCTGAAATGTGCATATTGTTATATTATGTAAAACATATATAGGGTGATGAAAACAAGAGTGTATACCAAAAACAAAAAATAATAATAATCATAATAAAAATAAAAATTGCGCATGAGACTAATTGAAACAGGTGTTTCAAGTAGCTTCCCCTATATTTGTTTCAGCTGGCCCCTGCCCACAATTTTCACTTCACGAGATGTTAAGCTACCAGTACTTATGCTCGTGGGCGATTCAAATCATATGATTAGCAAGCTGCACCTAACAACTATAAACGCTGAATCAATTAGAAACATTCACCAATTTTTGTTACATAAAATGCAACATCACTTAAAAAATTTGAATTTTTACTCACAGTAAAAAACAGTACTCAAAAACAGTTTTATCCTCATAAAATAGACAGATGTTTACATACACATATTTTTTTACATTGTAAAGTAGGTTTTGTGTGTCTGTACTTCCCTTTATTGGCAATGAATAAGAACTTAAAAATTGTATTTTTTATTTCCATGTTTCAACTTGCCCCTGTCTCCCTTATGTAATTTTTACTTTCCGAACACTATATTAAGGAAAGTCTTGCAGTCATGTCAAACATACGAATTTGAGATTTTGATATTTCTATACGTTTCGAGGTCCGCCGGGTCAGTTTTCACTTTTTTTGCGATGATGTATGTATGTATGTGTGTATGTGTGTGAATGAACACGCTAGCATCTAAACGCTTTACTCGAATGAGCTGCAAGTTGGTACGCATGCAGGAAGTCACCGTAGCACGAACTCTATTAATTTTCATGAATCTAGCCCTTATAGTTTTTTTACAGGGACGCACAGAAAAATTCTTTATCATTATGGCCTATGGGATCAAAATTTTAAAAAGTGCGATAGTATCTAAACGCCTCATTCAATTGAGTAAAAAAATTATACACATATTATAGGTTACAGATACTCAATCTGTATAGATTTTGGAGAATCTAGAAGTTATGGTTTTTTTACAGGGACACAAAGAAAAATTATTTATCATTATGGCCTATGAGGCCAAATTTTTAAAAGTGTAATAGTGTCTAAACGCCTTATCAATCTGAGCAAAAAATGTGTAGTTATAGGTCACAGTTGCACCAACTGTATAGATTTTGGTGAATTTAGCACTTACAGTTTTTTTACAGGGACATAAAGAAAAATTCTTTATCATTATGGCCTATGGGACCAAATTTTTAAAAGTGCGATAGCATCTAAACGCCTTATTCAATTGAGCTAAAAATTTATATGAATATTATAAATCACTGTTGCACTAACTATAAGCATTTTGGTGAATCTAGCATTTATAGGCTTTATTTACAAAACTGTTAATTACTCAATGTTCGGAAAGTCGAGTGGAGTCACTCCAGAGTTTTTAATTTTATATTTATTTTATATTTATTTTGATGCTGACCTCTGTAATGTAAAATGGGAAGTTTTAAACAAGCATTAATGTATTACAAAATTGGGTCTCAAGCGTTTTGTACTACATAGCACAGGTACACATTGGCGATATAAAATAAACTATATCTAAATAAATCTTGCAAGCCCCATAGGTTTGTAACCTGGGTCTAAAACTAGACCATCTAGGGTATAATTAAAACTCTCTCTCATAGTTATTGACTCATGGCTTATAGAGTAATTTACCATCAAATTTGACCTTTTTTTGAAAATTTTCAACTTTGAGACCGTTTATCTACTAAAGCCAAGAGTAACCCATGCAATTTTAAATATTTTTAAGTTCTGTACTAAGGTGTGTAATTAACCCCATAATTATTTCTATGGGGCACACATGGCTTTAGCAGATATTCAGACTGAAAACATGGAAAAAATCAACGAAAACTGCACTTTTGAATGACCCTGGTCTTTAAAGCCATGAATGACCCACCAAACTGTTTATGCTAAAATGTACTTAGTATCAAGTAGTATCCGTATTTAAAAAAATTGTCATGGGTCACTCATGGCTTTAGGAGTAAAATGATATTAAAATGGCTCCATTTATTTACGGCCTCAAACTTCGACCCCCTCTCTAGGTCGAACAAATCAAATTCAGAAAAAATTAAATTTCACTTTTTCTTATCACAGTACTACTAACACATCCTGAAAGTTTCAGAAAAATTGAAGATGTCAACTATCAAAAGTGTCCAACTTTAAAAAAAAATGACTCTTAATAATTTCCAGTATCGTTCAGTGGTCGAAAGTCGACCACTTTCTTGTAAAGCAAGGCAAAGCAAAGTTATAGCCTTCTCCTAAACGGAATTAAATTGCAACACAGCTGCTGCAATTGTTTGTCGATATACACTCAAACTGAATCAGCAGAGCTTTACTTAATACATTTCTCAAGTTTTTTACACTGTAGATGTTGAGTCTTTCCTGAAATGAGAGGAAATCTCAACGTAATGATTAGCTTTTGGGGGATATAGCCCAAAAGCTAAACCCCACCAGGTCAAACCAAAGTCCAACCAAATATCGAATTCGGTTAAATTAATTTCATTGGTTCATAAAGTACAGTGATTGATCTCAAAAACATAGATGTTTTCTAAAAATGGTCGAATTGAGTTTGCGAAATCTCAAAACGTGTAACTTCATCGAAAACTGAAAATTTAAAAATTTCTGAATCTTTTACTTTCTTCTTATATTTGCAGAGTATATAATAATAAATCCGTTTTCTTAAAAAATATAGTCAATTTCAGTTAATTTAAATGCATGGAAATCTCAAAACGTGTAAATTCATCGAAAAACGGAATTCGAAATTTTTTTCCATATCTCCTACTTGCTTCTTATATATGTACAGAAACAAATAATAAATCCACTTTTTTAAAAATAAGTAGTCAATTTCAGTGAAATGAAATGTAAGAAAATCTCAAATTGTGTAATTCATCGAAAACCGGAAATCAAAACTTTTTCCAAATTTTAAACTTTCTTCTTATACGTAGAAGATATACGCAAGCAAAGTGTTGCGTCACTGACTATCGTTGCGGCCAAGTAAAAGTTCTCTTATGTTAATCGTCCATTGGATTTTTTGGAAAAAAAATATTAAAATTTGAGGAAAATTATTTCCTGATTTTAATCCCTATACTTGGTTCAATTAAAAATTAGTCACGGTGCACATGTGTTAGAAAAAGTTATTTTGCTGTCAAATAGACAAAATTTAAATTTTAAATTTCAAAACTGTAGAAACAAAATGGGCATCGATTTGATATCTGTCCCTCCTTAATATTTTGTGTGTTTGGAAATCAAAAACGTAACACGAAGACATGCATGCCAGATGTATATTTTCATAATACATATATACATATTCTACGAAATATTGTTTCATATTATTAATTGTTCGTTATAAAAATAACTATGATTTTTGTATATGTTCGCCAGATAATTTCGGGATCTCTTATTATTTGTTTCCGCCAAGGACGCAGATGTCAAATCTGTTCCTTTGAAATGAGTCTCATTCCACTGAAATTAAACATTTATGTTTATATTCGAAAATGAAAATCTCTCATTTTTCCCCCAGAGTTTTGAAATTTAAAATTAAAATTTTAGGAATTTTACAGAAAAAAATAACTCAATATAACATGCGAAGACCGTAACTTATATATAACTATACCCAAATATATTGATTGAAATCGGACAATAATTTTCCTTAAATTACAAAAAGAAAAAAAAAAATCTAATGGACGATTAACGTAGGAAATCTTTTACTTGGCCCTACAGACGGTCAGTGACGTCATCACATGCCTTGCTTATAGTAATAAATGTATTAAAAAAAATACGTAGTCAATTTTAGTTAACTGGTATGCATTATGTTTTTGCTTAAAAATATGTCTTCAAATTAGAGTTGATGAAAATCACAAAAAATGTGTTTATTTTCAACAGTATAAACTTTTGATCTACCACTCATTCACTCATATTTCTATCATCTAATGTCTGTTTCCTCTCAGAATAAGAAACCTGAAGTCGAGAGTCTAGTGATGCTACATTATACAAATTACTTTGTCTATGATAAATAGACAATAAGACTTCTTCACACACCATAAATTTTAAGCCTGCACAACCGGTTTCGAAAGGAGGTAGCCTTCCTTCATCAGGTGAAAAAAAAAAAAAAAAAAAAAAAAAAAAAAACGTGCTACTGCCTTGGAGGCAAAAGCAAGACTGAAAGCAGGGCAAAACACAGAGGGGGGAGGAGTAACACAAACAACCAATAGGTAGCATCATGCAGGACTAATGAGAGAGAAACACACATGCCCACACAAAAACAAAAGGAGGGAGGGAAGGAATAAAACAATTAATTTTATTTTATTTTTTAATCATTTATTTATTTTATTTATTTATTTATTTAGAATTATTTAATTATAACTATTAATATGTTATAAACATAATGAAGGAAATTATTTAATTGAATTAAACAATTTTTTCCAGGCTGTAGACAGCAAAGTGGAATCAAATTTTTCATTGGCAATTTTATCACGATTATGGTAAATAGCTAAATTTTCCAAAAAATCGAATTCGGAAACGCGTTTGGCATGAAAGATAATTTTGGCACTCTTAAAATTAAAACTATGATCAAATTCCCAACTGTGCTTCGCAACAGAAGATTTAGAAATTTCTTGATTAACAACATACCGAGAATGTTCACGTAAACGGCATTCAAGATTTCTTTTTTTTTTTTTTTTTGACCAATATAAGGTAAATCACAATTATTACAAGGGACATTATAGATACCGCACTTATGAAGCTCGGGAACAGGGGATTTAGTTGAAGGGAATTGGAATTTATTGACAGGTTTAAAAATAACGTGAAAATTGAAACGTTTGAAAACTTTGGCTAATTTAAAACATAAGGGGGGGGGATAAAATGGCAAGACAACAAGATTATCAGGTTTAATTTTATCATCAATGGAAAGAGTAGAATTATAAGTTGGCCTACTGAACTTTTTGATAGTTTTATCAATTATAGAGGGTCTAAAACCTCTTTTAATAGCAACATACTTTAAATAATTGAGTTCTTCTTTAAGAGAAGAAGTATCAGAACAAATTTTAAGGGCACGATACACGTAAGTGTAAAATGTGCCAATTTTTTGTTCAGCCGGATGATTAGAGAGAGCATGGGGAGGGTTAGAAACCGAGAAAGGTTTCCTGTACACAGATTTTTTAAAAGAGGAATCGCACCTAGTAACTAAAACATCAAGAAAGGGAAGTTGATTACAATTTTCTAACTCAAAGGTAAACTGAATATGGGGATTAATAGTATTAGCAATATTAAGAATGGCAGAAACATCAAACGAATTTTCAACAAGAATGAAAGTGTCATCTACTTAACGTAACCAGAATTTTAAATTTAACATCTTTAATAATTTTTCCTCAAAAAGGAAAAATTTTCGAAACCGGTTGTGCTGGCTTAAAATTTATGGTGTGTGAAGAAGTCTTATTGTCTATTTATCGTTTGTACACCAGTTTTGCATTTAGTTTTGGTTTACTTTGTCTATGGTTTTATTTGAGTTTTCAGAAATTGCCAGATTTAACAAATTTCTACTTTAGATATTTTTCTGTATAAAAGAATGCGTGTATAAAAGGGGAAAGTGCATAAAAAATAAAATTATTTTTATATACCTTCTTGACATCGTAAGTAAATAATTTTTGTATTTTGCATGTCTGGCGAATCATACATTTCGAGTGATACCACTTTCCATTCTCTATTCTCATAATTGATATTTTAAAATTGTACCACAAATTTGATGCTTACCTATTAATATATAGATTCTTATTAGGGCACATTCTATGCTGAACTTTATTAAGATATGTAAGATTCTATTTAATCTATATCTATTCACTAAAATTACTGTGTGGATAGAGAAAAACAAAGTCACTAAAACTTTTCTCCTTTCTTGGAAAGTATTAAAAAAAGATGAAAAAAAAAAAAAAAAAAAAGAAACACTCTTGCGTGAATTAAAAAATTAACGTTCTAACTTACGTGAACTTAAAGGAAAAAAATATCATATTTTCTTTCTCTTGTTTATCTTTGGTAAACATAGAATAGATCCTTTTTCAAAAACAAATTTCATTTTATATCAAAAAGACATTAGGACATTTCATGCCACGTTAAGAAAAAAAAAGGAAAAAAGAAAGAGTATAAACTATGTATTTAAAAAAAATAGCCACAGGGGAATTTTTTTCCCTATAATCTCCAGCATTAAACTTCATGCGTGACAGTTAATTTAATGCATTTTTTTTTTATCACTATACATCTATAAAATATTGGAAAATGTTAAAAAGTTTTTTATGAATAATTTATTGTCAAAGACATATTAAAAGTTTTGGTCATAAAAGCAACTTGTATCTTTCTGTAAAACGTTATTGATTACGCTTTTGAAAATGTGTTATCGAAATGATGAACAATATTTTATAATATTGCATTCACTACATTTCTTGAATGCTAATATGTATAGAAACTATGAATTTAATAAACTGCTATTATTGATAAATCCATACAGTTTGTTTTTGTTATCAGACTTATTTACGTAGTTTAGCTAAACTATTTAAAATTAATTTATATCATCATTAGTGCTTAACAAACTGATAATTTCCTTTAAAAAAAAATATATGGATACATACGTTTCCGTGAATGCTGAATAAATATTTAAAAAGATGTAAATTATTTTAAAAAAATGAATATTTAGAATACCTAATAACTTATTTTTATAATTATATAAATATTATGTATAAAAAAAAACTAAAATTTTCATTGCCTATTAGTTTATACAGCATGAATATTCTGCAGTATTAATATGTATTAATTATTTACATTATAAAAATACTGCTTAAAAAGGAAATAAACACCTTTTTAAGTACTTCATGAAAAGTTGGACCTAAAACAATTCTGAAATAATAAATAGTAGTTACTGATTTAAAATATAAACGTACTGTTTAATAAAAAGGCATTTTTTTCCAAATACTTGATAACAGAGTGTGGATAATACATTTTTGAAATGTCAAACAGTATTTAGTAGTATAAAATATGCAATTATGGCTTAAAAGAGACAATTTCTTGCTCCCAAATAATTTATAAAAAGTTGTAAATAAATCTATGCTTAAAAATAATTAAGTATTTAAATTAGAAAAATGCTTCTTTTTCTATTTTTAAGGCTTTTTCGCCACAAACACTTGAAAATAAGCTGCGCATAAAACTATCCTTACATATTAAACAGCGATAATTCATTTAAAAATTTAAAAATAATGCTTAGAAAAACATTTTTGGCCAAATATTTGATAACAAGTTGCGGATAAAGTTAGTCTGAAATTTTAAACGGAGTTTAATGATTTAAAATATAAATTTACTGCTTGAAGATAAAAGTCGCTTTTTTTCTAAATATTTGGTAACAAGTTTCATATTTTAAATCTAATTAGTTGCATGACTTTTTGTAGTTTGTGGATTTCAGTGGCATGTTTTAAATCTAATTAAGTCATCAATTTTTGACGGTTACCACCTAGTTAGTAGATAAATAAAAATGAAATAAAAAATATTCAATTAAACTAAAAAAATGTGATAAAATGAATCGACTGTTATGATTAATTTATACCTATGAAACACAAATATTTGTTTGACTTACTCTAGCTAATTAACATTCACCGTGTACCATTATCTGTCGTGAGAAAAGTAAAAGTAAAAGGCATAATTAGTAGGCAAATACTTTAAAATATTTTTAATAATTGAGACGTATATTATATAATATATATATATATATATATTACAATATTTAAATTAAAAATGATAATGTTATTAGAGTATACTTTATTCAACGAATTATAATGTTTTTTTTTTTTTTTTTTTTTTTTTTTTTTATCATCAATAATTTTTATAATAATAATAATAATAATAATAATAATAATAATAATTATTATTTGAAATCATTCAAATTATTTAAAGCTAAATTTTAGAATTATTTATATTTAAACCTGATATTTAAACCTTATATTTCCTTGATTTAAGGTTAAATGTTACAGAACATCTTTTAATTTCGATAATTTACTATTGTGAATATATTAATATATTTATTTAATTATACTTTATACTATAAATATAATTAAGAATGCCATATCTTTGAATATGAAAAGTAATTTTAAATGTAAATTAACATTAAACCGTGCATTTTTCAACATTGAATCATTTTATTACAATCTAAACCTATATTGATAATCAACAAATTTGATTTACTCACCAATTCAAACCAATAAATATTATTTCAAATATTTTGTTTTAATCCAAATAGTTATGTACAGTGATCGTGAAATACGGTCGTCTGGTCGCCACTGCCGATATAGGGTAACTCTCACCGTTCTGGTTCATGCTCCCCTCACTACGTTTTGAGACACTTTGTTGAATCAAAACAGCATTAAACGATTTACACCCCTTTTCTCCGTACATGTTTCACAACTCGGTGTTAAACAAGAACATCATTTTAGGAAATTTCTTTGCCGTGCTTCTGCTTGCACGGACTTTGCGATCTGGTGCTGGATTCTTGTGCCGGTAAAATGATGTATTGATACACTGTAAAAATTTTTAACATATTTTGCCGGTGAGTGACCGTTAAAGATTTTACAGCCACTGACTGTAAAAATAAAATCATGCCCATAAGTTTGTCATGAATTTCTCATGTAAAAGGTAACTTTTAATAAATGGTCAACACCCTGAATTTTAAAGCACTTTATTTTAAATACTTGAACATTGTAAAAATATCCGAACTCCAAATTACGGTCACTGACAGGCAAAAAGTATTCCAGTCATTGACCGTAAAATTAAAGTCACGTCCGTAATGCTGTAATGATTATTTTTTCTCGAAAAAGGGAAGTGGCTTTTTTATTAAATGGTCAGCAATTTCGATTTTGCAGAACTTTCTTATAAATACGAGAATTGGACATTTTTTCTCGAAGAAGCGAGCTATCTGTATAAGTTAACGGTCAACTCTTTGAATTTTACTGAATTTTTTTTTAGAGTGTACTGGACTTTTTTCCTCAAAAAAGGGCGCAGGCCGTATAATTAAATGGTCAACACTCCAAATTTTACTGAAATTTCTTAGAGTGTACGGATGCTGTATCAGTTTACTGAAAATAAACAAACCAGTTTCATGATGTTAAATTTTAACAGATGTTTCCTTATGTATATTTCTGTCCTAGTAAATATTTGGTTTTTATCCACATAATTTTATTTTCTATATTGAAATAAATTGAAAAGTTAAAAAATAATAATAATAAGCCTTTATTATTATTATTATCATTATTAACTGTCTACCAGAAATTTCTGCTGTCGGCCAGTTTTTTTTTTTTTTTTTTTTTTTTGCAAATTCTTGGAGTTTTGATTATGTATATATATATCTGACTCCCATTTTGTGAAAAGAGTTACCACCATATCTTTGTTGTGCTACAATGAAACAAATTTGTTATAAAAAAAGAAAATGAACATGGTTTTGTTTTACACCGTTTCATCTCTTTTATAGCGACTAGACCTTTTTACTTAATGCCTCTAAATATACATTAAAAAAAAATGCATATAAATGCAAAAATGCAAACTATACCTCTTTTCACAAAATTTACATGGTGCCCATTAACTCTGGGATATGTATATATATATATATATATATATATATACAGTTTTGATGGTTTTTAAGAAAAAAATAAATGTGTGGTTACAAAATACAAGTATATTCAGTGTTTCTTAGGATTATTTTTTAACTGAATACACTGTTTCGAAATCTTTTTTATTACTTTAGTTTTTTAATAAAATGTTGAAACAAGAGTTGCCGTTGTAAATAATTTTCTTTACTGGTAATTGCAAATTGCAATATTTAGTAATGTTTTTCATGGGACTTAACACATAAAAAATCACTATGAAAAAAAAAAAAATATATATATATATATATATATATATATATATATGTTTGGGGGGGGGAGAACGGCGTTAAAAAACTGTACATAATAAAAGCAGTTTTAAACTATACCTCGTTTGAAAGATTTTTTTTTTTTACAATTTCCTTATTTCAATAACACCCTTTTCTTATTCTTCTTATTCTTCTTATTCTTCTTATTAATTTATAGCT
This sequence comes from Salticus scenicus, assembly GCA_963930645.1. Lineage (NCBI taxonomy): Eukaryota > Metazoa > Arthropoda > Arachnida > Araneae > Salticidae > Salticus > Salticus scenicus. Next base: position 61,485,268 of record OZ005661.1, on the reverse strand, counting down.
AAACAAAATCATTGCTATACATTTGGATTTAAAATGATATAAATATTTGTTATGAAGTAAATAAGATTTAGAGTTATAAGTATTCTTTTAAATACAGTTTTCAGCACATAATTTATTCCTTGAATAACTTATCATATAAGCTACCGAAAATGATAAATGAACATGAATATAACTAAACGTTCATAAAGAGAAGCATTAAGTAGAATACCTCTAATTATTCGAAATGCGTCGTTCTAATGAAATATAATTCATTGTACCTTTGGGAATTTCATGTGTCCTAAGCGTTTGTGCTTTAATTTCTCCATCATTAATTTCACAAAGTATTACAAAGCAGAAGTCTTACTTCCTTTTTAAACACACATTTCTTATGTTAAACAGAGTAATGTATAAAATGCAAAAATACTTTTTATGTCTCACTTAAAGAGTCTCGAGATAAAATGTAAAGATTAAAAAATAATGATAATAATAAAACTAAACATGCATTATGGCCATTTGTGTAAGATTTCAAGTTATAATATGTAATATAATCCCCCTTTTCTCGGAACACTTTGCCATAATTCTGGTATTAAAAGATTTTTTTCTTTTATTGCTTTATTTTCTTTTACTTTTCTAGCAACTTAAAAGTAGAATTTCATATCCCATGTTTCTTAGAAATATTTTAAATCTACCTAAAACACTTAAATAGACAAACGATTAACTATGCAGATATCTATTTTAATTATACAAATTTAAAATAATTTTTGAATAAAATGTTTTCTAAGTAACTGTTTTAATTTGAACATTGGTCCAACCGTTTTCTATTTTAAATTGTGGTTTTTATTTGCAAAATTTATAACCTGTAATGAACTACTTGACATAGATGGAATCTGCTCAGTTTGTCCTCATATATTTGATCGCATAAATGTCTACTATAGAGCATATTATACATTCATATCAAGATAAATAAACTCGACCGTTTTCTAAGCGTTGTCCACACTGAAGTGCCCCACCCACTAGTTTACCCTGCTTTTGATATGATACATTTACCTTATCCTAATATGCAGGTTATTTTTATTAGGATTAGATTTTTATTTTGTTTTCAAGCAATTTTATGCTATTTTTACTTCAAAAAACCTCATGATGCACGTTTATGAGAAATTTTAATTTATTATACCATGTTAAGACAGTTTAAATTTCGAATAATTTGTGACATTTAGAAATAAGAATATTCGTAGTCAACAATATTCATGGCAGTAACATAAATGAAATTTTGAAATTTGTCTCACATCGTTACGATGCAAAATATTTTTCATAATGCGCGTTTATGTATAACTTTACTGTATTATTCCATTGTTATGAAACGCTCTCCAGTGGACGAGCGGTTCAGCGCTCATTTATCGCTGGTACACATGAGGTGCCGAGTTTGATCCCAGGTCACGTTTATCGGTCTAGCCGTTCACAGTTTTCCATAGTTTTCCCTGAAACCTGCGAAAATACAGGCTAGAATCTCTTAGAAAGATTCCCCCCCCCCCACGGAGGGCACTCCCCTCAGGCCTAGGATCCTACACTGAAAAAAAAAATTATACCGTCTTTATCTAGATTGAATATGTGGCCGTTTCCTAAATCCCTTAACTAGAAATATAGATTCCCAAGCTATGCGCATAAGGCACGCCAATAAATTGAATAGACGAAATGATCGAGAATTTCTAGTCTACTTCTAGATGGTAAAACAATATTCTGAATATTCTGAATCTTTTGCATTGCGAGAAATTCTCCCTTAATTATCTAGAATTGGGTCATAAACCAATATTATATTTTCTGAAACCCGCCTCTTGCGTTCTCATTTATTTGGAGATATTTTGGAATAGGTTTGACCTCGATAATATAGACAAACTCTGTAGAATTCTAATAGGGGTTTGGAGAATTCACTTTAAAAGGGGACTAGAAATTATAAGAATGACATGGAACTATTTTTCTAGATTCACAATTTAGATTCTAGATGCCAGATACAGAATTGTTTCTCAGTGCAGTGCAGTCCGTCGGCCTTAATATCGAAAATCCAACCCAATTAAATATAAAATAGTAAATTTTCGAATAACTTCTGAAGTTATGAAAGTAGAGTAATCGTTGTTAATTACGTTCATTCCAATACTATATATATTTTATAAACAATCCATGATCTTTTTATGATGAAAGCGATCCTCATAATGCAGGATTATGTGAAAATTTGCCCTGTAGACCCATTTTAAAAAAAATGTTAATTTTTGATAACTTAAGAAATTTTTTAATTAGAATATAGAAAATAAATAGGGTTCCTACCAGTATCAAACACAATATTTAAAAACTGGTCCGATCGTTTTACTACCATTCGTTTTTGAGATATTGTCTATACAGGCTTACATACTAACCAACAAACAAACTTATTAATTTCTTGATGGATACCACATCAATTTACGATTTTTTTTATTTATCGGACACGGAATAGTTGAAATTGTGCTTGATATAAATATAGAATTTTTCTCTGTAATTAAAATGGTCCAATAGTGTTTAAATATACAAAAATGTATAACTATAGAATAATGAATCATTAGTAATTTTCTAAATAGAAAACCTTTTTTTTTTTTTTTTTTTTTTTATTTTTTTTAAATCTTTAAACTATATATTTTATCAATATCCTGATCCATCACGAGTCTGTTGTCTATTCACATATTGTGTTAATGACTTTTAGAAAGTTTTTCTTCCCTAAAACGTCACTGGTATATTTATAATTCTTTAGCTTGAAATTTTCAACTAACTGCAGCTTCTAATTGCTATAGCAATTAGAAGCTGCAGTTAGTTGAAAATTTCAAACTAAAGAATTATAAATTAATTGTTTTCTTTTTTAGTAATACTGACGCAAAAAACTTTTTGTATGATTTCTATATTAAAAAATGACGAAATTTTCTACCTGTAAAAATAATCTCCATTTAAAATGTTTTCAAACTAGCGAAATCATAATGAGGAATTTGAATGTGCATTAGAGATCAATTTTTGAAACCCAATTTCTACCTATTGTCTACTGCATCATGAAACAGACAAAAAATGTAATTGAAACTTATTTTTTTAATTACTTAAAATAGTTTTTAAAGATATCAGCAGTAAAATTATGCATATCACCTCATTATAGTAATTAATGAGGATTTCGTGATGTGTTTACTGCACCACTGGTAGTTGGGCTCAAAGAAGCCGGTTGAAATAATCGGCGAATTATTCAACATATGGACAGAAACGATGACATTACTAGATGATGTTGACAGGAATGGGTGATTCATGGCCAAACATAGCGTCAAGAAGGAAACGGTCGGCCTAAATAGAGTACAGAACCCGATCAATCGTCAGAGCGTTTCTCTACATGTACATCACATCTACTAATTTTCGTTCTATTCAGATAACTCCTTCTTGGTGCATCGCTTTTTTTCTTATAGAGTATATGTATGAATCCATTCGAATTTTTTATCTTTAATCGAAAAGCATTTTTTAAGAACAGTTTAATAATAATGGCATAAAAATATCTTATATCTGTAAAATTAATTTTTCAATAATGCTTGAAAAAGTTGTCTATCGCTTTAATGTACTGCATTAAGTTTTTGGCCAATTTGGAGAGGCATATAACAATCGCTTACTACAGAGAAACATAATATTATCTAATGGTTTTTGAAAAGTTGCTTATGTAGTAACAGTAATATTTTTATTTAAACATTCCAATACATAAACAAAGAAGAAGATTCAGAGCAATTTAATAGAAAAACTGAAATTTTTGAAAGTAATGGATATTAAATTATATATACAGTCATTTGCAAAAGTTTAAGGCCAGTAACCGATTTTCTGTATTTTAACACATTGCATCATTTGCTCAGAATATTGCGTCATCTCATATGCTTATTGCATCAGACGTATTCTACTGCTATAACTAAAGGTGACTGACACGTTTATTGCCAGTTGTTTATTGGATTTTGTCGTAAACAATGCTGTTGTGTAATTATTGAAATAGGTAAAAAACCTTCTCTTACTGTTACAAAAAAGTCAGAAATTCTGACCCTGCGTAAAATTTGATTTTCTGAACGTCAAATAAGTTCGAGGGTAAATCTAAGCAGGACAGCTGTGCATCAAGATATTAGTAAATTTAAAGTTTTGGGAAAATTTGTTGACCTTAAAATTAGTTTCTTTTTCATTCTTGGAGTAAGTCGAGGTTTCCTTGAGATGATAAACCAAAATATTTGGCCGAACGTCTTGAAATAGAACTCACACTGGCGTTGGTGCCTTTTGCGACCAGAGAATGTCTATTTATATTGCAGAAAGTTCTTGGATCTCGTACGACCATCCTTCTTATCCCATAATCATCACGTGCACTCAGTTTTATAGGACGACCAGTTCTCTTAAGCTCCACAAACATTCCTGAAATTTTAAATTTACTAATAGTTTGATTCACAGTTGTCTTGCTCACATTTACCCTTGAACTTATTTGACGTTCAGGAAATCCAGTTGCATGCAGGTTCAATACTTTGGACTTTTATGTAACAGTAAGTGAAGGTTCTTTTCCTATTACAATAATTACACAACACCACTGTCTACGACAAAATCCAATAAACAACTGGCGATACACGTGTTAAGGACCCTTTATTTATAACAGTGTGAGGTCTAGCAAAGTGCTACGATTAAAATTCGCACTTTGCGAGTAAAACATGAATACAAAGAATTTAGGATTCAGTAGAGTAATAGAGTTAGTTCTCATCCTAAAATGAAATTGTAATCTGCGATATGTTAATTTTATAAAGTATTTTTGAAAGTGATTGATATAAAAGGAGAAGGAAGATTGCTTTTGAGAGTTAGTTGGAAGGAGAGTAAGAGAGTGAGTTGGAGGGGAATTAGTTGAAGGTTAGTTGGAAGTAAGTGAGTGGGAAGTTGGTTGTTGGCGGCTATAGCAGGAGTTAGTAATTCGAGTAGATAGCGGTGTCAGGGAATCCTGCCGCTATCGAAAAGTTACTGAGCCGCGAGGGTGAATGAAGTTAAATGTAGTAGTTGAATTTATTGGTGATTAGTTAAGTGAAGTTAAAAGTATTTAAGAAGGCTGCCCATTGAAATTTATAAAGATATTATATATAATTAAAGTCCAACGCCCGCCTTTTTGTTTAAGCTCAAATAAAAGCATTATTTATTTTATATATCTGACTCTGTCTTCACTTCATAATTCACTTAAGTATTTCAGTTTACAGCTTCAAGTTAAAGTTAAATGAGGATGGCGACGAGAAATCGTTCGTCACAACAGTAGAACGCGTCTAATGTAATCAGTATATGAGATAGCGCAATAATCTGCGCAAATCATGCAATGGGTTAAAATACTGAAAATCAGCTACTGGTTTTAAACTTTTGCAAAAGACGTGTTCTTAAGTGCATAATGATAACCCTCGCACAACAATATCTATAATTGTAAGACCGTAAATAATCAGAAATTATTCTTATATTTTTAGAAGTGGAAAAAAAAGTTTGGCAGTAAATAATTAATCAATTATTTCACTAGAATTTGCTTAAATATACACTGAATTTTATCCCGAATAATTTAAGACAATTAATAATTTTCAGGCAAAATTCAATTTTCCTCAAAATCATTGCTCTTCGAAAATACATTATTAAAATTTTCTGCATATTCATAAAGAAAAAAAAAACTATTATTAACTAATAATGTGAATCATGTAATTATAAGTAAAAAAAAAATGTAAGTGTAGTAAATATTGTAAATATTTACTACACTTACATTTTTCACTTACCATTTTTCATATGTAAGAAGTAAACAGAATTAAAATACTTCCTCTAAAGAGGAGATAGAATATATGAATTAAATATTTTTTTATTAAATATTCAGATATTTACACCTTTTAAAATATCATTTTCTACTAAATTTAGAAATGGAATAATCCAGATGGAAAATCTAAATAGTTCAAGCTTTGAGTAAACGAAATAAGCAAATTGTATGCCACTGTTATTACAAAATAGCACAATTCCTAAATCTCATACATTGAACGTTTTGTTGCATAAAGCTGAAGATAACCAGACGCTATTTGTTATCATTAAACCTTCCATAAAGCCTTCATCTTTTTTTGTCATCTCAAGTTGAATTTATTTTAAAGCCTATGTTAAAGTTCAATGTTCTGAGTAAAACATTTTATTTGAGTAAAGAAATTTATAGAAAGAATTTTGTAAATCCGTCAAAGACGATAACGTAAACGTAATACAAGTAAATGCTTTTTTAGGTCCCTATATTTCACATTTATATAGCTTTAAAAAATAACTACATGTAAAAAAAAAAGTATTAAATGATATCAGAAATAATTTTATTTTCCGAATATAGCGATTTCAAAAAAGGATTATTTTTGTATAATACTTTTCATTTCAACAACATTATTTCTGTCTTTCAGAGTGTGTGGGTGAAATTTTTACTCCTTTTTGTATTTATGCCTGAAACAAACGTAATTTTACGTGGATCTCTTTTTGAGTTAGCAGAATTATTTAGAAATACTTTAGAAAATACTGAATATATATCTTGCAGCATCAACAACTTTTGATAAAACTTGTAATCTAAACTAAGTAATGACATATATATTGTTTTTCTTCATTGCCAGAAAAACACAATGTACGAAATAAAAACTGAGAGAGATTATTTAATCAACAAAATGATTTTGCTGAATATGCATGCTTTATATAATCTTTATATATATATATCTGTACTGATAAGTATAAAGGATTTAAGTCCAAAAATGTCGATTTTGAGTTAAGTACATAGTCAGACTCAGAAAAAAATCCTCTATCGACTGGTATAAAGGATTTAAATCCATGTTATTTAGTCTTTGAGAAAATCCATTGGTAAAAAAAGATTCAAGTCAGAAATTTAGCATTAATCTATGATATAAAATATCTAATTCGATTTTTTTTCCCTTTATTAAATGAAGGTTGACAATCACGGAATGGTATAAAGGGTATAAATCAACATAATAACTTTTTCCTAATCGATTCTTCTGATTAGTTTTTAGTTAGTTTAACTTTATTTTTCGTCTCATGAAAAATCAAGAATATGGACTTAAATCCTTATTATACTTATCAGTACAGATATATAACGCATATGTTTCGATTTGAAATACCATATAATGCTAAGAGAGTCTGAGAACAATTCAATATGTCAATATAAACACTTGTGGATCTACAGATCAGGAGCCTCAACGTCCTGTATGCATCAATCATTATTCAACATATAATTTGTTTTATTATTTATTACATAATATATATATATATATATATATATATATATATATATATATATATATATATTAAATAGATTGATTTGCTACATAAACGGAAATTTTTCTGAGAGGGGGCTGCCGCCCCCTTCAACCTCCTGCTGTATCTCTCTTTTTATAACTGTCTGTATGTTTATATATATATATATATATATTATATGTACATATATGCATTCTAATAATTGATTGTCTTGTGTTAATTCCCTGTAATTCATAAATACTTGTACCAAATTTCATGCAAAATGATTACATAACATATCGAATTATTTTTTGTAACCCTGCAAAGGAATTACCAATTCTATGCCCACACTTCTTCATTAAAAAAACCTTCTTTTATAATTCTAATAAAATTTCATTATATTTAACGAAGTGTAACATGTTAAAATGCACTTCTAAGAAATATCAACTATTAACAAAATTCTTTAAGTATCCCAGAAAAGGAGGCACATTAATTATATACAATAAAAATAATACATCTACTTAATCAATTATAACTCATTAATATTTGAACCTAATTTGACATCATTTGGATAATTACACAAATTCATCGAAACTCTGTTGTGGGGTCCCGTAAATAAATTATAAGTCTATACATATCATTTTTCTAGAGAAAACAAGCGTTTAAGCATCTTTATAATGTATGTTAATTCCATTATGTTGAAAGCAGCATATACACATTAAAGTGCGGTTAAATAAAAATTTGTTCATAGGCTCTAATTTCACGAAATTCTTTTGTATGTCTCCGTAAACGAACCATAAACATTGTATACACCAGTAAAAACTATTCAGCTTATTATACGTTTTTCAGGTAAAATTGTTCGAAATTTGACATATTTTTGCTGATTACGTTACATTGTCAGAACACTTTTGTATGATCCTGTAATTAGGAAGCCTAAGATCAGATATTCTCAGCAGAAAACATAAGTTTAGGCAACTCAGTAATGTACGCTGATTTCCTTTTGTTGATAGCAAAGTAATGATGTCAAAATGCGTTTAAACGAAATTCACCCTCTTTGCTGTAATGATAAGAAATTTTACATGTCTCTGTACACAATCTGAGGCGAACTGCTAAATTACTTCAGTGAACATTTAACTGTTTTTAAATTGTGTCAGTAGATGGCGCAGTGAGCAGGGTCGTACTGGCATGACAAAGAGGGCGCTGGCAATTTGAATAAAAAGGGCGCCAACAATCTAGATAAAAAGGGCGCCAGTTTACTACTAAACATTATTCAAGGTTATTATATGTAGTGGCCGAGAAGTTCTGCTCTCTAAATTGGTATAAGTAGTGTCGGTTTCGATCTCAGGTCTAAACGCTTGACCTAATCATACGAAGTTTTTCATAATTTTCTCTGAAACTTGTGTAAATATGGGAATAGGAGCTAAGACTCCTTAAAAAGACCTAATGGAAGGCATTCCACGGAGAACTGGGATCCAAGTGCAATCAATCTTGCACCAATACCAAGGTGATTACAAAAAATTTTCTTTATACACGACCAGAGTTCTCAAAGGCTTTTAATATAATCCTTTTGCACCTTAGACAGCTTTCTTTTCTTTTTAACGCTTCACCAATGGAAAATATTGTATTAAAAAATCACTACATAAAATTTCTGATACGTAAAAAACATAAACTTTCCTTTGTGAGAAGAGAACACTGTACACGACCCCTCTAGCTAACATCCCATTAAAGAAAAATGCCATGTCCGCTTGAATTTGAATATGTTAAAATATGCGCTCGAGCATGAAATTAAACACATTACTCCAGCTCTCACAGTTAAGTTTACAGTGATAATTTTTTTATATAACAAAACCCATAATTTTTAAATTGCGTCATAATTTTTTAGAGTAAATCCATAAATAACGTTGTTTCGATGACTGTATCTATAGAAATTGTGGTTTAAAACATATTCTAAAAATGGACAATGAGCAAAGAAAGGGTTGTTGGAATTAAAGCCGCTTGACTGCACTAGGATCTTAGGCCTGAGGGAGAGTGTCCTCCATTGAGGTCTTTCTAAGGGTGAAATAAGTATTTAAGCAATTTTTGGAGAAAACCACGGAAAATTCGAAAGACTAGACCGACAAGCGCAACCTGGGATCGAACCTGTCACCTCACACCTACCAGCTTTGAGCGCAAAACCACTGGTAGGCCGCAAGGAAAGGGAGAATGAAGTCAGAAAAATTAAGAAAAAAATTAAGCATTTTTCACGCAAGCTATTTCACAAGCAACAAATATTGCTCGCAGATGATTGTAAACAACAGAATGTCATAAGAAATTATTAGAATGTGTTTTATATTATTTATTTCATTATAATAAAGAAATTATGATTCAGAAGTATACAGGAGTGTTGTGAGTCTAACTTAAAAGAAAATAAATTAATAAGTTAAATGCATCAAATAATTATATAATGGCATTTGTATGAAAGATAAACTTGATAATGATATGAGATATAGATATGACCATATTATAATTTTAAAAAATGAGAGAGGGAAAAAAAAATAAAAAATAAACTAACACGGCACAAACTAAACACCCGATATGCCAGTAACGCAAGTTCAAGTAGGCCATGATCTAGAACAGCAAATTGTATCAGATCAGTTGCCCAAATTAAAAAGAAAAAAATGTTAACAAATGTACAGACAATTAACATATCATATAAGCTGTAGAGTATAAGCAAAATATATATATTATTTTATTTTATTTCAAGTTTTTATTAAAGCTTCATAAAAAGTTAATGTAGGGAGCATATAATTCCAATCTACAGGACTACAAGTGTGAAATAAAAAAAAATTATCACAATTTTGGAAGAATTCAAATATATAATATCTATCTCTCCACATTCCTGCACTTCAACAAATAATAATAAAATTATAAAAATAATAATGAATAATCATACCTTAGATTATTTTTCCCCAAAATGAAAATTCTTGTATTTCACATGGCTTGGCTGATACCATTCAGATAATTCCACCTTCACTTTTTCACGTTACATTATATAGAATTAAAGATGTGCAGGTTTCACAGTGAATGTCCCTCCCCCATCTTCAGCTATTCGTTAAAAATTTTTTTTGAAGCACATGTTTTCCCAGCAGTAGAAAAAAGATTATTAGCATTTCTGTTCCGGATTTCTTTGAAATGCGTAAACGTGTGGGAACAAATAATATCTATCACCATAATAGTTGTTGAAAAAGACTTCGTATGTAAATGTACTATAACTATAACATTTAGGTGACAAAAAGGGGAACACATCAACTGCGCTCACATTAATCCCCCTATTGTTGAAAAAGCCTCAACTGTGCCCACATCGAAAATTACTGATAACGTTCATTGTCATCCTCTCACTCATCCCAAAGCGCATACTAATCTGTAGGTTAGATATGCTTTGTCTCAGCCCCAGCTGTACAGTCACCCAAAAAAAAAACGCCACCCCCCACCTAATTTTGCCGTAAATTATCGTAGAAATATACGACTGGTACCAATCAGTTTGTAATAACGTCTAGTTTATAATGTTATAGTTAGATTTTACTTAGGGGGTCGTCTACATATTAAAACTGACGTCAACTTCATTTTTTTCAATGGTAACCCCCATTTTTTATAATTTATTTGAATTCTTTGGATCAAATCATCACGGAAAATGGTATAGTTTATATATTTCGCTCAATTTTTCATAGAGTTATAAGCTGTCAAAGTTTGGGGGTGCTAATGTTAAATGAATGTGATAAACATTAAATCATATCTTCCGAAATAATTATGATATTTAAATTCTGTTTTTTTTATTCGTTAGAATGAAGTGACCCAAACATATTCCATGCAAATTTTTGCTAAAAAAACATTTTTTGAATTATGAAAATTATTAATAAATTCATATTTGAAAAAATTATGAATTATGACCTATGTTAATTTTTGCACGAATAGAACGGTCATCATCAAAAACATGGGTTTCCAAATTTACAGCTCGTTCCTAACATTATTTTTTGAGTTACAGTGATATTTCACTTTTTATTCCTGTTAGGGGGCCGTCACTTGTTATAATCTGTATGCTCTATAAGTAAATGTTTGTATATAATTTGACGGAAAACTATTTTAATTTACCTTTATGTTATTTTTATTGTTTCCTAAGCAATATTTCGATGTTTATTATACAAATTGGCATATTTTTGTAAAGTTATCACAATGTAAGCGAGGGATTGTGAAAGAATTTCAAAAGAAAAGAACCGCCACTTTAGGATGTATTAAAAGAGGGGAAAAAAGGCTAAAAACCCCATAGGAATAGCATGGGAAGAGAAGCAAAAAAACTCACAATGTCAAGTGTGTTTAAAAAAAAAAAAAAAAAAAAAAAAAAAAATTCACACCGGAAGTAATAAGGGGACAAAGTTGACTAGAAAAACACATTGAACAGCGGGAACCGGGCGGGCTGGGGCATGGGTCCTATCGTCCAGGATTAATACGACTCGCCTCTGATTCGCTGAAACACTATTTAAAAAAAAAGACAAATTTGCATATTCCTATTTGACTCTATGTGTGACGCTGGTATGCATAAACCACAATGGTATTTACTACATCGATTATTGAAGACAAAACTTAAATGATTTAATTACAAATATGCAAAATTATTTTGCTTTATATTATAAAGTTTTAGAAAATTTGTGAAAAGGCGTGGCTTACGGTACAAGAGAAGAATATATCCGATCCTAATATGTTAAGTCTTTCTTCATAAGTATTAAATATCTTTTTCTAGTTTTTCGCTGCTAAAATTCTAGTTTAACCCTGTTACACTTTTTTTCGCATTTCAATATTCAAGAGTACGTACACCTCTAGTTAAATATCATGTTTTAGAAAACACGGTACAGCGAAACTGATTGCATGAAAAAGCAATTATGCATTCGACAATCGTTTTATTATTATTATTATTATGAATATTTAATAATTTTAAAAAGATTTTTTACCATAAGTTTTCTGTTTAAATTTTGTTGTGACATATTTGCATTTGGTTACTGTACCGTTTGTAAGCTTTGTGTTATTTAAAATGTATCCCATAATGTAACATAATAAAATATCAAATTTCTATTAAAAGTTTTTTAATATAGAATCAAATAGTGAAAAATTGCTTTATTATTATTATTATTATTATTATTATTTTTAAGTTTATAAGATCTATTGTTGGAACATAGCTCAATAGTATTTATTTTCAATTTCCTAATCACGAAATCAAAGTCACAGTTATTATGGAATAAAAATTTAAAACAAAGGAATTGTCTTATTACTTTCAAATATATAGATATTGATCTTACAAAATTCTGAAATTTCATTTAAAAGACTTTAAACGTCTAAATTTAAAAATTCAAAATAAAATAAATTAATCTAAATGCTTTTAAAGTTGAAACGGGAAGATTTCAAAATATATGAAAATTGGCATTTGTGTTTTGAACATTTTGGTGCGGCAGATATTAAAAACAATATTTTTATGATGAGCTGAACCTGAGCTTAAGAGAGGGCGGATCCAGCTATTTAGCACGAGTGATATCACCTGACTAAAACCAGAATAAACAACATTTTAATTTATTCCGGCGTATTTTTAGCCCACTGTTATTCTTTTTTTTTTTTTTTTTTTTTTTTTTTTTTTCAAATTTCAACACTAGCTACAGTACGCTTACGTCCTATTTACATTAAGCCTTGATATGGAAGCTATGTTGCTGTTTTTCGATGCTGCGAAATTTACAAAATATATTTGTGTTAATATACTATACAGATAGAAGAATAATTATATAATATCAACAAATCTTCTTTAATCAATATGTTTATATACATTACTGTTTGGAAATGTTTATATATGAATATTGTATTTATTTTTAATGAGAGATATAAACACAAAATACTAAAAAAAAAGAAGAAAATGTGTTATACATTTTTCTAAATCAAGCAAAATATATATGCATATTTGCCAACCTAACCCGAAACATTGTTAGTTCCCGCCCCTGTGTGTACACAATTTAATTTTTAGAGTAATTAACTTCAAATACATTTACGATTAACTCATTGAGCGCCACGCGAATTCTTATGGAAATCCCATTCAGGCCACACGTGCTGCTTAGAAGCGTGTTATGTTTATCGAGTTTCAATAAACCCCATTTGGCCTTAACGATATAATCCTATAAAAATCCTATTAAAAAAAAAAAAAAAAAAAAAAAAAAAAAAAACATGAAGTAAATTTTAAATAAATTGTCAGTAATTACTTAAAACTATGTAAGTTCTATAGTTTTATATCATATTTTACACTGCCGGCTGACTTAGCCTAAATGGAAAGATCAGTGTCAGCCACCGATGGCTGACACGGCTCTAAAAAGACTGATGTGAAAAAAATGTACGGAAAGGGGCGGGACCAGTAATCTTCCAGGATAGGTTGACAAGAATGTATATACATAGAGCAATGCCAGAAAATGTTCTTTATTTTTCGTGAACCAGATGAATGGTACTTTTTTTCTGAATAGTCTATGTATTAAATATAATGCTGCTTTAAATACCCTTTAAATAAAAAGTTTTATTACATAAAGTAATTTTCTGGCACTCTACAGCTCCCAAATGACACACAATACAAAACCCCGCCTTTTTCCAGTGTTTAAAGGGTATTAACGTTTAATATGCTTTATATTCGTTTTGATCTTTCCTTCTTTTCCTTATCTTCTTCTTTTTTCCTTAAAAAAAAAGAGTTATGTAACATTTTGACCTTTTCAAGTGAAGATTTAGATTAAGGGTAGTCAGCCTTTCTACACCCACCGTTCACTTCGGTATCTGTGTTAAAGTGTAGAATTTTAGAACATCCCATTAAGTAGTAGGATTTATTATTTTGCATATTAATTTGTTACACATTATAAAATATAAAAGCAAAAGAATATCGTGGAGATTTATGTAAAAGTTTTTAATATTGTCATGAAAAAAAAATAATAATAATTAATTAAAAAAATAAATAAATAAAAATAAAAAAATCTGTTTTAATATTTTAAAAAAGTCAATTAAAGAAAATGAAAGTACTGCAGTATCAGAACAAACTCCCATTGTCACTGTGAAACGGCCGTGGGAACCAGGTTGAGTGCCGCCGTTTCAGACAATTATACGGCAGCTTGAGTTAAAATAATTTTGAATTTTCAAACAAATTTAAAACCATTCATCTTTTTTTTTTTTTTTTCTTTTGATAGATATTTTAATATCTATTCAAGCTATTTAATTTTCTTCGTATGAAGTGAACTATCTGATGTTTAACCAATAGAAACCAATAAAAATCTTTTAATTCATAAACTAACTCAGAAAGTTCTGTGAATTAGTCATTTTTTTTATTTTATAATTAACATTTCTGAAATTTTTTTCCGGTTTGAAACTTAATAAATAATGTATACTGGATGGTAGATCGTGATTTATATTTTCTAAATGTATAGACGGACCCCTAATACATTTTCACGTGTAACTCTATTTAAAATTGATTTAAGGTATATAAATAGGTATGTTTTTCGAACCGCCTTGATCTGAGAAATCTGAATATGAAGTCAAAAATAGGGGTTGCCATTAAAGAAAACGAAGTTAATGCCAGTTTTAATATGTAGACGACCCCTTAGGCAAAATTTAACTATACCGTTATAAACTAGACGTTATTACAAATCGATCAGTATCAGTCAAATGTTTCTACGATAATTTACGGCGAAATTAGGTGGGGGGGGGGTGGCGTTTTTTTGGGGGGGTGACTACATCAAGAAGTAACTAAGAATAATTTCTAGAAAGGAAAGACTTTTTTATGTACTTGTTTTGTTTACTTTGAAGGATAAGGCGAGGAGGTACAGTTCGTTCAAAGATGGAATTCACATCCATGGAGAAAAAAAAAAAAATGATACAAAAGGCACTTTTTTTAATATTGTATTCAGTATTAATTTTCAGTTTATTTTTATAAAGACGCTATATTTTTAAAAATTTTACATGCATCTTTATTAGAGATGTACCGTATGTATTTCACTAAACATGCAAATCGCCCTGTTCAGTGGAACATGCAAGATACCCTGTTAACCCTTTAACGATCATTGGTTTCGCAGCGAAACCAAACATTTGGCATAATTTAAGAATTTTTATGCAGCAGTTTTTTTAATTTTTCCCCCTTGTTTTAATCAGGTTTTAAACTTTTGTTCCTTTTCTGTCTGTAGATATCAGCACTATTCCAAAATTTAACAAATAATGCTTCACTAGAAACTAATTGCATAAGTGACTTGAAGTTTCTTTTTGTGTGTGAGTGCGAATTGCTGGTTTGAGGATGCACTAATGTCTCGTTTTTTTTCATTTTATGAAAAGCTGGACTATTATTTTCACCCGAAACAACTTTTACGAGTTTTTGTAGTCGATAATGCTTACTTACAAAGTGTTTTATTTATTAAATTAAATATTATTTGAATTTAATAAGGTTAATTTATAGATGTTTCAAACCAAAAATTTCTCAAAAAGGAACAATGCGATTTTTTTTTTTTTCTTTTTTTAATATTTATGATCAGCTACGTGTCTAAAAGCCATTTTTAAAATTATTTAAATATTTTTTTAAATAAATTAAGTAGTGAATGTTAAAGGGTTTAGCATTCTATATTAATTGTTATTCTTGATAGGGTTTGAGGGGATAGGGATACATGTTTTTTCATCCATTTTTAGAGAAAGTTTAAGAATAGGTGCACCTCACTAAGTCTAAAAGGCGTGCTGGTTAGTATTTCATGAGCATTTAATATTAGTTTGTAAGCAATTTTTGTCGTTTATAAAAACATTAAAAAGAGGGCTCCTTTTATGCCTGATCGGGCGCATATGGTGTTAACTCTACATTATTGATAGGGGCGCAGTTTTTATTTATTGATTTTATTTCATTTATATAAATAATTTTAGTGGAGAAATAAATACATGTACCATCCGGTAGATGTAAAAGGCGCCCTGCCCTGTTTTGTATTTTTTATTTATTTATTTATTTTTTCAAAAGTAGTTTTTTAGTTAATTTTTATAAGGAGGCTACATATAAAATTGTTGAAAACAGGGCGCATGTAATGTTATTACTAACGTTACAATATACTTTATATTAAGCACTAATTTTTTTTTTTTTTTTTTTTTTTTTAATTTTTTGGAGTGTTTAAATTATATATGCGTACTCACTGAATATAAAAGGCGCCTTGTTTTGTATTTATTTAAAAAATAGTTTTTCAGTTCATTTTTATAAGAGGCTACAGATAAAACTGTTGAAAACAGGGCGCCTTTTATGCCTAGCGGGGCGCATATAGTGTTATCGCTAAAGTTACGATATATTTAATTGGGCACTTAAAATTTCTTTTGCATATTTGAAGTGTTTAAAATATATATGTAGTCCAAGTGCACCTCACTAAGGCTAAAAGGCGTCCCGTTTAAAACAGGACAGGGTGCCTTAAAAACAGGACACTTTTTTTATCTAGAGGGGCGCATATGGTGTCATTTCGACTTTACTATATTATTTACAGGGCGCTTTTTTTTTTTTTTTTTTTTTGTATTTAGTATTAGTTTTCAGCTTATTTTTATAAAGACGCTATATTTTTATTTATTTTTACATGCATTTTGATTAGAGAGGCACACGCATCTGTTTCGCTAAACATGCAAGTCGCCCTGTTTTGTGGAACATGCAAGATATCCTGTTTTCTGTATTATTTGTTATTCTTGATATTGCCAGAACATGTTTTTTTTTTTTTTTTTTTTTTTTTTTTAATCCATGTTTTGATAAAATTTAAGAATATGTGCACCTCACTAAGGCTTAAAGGCGTGTTGTTTAGTATTTCATGAGTATTTAATATTTGTTTGTAAGCAATTTTTGTTGTTTATAAAAACATTAAAAAGAGGGCTCCTTTTGTACCAGATCGGTTGCATATGGTGTTATTTCTACGTCACTGATAGGGGCACAATTTTTATTTATTGATTTTATTTCATTTATATAAATAATTTTAGTGATGAAATAAATACATGTACCATCCCGTAAATGTAAAAGGCGCTCTGTTTTGTATTTTTTTCAAAAATAGTTTTTTAGTTTATTTTTATAAGGAGGCTACATATAAAATTCTTAAAAATTGCCTTTTATGCCTAGCGGGGCGCATATAGTGTTATCACTAAAGTTACGATATATTTTATTGGGCGATATGCGCTAAAATTTGTTTTACTTATTTGTAGTGTTTAAAATATATGTACTCACTGAATATAAAAGGCGTCATGTTTCGTATTTGTATTTAGTAATAGTTTTTAGTTGATTTTTATAGTAACGCTACATGTTTTAAAACTATAATTTGATTAATGGCGCTCACATATGTGTTCCACTGAACATGCAAGGCGCTTAATTTGTTGAAACAAACAAGTTCGCTCTTTAGTGGAGAATGCAAGGCGCCCTCTTTAGTGGAACTTACAAAACGCCTTTTACTTAGTCTTCTGTGTGCCTAGTGTAGTGGGGCGCACATGAACATATTCAAGAACTCGCATTCTTCCTTTATAATACGTACATGTAGGCATTCAGATAAAGAAGTTTCAGGATTGCTTTTGAGAATAAATTCTACCGAAATATTTCCTTCAATTTTAAACAAAAACCATTATAATTTTACAGTGTTCTAGGAAAAAAAAAAAAAAAATCATTTTTTACATTAAAAAAAAAAAAAGTTCCTCGGCGAAGGGCGCACCGGGCATTTGCCTCGTTGCCCGGTGGGCCAGTACGAGCCTGGCAGTGAGTACTTTCTGTAACCATCTCTGAAAGACTAGTTCAGAAGAGTGTTGTTTAGTTTTGTTCACTCGCTATGGGCAAATATGTCGACGTTTCTGTGCACAGCTATGACACATACTTTATATTTGTGTAAATTGTTGGTTATTATTTATGATTAAAAGTGTTACAAGTAATAGTGTGTTTTCTACAACTTTATTGAAATGGTGAACACGTTTAGCCAAGCCAGTCGCAGTGGTGACCAGTAACGATACAGTTCAATATGGAGATAGACCCCCGGCCTTTGAAGCTAAGTGGTTTAATTTTAAATGAATATATTGTAAATTACAGGGTGACAAGACATAACTTGGACGAAGTTTCAAACCTAATATCTCTAACTACCACTATTGCAAATTTATTTTGGAAGATGTTGTCTTACCTTGGTCGCAAAAGTTCTTTGAAAATAAAAGCTGGACCTTCCAACAGGATTCCGCACCTGCATACAGCACTAAAGGAACTCAAGATTGGTGCAAGACAAATTTTCCTGACTTCATTGGAGCTCAAGAATGGCCCCCGTATTCCCCAGATTTGAACCCAATGGATTATTCCGTTTGGTACATCTTGAAGACAAGGGTGTGTGCTAAACCTCACAAAACTTTAGCATCCCTAAAGGAATTCTTATGCAAGAAATGGGATAAAATATCAGTAAGTGAGTTGCGGCCCATAGCCGAAAATTTTGTGACACGTTTAAAGCTCTGTATGAAGGCTAAAGATAGCCACTTTGAAAATTTGTAAATATAATAGACAAAATAATGTATTCACATTTATTGAAGTTTGGTCGCAATATTTTCATTAGCATTAAAGTTACAATGTATCATGTGTGTGTCCAAGTTATTTCTTGTCCTCCTGTAATTAATTTTTTTTCTTTCTTTTTTTTCTCTCTGTTTGAAATTAAAAATGCATTAAATAAATGACTCGAATATATATATTTTTAAAGCTATTTTAAATAGATTGATATTTTAAAATGCTGTTTTAGTGGTATCTACAGGGTGTTTATAAAGTCCCGGACCCATTTTGATGTTTAATAACTCATAAAATAATGAAGATATAAACAAACTTATGGCATTTATTGATGGAATAACTCATATATTTTCTTTTCAGGTTTGAATATCTTTACTTTTGTAAATATCGTCTGCGCGTGTGGTTAATTTCAGATAATTTCATTTTCCAGTCTAAATATCTGTACTTTTCTAAATATCGACTGCTTATTAATTGCATTTTTCTCTCTTTTGTTTTTGGCAACTATTGCAATGTTATGTTTACTTTTGATATGTTTGTTCTATGTAGTACTTTTGTATGTGATGTTTTATTCGAGCGGATATCATTATTCGAGCCGATTCATTGGGCCTTTCTTTTTTACAGAAAAGACGGTCTCATCAGTCGTATACTTAGACATGTTGGAAAACTTCGTATTTCCACAACTAGAAGAGCTTCAGCCACATGTCTTTTTGCAACAAGATGGTGCACCACCTCATTGGGATACCATCGTTCGTAGTTCTTTGAATGACCATTTTCCAGAAAGATGGATTGGGCGAGGAGGTCCAATTCCTTGACCACCCAGATCACCTGACATAACGCCGCTGGACTTTTTCCTTTGGGATTTGTAAAGGAAAATGTTTACAGGAGGAGAGTGTCGAACATTGATGACCTAAATGTCAGAATTACACCCGCAATAGCCTCTGTGAATGCCGACATGCTTGCGGCTACCTGGCATGAAATTCACTATCGACTTGATATTCTCCATGCGACGAAGGGGGCACACGTGGAAGTTCATTGACAAAGGTCATGAAACTTTTTGAGTCTATCTAACCATTTATGTTATTAATTTTATTTTATCTTTATTATTTTATGAGTTATTAAACATCAAAATGGGTCCGGGACTTTATTAACACCCTGTATTGTATAGTGTAATACGATATGGTCGCGATAGATTAAAAAATTTGCTATTTTAAGTTAGCGTTTAAAATTTTCTTTCCTATGTGCTTGAACTCATTTTGACTTTGAATTTTGAACTTATGAATTTTGAAATAGTAGTTAAAGTATAAAATTTTGTTAAGATTGCCATGGACTCTGGTGAGAAAGGGATAAATGTTGAAAAAGTTTCTTGTAGAATTCCACCTATGTGGAAGAATAATATTCAAATATGGTTTGTTCAAGTTGAAGTGAACTTCGCGACATCGCAGATTACAAATGATCTGACAAAACATAACACAGTTATAGGTTCAATTGATGCAGATTCGCTTATTTCAGTTTCTGATTTGATATTAACCCCCCCCCCCTCCCTCCGAAAATCGTTATGAAACTTTAAAACAAAGGTTAATTTCGGAGTTTTCAGATTCCCAATCTCAGCAGCTGCGTAAATTATTGTCCGAATTAACACTAGGAGATAAAAAACCTTACACTTTACTTCGTCAAATGAAAGAATTAGGAAGGAAATCCGTAACTGAGGATTTTTTGAAAACCATTTGGATGGAACGATTACCTGTGAATTTTCAGGCAATATTCTCTGCCTCTTCAGCGGATTTATCTGAATTGGCAAAATTAGCTGAAAAGATTGCTGATATTAAGGAAATCCCTAGTATTTGCGCGGTTGTTGAGGGGAAAACATTGGAAAGCGAGGTTAGAGAAATTCAAAAAGAAATTGTAGAGTTAAAAACTCAGATTTCAACTTTATTTTCGAAAGTAAATAGGCAATCTAGATCGAGAAGTCGTGATTTAAACTGTGCATATTACCGTTGTAAAAGTCGTAATGTTAGAGATGGAAATTTAGATAGTAAGGATTCGAATTTATGTTTTTATCATTCAAAATTTGGGGAAAATGCTAGAAGGTGTCGGAAACCATGTCAGTATAATTCAAAAGAGAAAAAAAACTAGTTTTGGCTGCTGCATCTGGTTTAAAATTTGGTTCAGGTGTAGCAGCCCAAGTAAAAAAATGTAGAATTTTTGTTTATGATAAAGCTACAAACTGTAATTTTTTAATTACTTCTGGAAGTGATATTTCTTGTATACCGGCACCAATAAATTGTAAATATAATGCTCCTGAAGATTTTTTTTATGCCGCAAATGATTCTAGGATACCTACATATGGTAGTAAAACATTGGATATTAATTTGGGATTGCGTCGAAAGTTCCAGTGGTCCTTTGTGATAGCTCGAGTAAATACACCTATTATTTGTGCAGATTTTTTAAACAATTACGGAATTCTTATAGATTTGAAAAATCAAACTTTAATTGATTCAAATACTACCTTACAAATAAGAAGAGAATTGAGTGGTATTGAATCCCCCTTTATAAAATAAATTTCGGGAAATTCCCCTTATGATAAACTTTTAGAGTCATTTCCAAATTTGTCGAGCCCGGTACCAAATTTTAAATGTCTTGTATTGCATAATACTAAACATTATATTGAAACAAAGGGAGCTCCGGTATTTTCCAGACCTAGACGATTACATCCAAAATTATTAGAAATTGTAAAAAAGGAATTCCATGTTTTGGTAGAACGGGGAATTTGTCGACCTTCTAAGTCTCCTGCCTCACCGATACATGTCTTTCCAAAATCAAATGGTACGTATAGGATATGTGGAGATTCCCGACGTTTGAACTCAATAACTATTCCAGATAGATATCCTATCCCACATATTCATAACTAATGTTCTTCGTAATAAGTGAATTTTTTCAAAAATTGATATTGTTAGGGCATATTATCATATACCAGTGGATGAAGAGGATATTCCAAAAACTTGTGTAACGACACCAATTGGAAATTTCGAATTTTTATATCTCCCATTTGGTTTGAAATGCGCTCCAAATGACATATCGGCTATTTATGAATGGGGTCCTGGGGAATTTGAACTTTGTTGTATCTTACATAGATGATGTATTGATATCTTCAGAAAACGAAACGGAGCATATCAACCATGTAAAAATGGTCTTTGAAAGACTAAATAAATTTGGTTTAAATATAAATAAATCAAAGATTGTATATGGTCAATATACTATTGAATTTTTAGATCATGAAATCTCCGCGTCGGGTATTAAACCCCTTGACAGAAAAGTTAAAGCCATTTTGGAGTACCCTAGACCTGAAAATTTGCTAGAGTTACGAAAATATTCGGGATTAATAAATTTTTACAGAAAATTCATAAAACACGCTGCGGACATTTTGGCTAATTTAACAGATTTATTAAAAGGAATAAAAGGAAAAAAATAATCGTACAAAAATTGAATGGACTCAGGAATTAATTGATTCTTTTGAAAAATCAAATCAAGCTTTTTCGGATGCTGCTTTGTTGTCATTTCCGAGTACAAATGGAAGGCTTGTATTGCATAGTGATGCCAGTAATATTGCTATTGGTGCAACACTTAGTATATTAGAAGCGTCAGATTGTAAACCAGTTGGATTTTTTCCTGACGGTAATCGCCTTCTCAGGCTAAGTATTCTAGTTTTGATCGTGAACTCTTAGCAATGTATGAGTCAGTAAAATGTTTCAGACACATGACGGAAGCACGAAACTGCGAAATAATTACGGATCACAAACCAATTATTGAATCCTTTCGTAAAGTACGTGACACACATACAAATAAGCAGGCACGTTGGGTTTCCTTTATATCAGAATTTACTACGGATATTAAATATATAAAAGGGGAGTTAAACGGTGCTGCAGATGCCTTGTCGCGTATAAATGAAATTTCTATTCCTGGAAATTTAGATTTTGAAGAATTAAGTAAGGATTAAAAATCGGATGAGAAATTAAATAAATTAATTTCAGAACCAGTGTCAGTACTTAAATTAAAATTAATTACATTGCCTAATGCAAATTCACAGCTTTACTGTGACATTAGTACTGGAAAAGCTTGTCCATATGTCACATTAAAATTTCGTAAGAACGTTTTCCAGAATTTACATTGCCTTTCGCACCCTGGTATGCGAACTACAGTGAATCTCATTAGAGATAGATTTGTTTGGCCTTTTATGAATAAAGATTGCCGTGAATGGCCACGTCAATGTATTGATTGCCAACGATAAAAAATTAATAAACATACTAAATGTTCATTGAAGAAATTTGATATCCCTACTGCGCGTTTCCAACACATTCATTGTGATATTGTAGGTCCCTTACCAGAGTCACATGGTAAATCTTATTGTTTAACTGTAATAGATCGTTTTACTTGTTGGCCGGAGGCTTATCCGCTAAAAGACATTACAGCTAAAACAGTTGCACGAACTCTTTACAGAGAATGGGTTGCCCGATATGGTACACCATTAAGAATTACGACAGATCAAGGGAGACAGTTTGAATCTGACTTATTTAAACAGCTTGCTCAGTTACTTAGTATAGAAAAATGGAGAACTTCGCCATACGCCAAAACTTCTCCAAAAGCAAATGGTTTAGTTTAAAATTTTCACAGACCACTAAAAGCAGCGATTATGGCCCATGGAACCCGTAGTTGGACTGCGATCTTCCCAACAATTCTCTTGGATTTTAGATGTGCATTGAAAGAGGATATTGAAGCAACTCCTGCTGAATTACTGTATGTAACTTAAGACTTCCTGGTGATTTTTACGACCCTACGGTAGACATAAAAGACCCACGTATTTATGTTGAAAAATTAAGAGAATATATGAGGTTGCTCAAACCGAAACCTACATCTGCACATTAAAATAATCCAGTTTTTGTACATAAGCACTTAAAACAGTGTTCACGTGTATTTGTGAGATATGATCGAGTTAGAGGATCATTACAACCACCATACAATGGACCATAACCTGTAGTGTCAAGAAAGGAAAAATATTTCCATATTTTAATAGATGGAAAAGTTCAAGTCGTTAATATCGATAGACTTAAACCAGCATTTATTGTGTTTGATTCTCCAATAGAAGTTAAACCAGATGAAAACATTAGTACTCGTACCTCCGAGAAACTAGTACCTAGACGTTCTAAAAGACAGGTCCGATTTCCAGACCGATTCGTACCCAGTTGAAGTTTGCCTACTGCAGTAAGTACTTTCTGTAACCATCTCTGAAAGACTAGTTCAGAAGAGTGTTGTTTAGTTCTGTTCACTCGCTATGTGAAAATGTGTCGACGTTTCTGTGCACAGCTATGGCACATATTTGAATTAATCGAGCTTTTATATTTGTGTAAATTGTTGGTTATTATTTATGATTAAAAGTGTTACAAATAACAGTGAGTTTTCTACAAGTTTATTGAAATGGTGAACACGTTTAACTAAGCCAGCCGCACAATCCATAAAAAATATAGACATAAAAAATTATATAGCTATTTCTATTCAAAGCCTGAATGTGTGGGCCAATTTGCAGGTCAGTCGGAGGAATTCTTGCTGCCGCTATTGCTGCACATAAAAATTCTGCCCATATTTAATAATGATCAGAAAATATTTTGTGTGTCCCTGTACACGAACTACAAGTGGAACATACACCCATGACGATACAACGAAACTTCTGTGTAGTTCATAAATATGTATACAAAATTTCAAGTCAATATAGCTTGATGTTTGCGGCCGATATCGCGGTACATACAAATTCTTCCCATAGGCCATAACGATAAGAAAAAGTTTGGCATGTCCCTGTACACGAACTACAAATGGAATACACACCCAAAACTATACGGATAATTTCTAGGGTCTGATGAACATGTGTACCAAATTGCGAGTCAATAGCGTGATTTTTGCGGCAGTTATCGCGGTACATACAAATTATTCCTGTAGGCTGTAATGATAAGAAAACCTTTGGCGTGTCCCTGTACACGAACTACAAATGGAATATACACCTAATACTATACAGCTAATTCTGTTGGGCGCATGAATATATGTACCAAATTGCAAGTCAATAGTGTGATTTGTGCGGCTGCTATCGCGGTACATACAAATTCCTCACATAAGCCGTAATGATAAAGATAAGTTCTACTTGTCCCTGTGAACGAACTACAAATATAATACACACCCAAAATTATACAGCTGATTCTGTGGGTTTCATGAAAATGTATCAAATTTCATATCAATAGCGTATTTTTGCGGTCTCTATCTCGCGATCTACAGACAAACAAACAAAGAAACACACAGATGGAACCCAAAACCGTTTTGAGTCTCAACAGAGGGTCTCCACTGACGTTTCGGCAAAAATCCAAATGTTGCTAAGCTACTGCTGAATTATTTTCAATTCATTCGTTTTTAATGCATTTCCGTGGTTGTTTTCTTGTTATGTTTTAAATTTACGTTCTTTGTTTTAACTCAACATCTGCTATTAAATCAACAGAATTATCTTGCGTAATTTGTTCTTGAAGGGTAGATGTGTTTGCGCCCGTCAGCAGAATTTTTTTTTTATTAACGATATATTAATAACAACGAGTAGTAAAATTCATTATAACGATTTTATAACACGATTAATTTAAAATTAGTCCCATTCCTTTTCAGTTTCCATGCTTTCTTGTTTGTTAACCTACCTTGTCGTTGTCCAAAATCGATGCTTTTCATGTTGTAAGCTGTGCAGCTTTCGTACAATATCTTGCCACAAGTTACACACTTAATCCAGTCCAGTCACTTTTCGAAGTTTTCTCGTGGTACAGTTCCAGATATTCAATGCACTCATCCTCATTGTCTTGGCTTTACCAATAAATTGCGCAATTTGTCCTTGCATGGAAATCAATTTAAAAAATACTCAATCTCTTTTAATTATCAGATGAGCAAATTCATCTTGGTTATAAGCTTACTAGAAATCGTTTAATTTAAAACTATTTTATGCTGCTGACGATCTATAGAAATTTATGGAAACTCAAGCAATCATTTTTGAAAACAAACAAAATAATCACGTTTTTTTTTTTACCTTAGACGCTCTAAACAATCTACATGCACATTCAAGTAGGTTTTCACTAATTCTGTTGTAGAATCACCCCAGACAGCACATCGCCTCCCCAGGATATCTTCAAGATGTCTTCTGGATGAAAAGGCATCCCAGAAACGTCCTTAAGATGTACTGTGGATAAGTTAAGCCTAACTGTGCTGTTAGGGACCTAGAGTTGCTGCTCGCGCACTCTACTCCTAATTCCTGATCATCTAAGTGTGTAACTTCTCTAACTGAATAATAATGTATGAACGGGAAATTTTTTCCATTAAACATGATTATTTGAAGTACACAATGTGTCTCCGGTCTTACATATTTCTTCAGAATTGTTTCATGTAAAATTAAATAAGGGAAACCGTTCACCAGATAAAAAATTATGCACGACTGCAGCCCCAATGTCTTCTATGTCACTGTGTAAATGTGCCTAAATTTTGTGCTTGATGAAGGATCCAATTAGTTCCGAAACAATTTCTCGTTATTCTACAATTTACGACGTTAGCTTGTTTCATTTATCAAATTATGCATTTTGTAAATGTGATACAAATAGATATAATGTTGAAATATATTCATATTAAAAATAACAATAATGACAAAATGTAATTTATTTTTAATTGCAAATTCCAGTATATATAATTCTACATTTGTCCGACAATTATTTTTAATACTTCAAATGAAATGTATTACTATCTACAAATGTCGCTGAAGACACATATTAGAAAAATTCATTGATCTAGAAAATGATATTCGTTGCTGATATTAAATTTTAAAGTCTCCACATTTTCCCAAATTCCTTAGACATGCAATCTTCTCGAAGTTATTAATATATGGAACTTTGGAATATAAAGTGATGTATTATAAAGTTGCATTTCTTATCATATAAAAATGTAAAACTTACACTGCAATATCCTCATCATATATGTGTTATCTTTAATGTATTAACATTTAGAATATATTATCATTTTTATTAAATTGATGTAAAAGGAACAAAATATCGGGAAAATTTTAAAACATAAAAAAATAAGAGGGGGGAAAGTTGGACAAAACGGGACACCATTCATGTTTTACTTTACTACGGAAAATACGTTGAAGAAAACCACACATTTTTTATTTTTATAACTGCAACATTTATTGAAGCACACAAAAAATGTATATTTAACTAAATGTAATGATTGTAAAATAGTAAAAAAATGTATTTACCAAACTCTCACACATCCCGTTTTAGCATACCTTGGTTGGATAAAACGGGATAGGGATTACAATGTTTAATGTTTTGTGTAAAACTAACTGAAAAGCATAATTAACTGACAGAAAACATTAAAGGAAAATTTCCGCTTGAAATAACAATATCTTCAGTAATCTGAGACTTAAAATGAGAGTTTTTTTATGTTTTTATTTACAAAATGCGAAAGAAGACTTTATTTAGGCATGTACCAGAACAAAAGTCACATTAAAAGGGCTTTAGAACACGCTTCGTGAGCCCATTCTTGGCATTCAGAACATTGTATCCAACCTTCACTAGCCTTAGAATCGACGTACAGTGCATTACAATACATGCAGGTTTCTCTTCCCTCTGTTTCATCTTCAGGCAATGGCGACATGCATTCGTGGCTGCTTGCTTTTTTAAACTTTTCTATGTTTTGACTTTTAACATCAGTATTAGGCATTCTTTTGCATTCTTTTTTTAGGCCTACTTTCAGGTTTGCCTGGACTTGGTAGCTCTTTCTCTTCCTCTTTTCCATTTCCTTTTCTTATAAACTTCTGTTTTGGAATTTTTAGAAGTATTTTTTAGCAGCCTTTTCTTTAATTTTCTTAGTTCTTTCTTGTAGTTTTATCGTACTTTCTATTTCTTCCATTTCTAACTTACTCTTATACGGAGATGATGTTATTACTGCAGTTTCTTTTTTCTCTTATCAGTCTTGTTTTCTGGGTGTGGTCCTTTTACTTGATGTACAGGTAGAACAAACATTGGAGAGACCTAAAGTGGTAGCTTAGGTTGATAACAAGAGAGTTCTAATCCTTTCTTCACTGAGGACGTTGCTGGTTGGTCTGACCGTAGGTTGTCTCCTGACAGGTTTGTTGGCTGGTCTACTCCTACGATGTTCCTTGAGAAAAGTAAATACAAAACTGTATCCCGTTTTATCCAACTCATAAGTGTCCCGTTTTGTCCAACTCCGACACTTTTCAAAATATACATGGCTGCTGCCTGAAGGTGAAAGGAAAATTAGATAGACTACAGATGCGAATATTCGTTAATAAATGCTTAATCAAATGTAATATTCACCGGAATTGTTTTACCATATATGTAGGCAGTATAATGTACAAAACAACGCACGTAAATGTAGAAAGTGCCACGAAAACAGAGTAAAAATGTTCTAAGAACTACAGCTTTTCATCAACTAGTGGTCTCGAGACTAGACGAACTGAGAATGCTGTAATGACGGCCGAGAAGAAGTTTCTGTCGTCGTTCGCTCGATAGCAGCACTAGACATGTCCCTAGGCGACGTATCCCGTTTTGTCAGACTATACCGTTTTATCAAACTCTCCCCTATAATAAATAAATAAAATATGATTTTATAAAAATTATTACTTATATAATTAAAGAAAATTGTCTGAGTGACTGTCTGCGCTGTTGGGCCCAGAGTATTGAACACAGAGCTTCAAAACTTGTCAGAGGGTTAGCTTGGAACATCCAGGACTGCACCTCATCAAGAGTTTTCGGATTTTTAACTACAATGTTCTAATTTATTCATTAATTCTTTCTAATTTTAAATATTTTCTTTTACAACAGCCATCTGTGTTCTTTAGCAACAGCGGTTACACTATTTATTCTTATTAATTTAACTTCCTTGCAAGGTAAATGTTATTTATTTATTTATTTGTTGTATTGAACGGTAACTAATGGTACTACAGTAGAAATCATTCAACTTATTAAATTTAAAATTTTAATAAATTTTAATTTATTTTTTTATTATTTAATAATTTTTTTGAAAAGTTCAGAAATATTTGAATACATTTTATTTTATATTTTTTCATTTCCTTTTAATTTATCATTTATAAAATGATATAAAAAATACAAGAATTTCTTCTATTATCGTTTCGTAAAACAGCGTAATTTACTTTTAAACGTACACAGAAGTTTAATCATATATTCTCAATATAAAGATTTTACTTTGAAATTTGCATATGGAATTTGGCATAATTTTAATCGACGGATGCTAACGAATTCTTGTGGAATTTCACACATTGTGGATGACAGCAACGTCACCTGTTGGTCGATAAACACTTAAAATCGCTTAGGTTTTCATACTGACCCTTTCATACACCAAGTTTTCTGCAGTTATATACAATAGAACTAAAATACAGCCTTCATATTCACGAGGTAAACTGCCGCACTGTAGCGCCGCCCTTCGGCTGATATGAGGGAGAAACAATCACCTAGTAATAAAAAAGACCATTCTCTTTTACCATTTTTTTTTATTTAAAGAAAATAATAACAAATAAAATAAAATAAGGAGAAATGTCACAATATGTAAAGCTTTCATAATGCAATATCGCATCAAAAACACTACTAGTAAATTCCGTATTATATTTAAAATTCTTTCAAATGTTACGATGTTATATATATATATATATATATCTGACCTGAAATACGCCTGTTTTTATTGATTTAGAAGTGGAATTTTAAAGGAGACTCTACAGAAATGTATATTGAAATCCATTTGGGAACTTTGGAAGAATCTGGAATACCACAATGTACTATCTTTCATGGGAAAATAATATATAATATATATATTTCGTTACTCTTTTTATAAGGGAAAAAAACTAATAAATTGATATTTAAGTAAGGCAATAAAATATATTTTTATAAAACATAAAAATGTTAAATATATTTTTCAATCCTATAAACATATTCTACAAACTGATTTTGTATCGTATTAAAATAATAAATAGAAAAGAGGATTTTCTGTGTCAGTATGTTCATTTCCATTTATATGCTTTCAAAGATTACATTCTTTTTACATTGGAAAAAGAATTTAAAAATGAGCGCACTACACAAAACTACATTAATATAATTAATAATCCATTTCTTAACCCCGAAATGCCGTGAGTTGCCTTTCAGCAACACACCAAACTTCATCTTCTTAAATACTATTAGAATACCATTGAAGCTCTAATGCTTATGTGTCTAATAAATTACATACTGATAGTATTATTAAATTAGTTCTCAGCATGTAGATGGCAACACTTGTTTAAGAATAAAGATAAGTTTATTTTTACAAACTCTTACCCATATAAGGAAAGTATTGTTTTAAGGTCAAAATTTTGAAATTGAGTTTTTGTTATATTTATACGTTTCGGGGTTATCTGAATCCAAAAATCATGTTTTTAGCAGTTAGTCTGTGTGTGTCTGTGAATGTGTCTGTTTGAGTGTTTGTCTGTTATCAGCATGTCTAAAGAACAAATAACAGCAGAAAGTCCAAACTTGGTATTCTAAATGTTTATCGTATAGGAATGCTACACTAAACTTTTCGTAGAGATCAAGCAAATGGTTCGTGTACAGCGACACCCAAGACAAATCAAACACATTGCGTCTATGGGGGAAATTGCAGGTAAATAGAGTTTAAACATCTATAGGCTGCATAAAAGCAAGTGAAACGAATATATATATATATATATATTAGGGTGGTTCGAAAAAAACTTTTTTTTAAATTTCAGATCGCTATAGTGCACAAATGTTGCGATTGGTATAGATGTGAAAAAAACACTAAATATTATCTTTTTATTAATTTGTCTTCCGGTCGCGCAATGCCATCGAAGTTAGCAAAAAATTGTGAAAAACCTTAATTTTTCATCATTTTTTAAGCACGCCAGATGGTTTTAATTGCGTTCCTATACCATGCATTAACTACTAAAAGTATGTAAAATCAATATATATGCAATTTTTATACATTTGTTTCCTATCTTCCGGTCGCACACATAGTACAAAATGAGTAAAATTAGTAGTTTTTGCAAAATTTCAAAGTTTGACTGTTTAGTACATTTTAATCATACCACTTTTCGAGATGCTATAGTTTAATTCTATTACAATAATATATTTAAAATCCAAGCATATAAGATAAACGTGGCTATAAGATTGGCGTGGCGTACGTAACGAATGACAACGCAGCGCGCGCAGTGCAGCCAGTCGCAACCATTATGGTTTCCCGCTATTTTCTTCAGTCTGCTCATGCCGCTAGATCTAGTCAGTACTAGATTGTGCTGTGCTTAAATCCATACTTTTTTGTCTACTTTTGCGTTCAGTGTTTGTACTTCAATACGACAGTTATTGATACAATGGATGTACCAAAGAAAGTTGGTAGAAGTACAATAACTAGAAAAGATTTTGTGCCCCATTTTTTTTCACCCACGAGACTTCTTACACAACAAGCTTCCTACTCATGAAGATGTCCTTTGCTGCTGCTTTCAACAGGGATTCAACCTAGCTGTGACAATAAACAACAAGAATGTATCTTTTTCAAGAGTAGCCTCAACAGTAACAAAGACAATTATCGGTTTATATGACAAAGCCTCGATCCCAACAGTTACGGAGTACAGAGTCATCCAGCTGATTAGTTCTTACTACGAATCATACAGTAAACTCAGAAAATCATTTCATCGTGAAAAAGAAAAACCAGCATTCAAACTTAAACTTGACAATTTCAAGGAGAAAGGATGCTCTCTTTTTCATATCGCGGTGTGTAAATGTGCAAGTACATAAACCTTAATTCCAAAGATGGAATTTTTTTTCTTCTTTCACAAATGCAGGTCAAACTTACAGGACATACACATGTATCTGGAGATTTCTTACATGAACAGCCATTAACAACAATTGCATATTTACACGCCACGATTTCAAAAAGAGAGCATCCTTTCTCCTTGAAATTGTTAAGTTTAAGTTTGAATGCTGGTTTATCTTTGTCACGATGAAACGACTTTCTAAGTTTACTGCATGATTCGTAGTAAGAACTAATTAGCTGGATGACTCTGTACTCCGTGACAGTTGGGATCGAGGCTTTGTCATGTAAACTGATAATTTTATTTGCCACTTTTGAGGCTACTCTTGAAAAAGATACACTCTTGTTGTTCATTGTCACAGCCAGGTTAAATCCCTGTTGAAAGCAGTAGCGAAGGACATCTTCATGAGTAGGAAGCTTGTTGTGTAACAAGTCTCGTGGGTGACCAAAGATGGGGCACTCAAAATCTTTTCTAGTTATTGTACCTATACCAACTTTCTTTGTAATACTCATTGTATCAATAACTGTCGTATTCAAGGACAAACACTGAACGCAAAAGTAGACCGAAAAATACGGACTTATGCCCAACACAATCCATCACTGATTCGAGCTAGTGGCATGAGCAGACTGAAAGAAATAGCGGGAAACGATAATGGCTGCGACATGCTGCGCTGCGCGCGCATCGCTGGCATTCGTCACGTACGCCACGCCTATCTTATAGCCACGTTTATCTTATATGCTTGGATTTTAAATATATTATTGTAATATAATTAAACTATAGCATCTCTAAAACTCGTATGATTAATATTTTCTAAACAGTCAAACTTTGAAATTTTGCAAAAACTACTAATTTTACTCATTTTGTACTATGTTGTGCGACCGGAATGTATGAAACAAATGTAAATTAATTGCATATATATTGATTTTACATACTTTTAGTTATTAATTCATGGGATAGGAACGCAATTAAAAGAATCTGGCGTGCTTAAAAAAAATTAGGAAAAATTAAGTTTTTTCACAATCTTTTGCTAACTTCGACAGCATTGCGCGACCGGAAGAAAAATTAATAAAAATGCAATAATTTGTACTTTTTTCACGTCTATACCAATGACAACTTTTGTGCACTATAGCGATCTGAAATTTAAAAAAAAAGTTTTTTTCGAACCACCCTAATATATATATATACGTAAAAATATTTTTTATGTAGAATATGGTTTGGAAATCATTCACTCCTCGTTTACAGGGCTACACAAAAGAACTAGATTACAGTGCGACAAAACTTGAAAAATGATGGAAATGTATTTCAGGTTGTCCCGTGTGTTACTAATATAGAATTATACTTATTTGCAACATGTGGTGTGTACATAACATCCAGCTGTTATACAGGTATGTCAATATTTAAACCATAACATTCTTTTTTATTGTTACTGAAAGTGCATTACTGTAATATTTTATCATGTCCAGTAAAGCTACTCAGAAATTGAAATTAATTCCTCATGGCCATATGATAAATAATGCATTTTTTTAAGCTAAATAACTACTCCTTGTTTTTTTTTTTTTTAAGTCACACGTTTTGAGGTTTCCTGAATACCGAAGTCAGGATTTTAATGTTGGATCTTTGGATTTTTGATACATTTTGGAAAATTCGAGACATATGTAGTATGTCTCGAATTGTATGAGTAACGAACTGAAACGTAATGTACATAACGTTTCAGTTCGATTACGTCTTTTTTCAGAATTGATAAAGTTCTTTTTATTTTCAAACGTGTATTACATTAATACTGTCTGTAATTTTTTTTCGTAGAGAAAGTAATAATTGTTCTTAAGTTAAAATCATAAAAAATATTCAAACATATCCTCATTAGGAAAATAATATTGATCAATAAGAGGATGGTAAGATTGAAAAATATTACCATACTTTGTCAATTACTTTCGAGTTTGAAGATCATGATGTCGCTTTTATCATATATACATATATGATATATTTTATATAATACATATATTTTTCATATAGTTTGCAGCAAATTCAGTGAGGACAACTAATACAACGCATAAAAATGTTCCCTAATCAATGTCTCAAAATACAGGGCTTAGGTTTATGTCACAGTCTTCAATGAAAAAAAAAATCTCTAGAAAATATTCTAATTTTTTCAGCAGAATGCGCTGGAAATAAATAGTTCCAGAACATTCTGCTGTTAAATATAATAATTTGCAGCAGAAGTAGGTATCGCTAATGAGAGTCATTTTTACAAATGTTTTTGCTGTAAATTATTCTGTTTAACAGCAGAATGTGTGAGTATCCATTTTCGCCAGCGCATTCTGCTGTAAATATTAGCGTAATTTTTTACGATGTTGTTAACTTATTTCATCTCAAATTATAATCATCGACACTATACAAAAGCAGAATTTGATCAGTGATATCATTTATATAATACGATAACATGCGTCTTGCATAGTTTATACTAGTCATTAGGCGAATCATGAGGTGCAGTTTTGTGCATTTTTTTTCTTGATATATTGTTATACATAACATATTGTTATTGTTTTAACAATATGTTATGTATGCGTCAACTTGATTTATATCAATAACACAGATTTTTTTCTTCTTAAGATATTGAAATTATAATATTTGTACGCCTTGATTGAAACAATACAACATTACGCAAGTAAGTTAAATTACGGACATACATATATACACACACATATATATATATATATAAATGCTACAGATTAAAATTCTATTAAGGTTCAAAAGAATTACAACTATTTTTACAGTTGCACATTTCGAAATGTATTTAGCCATAAATTCTTTCAAAGCAATTTTTTTTTTTTTTTTTTTACAACCAAATTAACTATACAAATTGTATATATCAATAAAGATTATGAAGTAAAAGTTATAATAAACTAACTTTCCATAAATGACCGGAAACTTTCAAATTTAGATACTTTGTTAAACATCACAAAGAGTATTGGACGAAAAATCGTGTATCTTCAGAGTGTAAGGAGCATAGTATACCTCAAATATTTCGACATTTGCCCTGAAAGCAAAAGTGAGACCAGTAGAAAATTAAAGATAAATGAAATGTTTGGAATCATCACGTAATAAGTAATGATCGAGATGCGTTCTTGCTCTAGAATGTGATTATGATGTTTCTTCTTTATATCTGTACAAATTTGTCTAAAGCTATCACACATATTCATGGATATGTAACGGTTTCTTTAAAAAATTACAAAAATTTGTCACTTTTTAGCTATAACATGCAAGTTATTAAGTCCAGTGCAAAGTCTTTATTAGAAAACTTGACAATTCATTAGACACAGTAAACTGCAAGCATAATGCAAAAATATTAAATATCTAATGAAATAGGAGCATTTTTGCTAAAAACGTTTTAATTGCGCATGCGCAAGCTTTAGCGAAATTCCATTTTATAATATATCAGCAAATAGCATTAATATTTTATATGTGTATGAGTTTTGTGAGAATAACTCGAATATTTAAAAAAATATTAATATTTTATTAAACAATGAAAATGCTTTTCGCAAGTTTATACTTTATAAGATTAAAAGGTTTTCTCAAAATTTCCGGAAACTTTCAGAATTTATGACAATATATGCCTAAATCATTATGCTACAGTTTAAAACAAATATTTTTAATATTCAAAGAGGTATGGAAAGTTGTAGTAAATAATGTATTACTGCACATGCCCGGACTGTAGCAAAAAATTTTGATTAGTTTAATACTCAACTGTATAGAGCACCTTATAAAAAAAAAATCCAGTTGAATATCATAGAAATTCACAAAGATATTGGTGATTAAATTTGCTTTCTTCAGCTGTTTTCTAAAAATGATCTTTAAGGGGTCATTCATAAATGAAAATTTGTATCAGAAATAAACTTTATTTTTCTTTAAAACTATTATTATTATTATTTTTTTTTTTGGTAGGTATGGAGTACATACCAATAAAGAAAAGAAAATATAATCACAAATATTGTATTAAGGTTCATTGTGTAACATCGTTTTTTCTGATACATATTTTCATCTTTATATAAGAAAATGTATGTAGAGTATAGTATTGTTGATTTTGAATCAGTGGAAGTTTTAGATTGTAAGAAAGGAAATTTCATATCTTGAATTTTGAATTGGAATCACGGATAATGAAATGGTTAAAAACTGCATTTATATAATTAATCTATGTGATGTATCTTGCATTAAAAAAATTAAAGGTTTTAAAAGAATTGCGCTCAGTATACTTTTACAAATTTAAACCAAGCACATTTTAAATGCACAATTATAGTAAAAACTCAATTTCTAGAATTTGATTCCCCACAAATTTTAACGAACCAGCTTAATTTATTATAAATGTACACTTCCATTCATGTTACGACTTTGAGAACTAAAATACATTAACAATCATTCAGTTATTGGATGCTCACTCAATTTATATCGTTTTCCATACACATAAAGAAAATAAATTTCAAATAAGAAGCTTCCGTTTCTTTTTCTCAGATAATGCGTTTAATTAAGAATGGAAATTATTCGTGACATATTCGTTTCTAAACGGTAACAGAATTCTGACTTGTCGCTTTAATACAAAATTCAATTTGCGAGAGCATAGGCAATATTCATATACGTATGGGATTAAAGTAGCTAGCATTTTCTATAAATAGGCTGGAAAATATCAAAGTAATTCTTTACGTATTAAGAAGTCATTTAGATAGGTTTAAGATGAAAGTTGAAAATATAACCTCTTATATAAAAATATTCCAATACTAATGTTTTATTGTTATTATTATTATTATTATTATTATTATTATTATTATTATTATTACGTTTTAAGTTGCATTTTGTTGTGCTATAATTTTTTTTTTATTGCTCTGTATGTTCATAAAATATCCTTGGGATTTAAAATTAACCATTATTTAACGATTTTAATAATTTAAATTTCTTTTTTTTATTTTAAAACAATCCTTTTTTTTTTTCTAAACAGATATGATTTTTAAAATACCGTAAAATCCCATTATCGGATTATTTGTATTATTCGCACTGCGGTAAATCTACGGGCGGTGAAGAGAAATATTTTTCCACCAAAAAACAAATGTTTCTTTTCATATATACATATATTAAAAAAAAAAGAAAAAAAATAGTTTTTGCCTATCTCTCTCTCTCTCTCTCCCCCCCCCCCTTTTTTTTTTTTTTTTTTTTTTTTTTGTATTTTATCTGCGCCCACGTCCTCTCGTACACAAGAGTGTCCTCAGCGTCGCAAAATATGCCGATGTTTGCCAAATAATTCGAGGAACACGTTTATCTAGCTTCGAAATTTCTATCATTTTAATTAACGAAGTTATTGTTTAATCATGTAATGATGATAAAGGTACTGCAAACTTGCAAACAGTTTCTCCAAGCATATCCGAAATCCTTCTGTGGAAAGAAGAAAGGAAGGTAGAAATTTTCGTGCATATTCGAAAATCAATCCCTCCATAATGGATCAAGATATGCAAATAACATCTATACCATTCGAAAGAGCGTTTATTTCTAATTGTAACGGTGTAAATAATTTTAACAAAATATGAATTTTTTATATTAAAAAAATTAAAGATGTCAAAAATTTCTCTTCCTTCCGATCATCCCTTTCGAAGCATGCTGTATGAAAAACTAATCGTTTACTTTTTTAACAAAAGGTACCTTTAGAAAGTCATTTATTTTATTTTATTACTTTCCGAACACTATAGTGAGGAAAGTATTGTAATCATGTCAAAAATCCGAATTCGAGATTTTGATGTTTCTATACGTTTTGAGGTCCCCTGAGTCCGTTTTCACTATTTTTACGATGATGTATGTATGTGTGTGTGTATGTGTGTATGTGTGTATGTCTGTGAGTGAACACGCTATCGTCTAAACGCTTTGTTCGATTAACCTGAAAGTTGGTACGCATATTGTAAGTCACCATAGTACGAACCCTATAGATTTTGGTGAATCTAGCACTTATAGTTTTTTTACAGGGACACAAAGAAAAATTCTTTATCATTATGGCCTATGGGAGCAAAATCTTAAAAGTGCGATAGCATCTAAACGCCTTATTCAATTGAGCAAAAATTTTATACACATATTATAGATCACAAATACTCAATCTGTATAGATTTTGGAGAATGTAGCACTTATATTTTTTTTACAGGGACACAAAGAAAAATTCTTTATCATTATGCCTATGGGGCCAAATTTTTAAAAATGTGATAGCGTCTAAACGCCTTATTAATCCGAGCAAAAAATTTGTACACATGTTATAGATCACAGTTGAACTAACTGTATAGATTTTGGTGAATCTAGCACTTACAGTTTTTTTACAGGGACACAAAGAAAAATTCTTTATCATTATGGCCTATGGGACTAAATTTTTAAAAGTTCGATAGCATCTAAACGCCTTATTGAATTCAGCTGAAAATTTATATGAGTATTATAAATCACTGTTGCACTAACTATAAGCATTTTGGTGAATCTAGCATTTATAGTTTTTTACAGGGGCACAACTAAAAATTCTTTATCATTATGATCTATGGGCTCAAAGTTCAGTAGCGTAAAATAAAACAACGTGTAATAGATGGAGAAAAATACTCAAACACTCTATTATGGTTTTCTCTCTTTTGTTTGTTTAACAACTACTCTTTCTTTACTTTATCTACAAAACTGTTAATTACTCAATGTTCGGAAAGTCGAGTGGAGTCACTCCAGATTTTTTATTTTTTTTTTAACTGTATAAAGTTTTTAACAAAATACGTATTAGCAATTCCTAGTTTTTTTTAATTTACGAAACATTTTGAACTTTTCGCGAAACATTTTGTATCTGAAACAGTTTTCAAGATAAATCATTTATTATTATTATTTTAAATACAGATCTCAGTGATAAAAATAAACCTTAAAATGATTGAAATTCGATCCCAAAAATTTAGCAAAGGAATTTTTTAATAAAAGACGTGTTTGGATATCAGTGACGCTGTTTAGAGGGAAATCAAAATTTTGGTAGCCTCATACTGGGTCATCACCTGGAGTGATTTTATGTGGTACCATTGGATACATGTCTCGATCAACTGTTGTTTTCATACCCGCCACTACATTTCTGACGAGTTAAGGCCAATTGCTCTGCCCCTATATTTAAGGCCTCCGAAGCGCAATATTTAAAAAGGACAATACACGACCGCAAGATGTCCGTATTGCCCAGACTTTCTTTGATTCAGTATATGTTCGACTGTTGTTCCGCCCATCGCGTTCTCCTGATATTGCGCCAATGAAAATGAATGTTTAATCGTTGAAAATCGACTGGCCCCCCACCACTCACCAGTAACTACGATCAATAAATTGTGGCATTGTGTTGAAACTTCATGAAGTGTTCTACCCGGACATGCCTGTGAGGGAGTTGCTCACATATGCTTTTATTTCATCAAATTTATTCTATTCTAATTAAATATTTATTTATTCACAATTAAATTTATTAACTTTTAATAATCCTCTTTAGATATGTCAAACTTATTTCAAATTTATTAAATTCTTTATTGGAGATTAAAATACATAACCTTTTCTAGTTTTAAGAACGAATTCAGTAATAAATCCATTGATCTCCTTTTTAGCATAATGCAATATATATTTAGGGATTTAGACACAATTTAATTTTATTCTCCCTGAAAATAATTATTTTTTTTTATTTCTATTTCACTGCGTTTCTCAATAAATCTATTTATATTTATAGCTGTAAATGTTCTATTAGAAAATTTCCGTTATAATTTTTATTTGTTTTGTTTTATTTTATATACAGATAATGTATTTAATTGCGGCTATAAATGAACTAATGACCCATAATTTAGACATCATGTCGCAAGAATTTCGTAATATTTCATGATTACTTGCACATGTTTCCAACGGTCTTTTGGCACAAGTGATATATGCCAGGGTAGGGTTGCCATTTTTACAACCGTCTTTTCATTTTTAAAAATTCCCATTAAAATATCATTAACACAAAGAAAAATGTGTTGGCTCTCTTGGCTTCAAAATGTGGTGATGTTACCATAAGCTGGCGGTTTACAAGTGTGCTGTCGGATTTGATTCCGCACACTTCGGCTAAGATTATCGCGTAATAAAGATGTAATCGCTTTGCTCTCTCTCCTGCAAATTTATAACGATTTCCATCAAAATTTAAAACCTGAGTTATTGCCTTTGAATTTAATAATATCTTGAGAATGTTTGTTTAAAATAAATTTCAATAAAATATTCTATAGTTCAACAGGAATTAGACTTTGTTTTATTTTAAAAAAGAGTATATTTTATTTCGCAATGTACAAATTATTCGTCAATAGAACTTTGAAAAATAAATTACTTTTCTATATGGATTCTCTCTATTGCACAACAAATTAAAAGTATTATATACCAATACATAAAATTGGTGCCTTTACAGGTCGGAAATTCGTTCTGCGGGAGAGAGGGGTGTTAGTTTAAAATAAACTTTCTTTGTGATCAGCAAAATTTTTAGTAAAATTGAATTTTTGCAAGTGCCTGCGTATCATCGGAAATCTTCCTCTTGCTTGGCCCATATCACTGAAGGATCTATAGATGTGTTGGTTTACTGCTACATTACTACTTTGCATTGAGACATTTTGTTATTATTTCAAGAGTGAACCTGTATTGTCATTATATTTTTGACTTAGAAACCATAGAAAGAATATACTTTATTGGAAGTTGGTATGTTTTCAACTGAGAGAAAATGAGCGACAAGTTTATTTTATGGAACTATACAATTAACTACTCTCAGCGCGTATTATGGAGAATCGTGTTGCTTATTTTCCATACCCTGTTTATCTAACTGAAGAGTGAAAAAAGCCAGTTCTCTATTTTCTCCTGACATGCAGTTCGTTGAAATCTCTCGATTCCGTAATCGCCAGCCGTTCTTCATTTCTTTATGCGTGTTACAGCTATACGATGAGTCCTATTGTGACGTCATGGTGTTTTTCGTGAATCAAGAAAGGAGGCTTCCTAACCTGTGCCTATTTCCTGTTCCTGATGAGTTTGAATGAGGACCAAGACTGTAAATGACTCTCTTTGTACCTGGACTGGGACCTCTCATTTCTTTACAATGATTCCAAGAATCCTAACTCCATATTTTTTTTCAAATTATATTAGTGTTGTGGACAATTTTAAATTTTCACTGGAGTGGATCACTATCGGACTGAGATGTTTCATAATGGAACAGGATATAAATTCAGATAAGATTTTTTTTTTACTTCTACGATTATTTTGCATTCATTTTATAATTTAAATTTTTTTTAATTAAGGGAATGCACATATATAGTTGATAATAATTAAAAATGAAGTATTTTTCATAATTTTTAAATTTTAGGGGGATATTTTTTTCAAAATAAATTGATAATATTTAAGCAATATCTGTGCATTCCTCCTTTGACACTGTAGTATATATAAAAAGGTTCAAGCTTATGTTATACTGTATATACATTTTTTTTTTTTTAGGATTTTGCGTTCAATTTTGAAATTATACTTTATAATTTTAAATTTGTATAAAGATGTGCATATGTGGTGAGGGAAAGATATTTAAGTTTCAAATTTTTTGATTATCTATTATTTCATATTTTTCATACATTTTTCATGACGATATTTATTATTATTTTAATAGACATACAGATTCATTGAATATCATTTTAAAAATATTTTAAATGATTGAGAGTATTTATATGGATGAGTATATGTCCGAATTTTTTTAAAATAAATTTCATATGTTAAAGACTCATTATACTAGAGTCATAATTTATTAAGTTTTTGTCAGCATATATAATTTTCCCCCAACATAAAAAAAAAAAAAAAAAAAAAGGAAAAGAAAATATTTTTTTTTCATAATTTTGAATGATGAATGGTTGGTAAATATTGGAATATATTTTGTGATGAAGGGTGATTGTTTTTATCAACTTGTATTCGCACATTCAGGTATAAGAAAATATATAATGAGTTTTATTTTATAATTGCATATTGTGATTTTTTTTTATTAATTTAAAAAAAAAAAAAAAGTTGATATATATTCTATGAAAACAGTTTTTAATAAATAAGAAATATATTCCTTTTTTTGAAAAGAGGAGAGAATTTTATTTACATTTCCTTTTGTTTATTTGATGGATAAATAACACAATTCCTTCTTGGTATAAACGTAGTTTGTTGTCATTGAAATGAAGTAGTGATGTATTGATGAGTTTTAGAAAAAAAAAAGAGTTTTTTTTTAAAATCCGTTGGCAAATATTACACATTTATAAATTTTTCATAGACATGTTTTATTCTTTTTAATTAATCTGCTAATGGTTTTCTTGTTATCATTGATTAAATTGTTCACAGTACTCATAAATTCTTAATTTTTAATTCATGCACTTCATTTTTGTTAGTCAAAATTTAATATACATTTTTTTTGTCGTCGAAATTGTGTAATGTTTTGCAGAGGAAGAACTTAGGCATTTCCTTGAGATCTCTGCAGTGCATGAGTTTTTTTTTTTTTTTTTTTTAGGGTTTTGCTGTTCATTGTCTAGACAATTACTTCGGCTGGACTGATTTTTTTTTTAATTTAAGGACAGTGAATGGGGGAACATTATTTTTCTGGAACATTATAATTTATTTTGACAAATGTTTACAATCAATTAGTTTTGGAGTTTAGTTAAAAATTTCCTTTTGCTAAATAAATTCTTTTTGATGAAACTTCTTTAAATGTAATAATAACAGTAAATTAATTAAGATAATAGATAACATTAAAACAAAAATAAATAAATAAATAAATAAAATAAAAATTAAATTCTGTAGAATGTTGATTATAAAATTTGGAATTTTGAATTTATATAAATAATTTTTATTGGAATTTCTCAATGGGTTTAAACATTACTCATACATTTTATAAAGCAGGCCTGTTTGATATATTTCACAATTTAATATTTGCTTAAATTTAAAACTCATTTTTGCATTATTGTTGCCAAACAAACTTTTTCTTAAAATTGTGTAATTATAATATATTTACAACAAATGCATAAATTTGTATTTTCTCATTTAATTTCCTATTTATACACAAATTCATAAAGGTATACACACATATTCTTGGACCTGTTTAATTTACATAATGTGCCAGTTTAAAATTGGTAGCTGTTTAAAAAAAAAAAAAAAAAAAAAAAATGAGGGATAACAAAGTTTTTTTAATGCACTATTTTTTTTAGAGTGATAGCATGTAAATCTGGTGATCCCAGCCTTGCTATATGGTCACTTTCAGTTATAATGCACGTAGGTGCACTTTACACACACATTTTTCAGCATATAATTTATCATTTTAATTCAAATGCAATGTTGTTTAAAAAAAAAAACTTGCAACATTAACAATATTATTTTTAATTGGTTATTACATGACACTTAATTTTTCTTGATTATGTAATAGTATGGGGTATATATATAATGTGGTGAACAGACCCTGTATAACTTCATAAATGCATAATTTTCTCACACTTACTTTTTTTTTCTTCTTACACAATTTTTACTCTTACATAATAATATTTTGGATTCTATTTTATTGCCTTTTTACTTTCATATGTTATACAATGATACTTATTTTCTAGTGTTTTTTTTTTTTTTTTTTTTTTTTTTAATTTTTAAAATATATGAGATGCAGACGACAATAAGAATTTCTATAGTCTCTGTTATAACCAAATCATGGAATTGATTTTTTTTTTTTTTTCGTCTTATCACAAAATGCAAAGTTTTCAATTATGTTTATTATTATAAATATCTACACATACTTACAATTTTTTGGGGGAAATATTTGCATGTAAATCTAGCTTATGTGCTAGCCGTGCGTTTTGAAATATTTCTCAATTCATAAAATAACACACACACACACAATATTTTGGTCAAACATATTAATTTTTATTATTATTAGAGATATTTGCATGTAAATCTAGTATTTAGTGCTAGCCGTGTATTTGAAATATTTCTTCTATTTACAAGAGTTGCACACACACAATTTTTGCATATATACTAGTGTTTATTATCTTGCATATAATAAACCTTAATATTTTGAATTAAAAGGGTGTATATATACACAACATTTTTTAATTAATACAAATACATACCTTTTAAACTTACATAATTTGTGGACATGATTGTTTCGAATGTTTGAATTATTTTCTTGCATATAAAACATTGAAATTTTTTTTTCTCACTTACTCATAAGTTTGCCTACACATACAATTTTTTAAACAAATATGAATGGACACATAAACAGTGATTTTTTTCAAGTTTTTCTCGCTATTGTGCATATGTATGTAGTTATTATTTGTTGTTGATATACATTGTGTATATATTTTCTTATTACATAATATTTACTCATACATATATATGAGCAATATATATATTGTATAACACATGCTGTGTTTTTTTTTTTTAATTGCTATAGCTTGCTTTTTGAAAAAAAAAAAAAAAAAAGTGCTTTTTCTGATCAGACAATTTATAGCACCAGCTCATGGCTTTATGGCCCATTTAATAATTGAGCTGAATTTTTAAAACAATATTCTTTTCCTTATTTGAGCATTATGCATGTGATTGCATTATATATAAAAAAAAACATTATAAGTATTGCTCAATAATTAAAAAAAAAAAAAAAAAAAAAAAGAAAAAAGAAAAGAAAAGAAAAGAAAAGAAAAAGGCCTGTTCTACATGATGTAGGAATTTATAATTTTATGTCGACATTTCTTTATTTTTATTTTTCTCATTATAAGTGCACTTAAAAAAAAATTAAGATAAATACATAGGTACCTAAAC
The DNA here is from genome assembly GCA_963930645.1 of Salticus scenicus. Taxonomy (NCBI): domain Eukaryota; kingdom Metazoa; phylum Arthropoda; class Arachnida; order Araneae; family Salticidae; genus Salticus; species Salticus scenicus. The sequence goes on along the minus strand of OZ005661.1, from coordinate 61,440,731 downwards.
AAACAAAGTAATATAAAATAAAATGACAAAGGGCAAAATTTCAATATATTTCAATTTTTTTTGGTTACATTAGAGTGATGCTGGTTTGTTATGTGTTGCATGGAGTGTATATATCATTCACTAATATATTTTGATTTTCAGATTAATTACATGGAAAGAATATATATATAAAAAAAAGATAATGAAGTCCTTTTTTCTTTCATGACATGCAAGACCTTAAGTATAATTTTAATTTTATTATTTAGCTATTAAACAGATAATAAAATTTATAATCATAATAATTCATTAATATATATATATATATATATATATTGTAGCTTCTTATAACACCCTTTGTATTCGATGATATCTAAGAATACTCAGGTGTTTTTTTTTTTTTTTTTTTTTTTTTTTTTTTTTTTTTGTGAAACGGTAGATTATTTTTCCTAATGGATTGGCCACCAGAGGGATAATTTTTATCATTTCATAAACATTATAGATTTTTGATTATTTTTATGTAAGATAGTATTCTTAAATTTTATTTTGGCAAAGTATATACATAGCTTAAAACTTTTGTTTTAACTTAATTAAACAAAATATATATATAATTTAATAAATATGAGAAGTGTTGGTCATTGATCACAATAGTAATATTATGGATTTTTTTCTTCTTTCAATTCAATATTTCAAATAACTAAATTTTGATCAATCTTATATTATTGATATTTACTAATAATAATGGATTTTTTTGTGTTGTATTAATCCAACATAAGGATTTTTTTTGTTTGATAGGTAATAATAGTAATATTTTTACACACTTTAACTATTTTCATGTTGTATTTTGGGAACTCTCATTCATGCTTTTCATTAGGTTAGGAACTTTATTCCAGGAGTGTGATGTCACGGTCATACTCCTTGCAAATTTTTCAAAAGGCACCCCTTTTCTTCTTTTTACACAAACACAGGAATTTTCTCAGAATGCTTGTTGTGACATAGTCATGCACATATAAAAATCAAGCCTCTTTTGAGTTCATACATTTTGCTCGGTATGCTATATTTGGCAGTGGCCTCACAAACCACTTGCTATTTTGGCTGTTTGCTGGGTTTCACTTTTTTCTTCCCCTGTCTTAATGGAATGGCATGAGTGGTGCTCAATTTTAAAATACACTTTTTCTCAACTGAATTAATTTTAAATTACATAAGATACTATTGTAGACAACACATTTTTTTTCTTCAAAAAATCATTTTTAAGGTTTTTGTATCACAATTTTTTTTAATACTTTAAAATATTTCGATGGTATATTCACTATATATATATTGTTTGACGAGAAAATAGAAATTAATTGATTTATAAAAGATGGACAATAGATAACAGACCATATTTTTAAATGTTTTGTTATGAAACTAATTTGATTTATTTTTCAGAGAGATTTGTATTACAATATATCAGCTGTACCAAGATAATGACATTTCTTTAAATTTTTGTTTGAAAAATATAAAATATGTGCACTCATCTTTCACGGCAAATATTTGTAGCATTGTTGTGTAACATTATTATATGGTATTAATTTAGCTCAGGTGTCTATACACGATCATTGTGATTCCATTGCAAACACATATGTTGTCAGACCATTTTGTATGTTTTTTTATATTCTTGTTTTGTATTGTGGTGGAGAGAGCAAATTTTTTTCATGGCAACCGGGAGAGATATGTGAGGGAGTTGCTCACCTATGCTTTTATTTCATCAAATTTATTCTATTCTAATTAAATATTTATTTATTCACAATTAAATTTATTAACTTTTAATAATCCTCTTTAGATATATCAAATTTATTTCAAATTTATTAAATTCTTTATTGGAGATTAAAATACATAATCTTTTCTAGTTTTAAGAAAGAATTCAGTAATAAATCCATTGATCTCCTTTTTAGCATAATGCAACATATATTTAGGGATCTTAGACACAATTTAATTTTATTCTCCCTGAAAATAATTATTTTTTTTTATTTCTATTTCACTGCGTTTCTCAATAAATCTATTTATATTTATAGCTATAAATGTTCTATTAGAAAATTTCCGTTATAATTTTTATTTGTTTTGTTTTATTTTATATACAGATAACGTATTTAATTGCGGCTATAAATAAACTAATGACCCATAATTTAGACATCATGTCGCAAGAATTTCGTAATATTTCATGATTACTTGCACATGTTTCCAACGGTCTTTTGGCACAAGTGATATATGCCAAGGTAGGGTTGCCATTTTTACAACCGTCTTTTCATTTTTAAAAATTCCCATTAAAATATCATTAACACAAAGAAAAATGTGTTGGCGCCCTTGGATTCAAAATGTGGTGATGTTACCATAAGCTGGCGGGTACAAGTGTGCTGTCGGATTTGATTCCGCACACTTCGACTAAGATTATCGCGTAATAAGGATGTAATCGCTTTGCTCTCTCTCCTGCAGATTTATAACGATTTCCATCAAAATTTACAACCTGAGTTATTGCCTTTGAATTTAATAATATCTTGAGAATGTTTGTTTAAAATAAATTTCAATAAAATATTCTATAGTTCAAGAGGAATTAGACTTTGTTTTATTTTAAAAAAGAGTATATTTTATTTCGCAATGTACAAATTATTCGTCAATAGAACTTTGGAAAATAAATTACTTTTCTATATGGATTCTCCCTATTGTACAACAAATTGATTGTATAATGCCATCCAATCGCTGTTTGAGTCAATGCCTAGGCAAATTAGTGCTATTATTGCTCACAGAGGTCGCTGATTTATGTACTGTTTTTTCAGTACATATTACTTCAAATTTCCTGAAATTTTAACCAATTAGTCTTTCTAGTAGAATGTATGTGCCCAATAAATATCATTTTGATATTCGTATTCTTTCTTGATGTTGCAATTTACACAATCAAGATGTTGCAATTTACACAATCAGTAATAACAGTAATAATAACAATAATAATAATGATAATGGGCATTGAAATTTTATTATTATTATTATTGTTTTAATCCAAAGTACTATAGACACTTTCATTCTTTTTCTTTTTGGTCGGAGAGTAATAGAAAGAAGTGTACTAAAATTACACTGTTTTTATTATGTTACCAAGCAATGAGTTAACAATGCGACGCCATATGTCTGTTCAAATATTTGCTCACATTCGTCTTTTTGTTTCTTTTTTCATACCCAAAAGAACTTCGACGTGTTATAATACTGCATTATGAAACAGCCAGAAAATCTATTTGGTATTTATTTTACTTCAATTACCAGACTAACGCAAGTATTGTATTTGGTCTAAAAATTCGATATCGATTTTTTACCTGTTTTACACGTTTTGAGGTCTCCTGAGTCCACAATTTAGTTTTTGGCAATTGGCCAGTGTGTGTGTGTATGTGGAGAATCTTCTGGCTATCATATCTCTCAAACTAATAAAGATAAAGCTAGAACTACGAAACTTCAGAATTCAGACAGGTCGGGTATGCAGATGAATTTTCCAAATTTTGGTGGAAAAGGGAAAAAACGGAAGTGGGATATCGGACACCGGAAATGGAACCGTAAGTCCGTATCTAAAAATTGCTCAAACGATTTTCTTCAAAATTGATATATAAACATTATATTAGATGTCTTTCGAATGATATAGTTGGTTAGTTCAGGAAAACTGATAGACGACCTTTATAAATATCCCAATTTCAAGTCTTGGAAGTGCGTTGCTTTAAAAACGGTAGTACGGATTTTTTTCAAATTCGCCATATTAACTCCCTTTTAAATTACTTTTGCATGTACATATTTTTTTTTCTGGGTAATAATTGAGTATGCCTAGTTTTAGTAAAAGTTATTATATCAAAAACGACTCAAATGATTTTCTTGAAAATTGTTACGTAAATCAACTTTAGATACCCTTTATCGTGTATTACGTGGTTATTATAGGAAAATTAACGGTCATCCTGATTAGGCAGTTCAGTTTATATAAACTCTTTATAATAACTCTCGTTTATTTTAACAGTTTCATATTAACTCTCTTTTAAATATGTTTTTTTATGTAATTATTATTTTCTCGGCGAAAGTTGAGTTTACCAAGTTTTGGTAAAAGTTGATATCTGAAAAACGGCTCTGACGTGTTTCTTGAAAGTTGTTATATGAATCCATTTTAGATATCCTTCCACGTGTACTGCGTGGTTATTACAGGGAAATTCACAGTCAGTTTTAGATTTCGGTAATTTGTTTTTGAAAAAATATAACTCTACAATATTTTTCTTCTTATTTTTTAACTTGCCATGTAAGGTTCGTTTTATATGTCTTTACACGTGCATCAAGTTTCTCTTGCTGGAAAAATCTTAGGTTTCTACTTCGTTAGGTTAATTTTATGTCTTCTGATCATGTTTTCTGAAAAAAAAAAAAAAAAAGAAAGAAAATATGCATGTAATGCGTGTAATAGTGGGTAATGGAAGTTGTGTGGTTGTTTCACACCAATTTTTTTAGTTACATAAGATTATTAAGTTAAGATGTATGCAATAAAAATTATGCATATCACCTCATCATAGTAATTAATGAGGATTTAGTGAGTGTTACTTTAGTGCACCACTTAAACATAGAGGTCAAAAACGATATTCGGGCATAAAAAAATGTAGAAAAATATTTACTTTTTATGTCATTTATATTTTTTGTATGATTGATGGAAAATCCTTGAGGTAATACAGGAACTAATTATAACACCTGTGAAGATTGTGAAAAATTCGAAGCAAAAGCAGTTAAAGTATTCTATAAAATCCTTCCTGGAAGAATTAAAGTGATTTTAAAGTAAGGTATGTAGGTTCTGTTCGTATAAATACCTTTCACATTTTTTGCTTAAGTTCAGTTTTATGCGTTTTTTAAACTAACGACATTTTAAGGTGCCGTCAATCAATAAAGGTATAAACTCAAAGCGAAAAATAAAATGCAAAATTTTATGTGACTATTTATATTTAGACATGTAAAAAAAAAAAAAAAAAAAAAAAACTTTTATAAAATGCGTTATACACCCTATTTTAACTGTATCACAAATTTTAACTATATCACAAAATATCTTTAGAAATTAAAGATTTTTATATTTTTTTTAAAGTACCGTATAATGCTTCGGATATGCAAAATGTTAATAAAGAATATTTATAGATATCTTATAAATTTATAATAGTAAACTATCTTTTAATACTTTACATACAGAAATAGATAATTCAATTCCCATTTGATGACAATTCAAAATTAGATTAAGGTGAGATAGAATGCGTAAAATTCAATTATCTCTCGCAAGTGGCTTTGACATTTGTTTCAAAAATCTTATTACTTGGAGCAATTGTTATTTCAAAAAAGATGATGCGTACAGTATTTTTTTTTTTTTTAAATAGCTATGGGAACTGCAAAAGGCAAATATTAAGTAAATAAGAATTTTATAAAACAAATAATCCCTAATCCCCCTTTTTTCTTTAGTTGAATGACAGTATTATTTTTTAGACTTTGTAAATTCAATAATCTATATATATAAAAGAACACTTCCTGAGTTAGTGAGTGAGGGGGTGATCTATCAACGCCCAGACCAAACCCCTGGACCTAGAAGCATAAAATTTTGTGATAATGTTCTTTCTATGACGTAGGCATCCACTAAGAAGCGATTTTACAAAATTCGCCCCCCAAGGGGGGGAGGGGGGGCAAAACGTGATTTCACAAAATCCTTCATATCTCAAACAAAAAAACAGATATCCGTAAAATTTTTGCTTTAAAATATAGCTAATACAAATGTCAAAAAAGCAATTTCTGGAATTTTCAAAATTCGGTCCCCAAGGGGGGGCGGGGGGGGCAAAACGTGATTTCACATGCGTAAAAACGTGATTTCGCATAATCCTATATATCTCAAACAAAAAAATAGATATGCGTGAAGTTTTTGCTCTAAAATATAGCTAATGCAAATATCTAAAAACCAATTTCTGGAATTTTAGAAATTCAGCCCCCAGGTGGGGCAGCAGGGGGGGGAGAGGGGGGGCAAAAAATAAAAAGAGAGTTAGATCGTTCAAAATTGGTATATAGAGGTTTTCGATACCTACAAATCGATTTCGGATATTTTCGAATTTGTAAAATTATTAGGAGGGCGAGAAGGGGGGGGCGGCGGCAAGGGGGGCTATGGGGCAAAAACAAATAGAAATACAGTTAGGCCGCTCAAAATTGGTACAGTTAGGTTTTAGATGCCTGCAAGTCGAATGGGGATATTTTCGAAAGTGTAAAGTTACGAGGGCCGGGAAAGGGGGAGGGGAGGGGGGGGGGCAAAAAAATAAAAATAGAGTTAGATCGTTCAAAATTGGTATATAGATGTTTTCGATACTTACAAATCGATTGCGGATACTTTCGAATTTTTAAAATTATTAGGTGGGGCGGGAAAGGGGGGCGGGAAGGGGGGGCTATGGTCAAAAACAAATAGAAATACAGTTAGGCCGTTCAAAATCGGTACAGATAGATTTTAGAGGCCTGCAAGTCGAATGGGGATTTTTTCGAAAGTGTAAAGTTATTAGGAGGGCCGGGGAAGGGGGGCAGAGGGGCAAAAAAAAAGAAAATAGAGTTAGATCATTCAAAATTGGTACATAGAGGTTTCCAATACCTACAAATCGATTGCGGATATTTTCGAATTTGTAAAATTATTAGGAGGGCGGGAAGGAGGGGGGGCGGCAAGGGGGGCTATGGGGCAAAAACAAATAGAAATACAGTTAGGCCGTTCAAAATTGGTACAGTTAGGTTTTAGATGCCTGCAAGTCGAATGGGGATATTTTCGAAAGTGTAAAGTTATTACGAGGGCCGGGAAAGGGGGAGGGGAGAGGGGGGGGGCAAAAAAATAAAAATAGAGTTAGATCGTTCAAAATTGGTATATAGATGTTTTCGATACTTACAAATCGATTGCGGATACTTTCGAATTTTTAAAATTATTAGGTGGGGCGGGAAGGGGGGGCTATGGTAAAAAACAAATAGAAATACAGTTAGGCCGTTCAAAATTGGTACAGATAGATTTTAGAGGCCTGCAAGTCGAATGGGGATTTTTTCGAAAGTGTAAAGTTATTAGGAGGGCCGGGGAAGGGGGGGGCAGAGGGGCAAAAAAAAAGAAAATAGAGTTAGATCATTCAAAATTGGTACATAGAGGTTTCCAATACCTACAAATCGATTGCGGATATTTTCGAATTTTTAAAATTATTGGGAGGGCGGGAAGGTGGGGGGGGAGTAGAGCGGTAAAAAAAAAAAAATATAGATATATCGTTCAAAACTTGTGCATAGAGGTTTTTGATACTTACAAATCGATTGCAGATGTTTTCAAATTTGTAAAATTATTAGGATAGACAGGAGGGGGGGGGGCGAAGTGGGAAAATAATAGAAATAAGAGTTAGAGCATTTTGGGAATTTTTTCCGTAGGCAGTGAGAACCCGGTGCGACATTTTTCCTACTCAGATTTTGTTTCTCTTTTTTTTCATGTGATAAAAATTAATGTAATTTTGAGAATTCATTATAGTGATTCATTTAAAAATAGGGACCAGCGAAGCGGGCGTTGCCTGCTAGTGTAATATATACTTTCAATAACGAAATGCGAACAAACTGCAAGTGGAAAAAATAAATACACAAAATGTTGTTAGTTATTTATGTATTTTTTTTTTTTTTTATTGAATAACGGCTCAATGTTATGTTTATAAAACTGCATACAAAAATGATAAACAAATTTAAAACATTTTATCGTGTATTATGTACAACCAGGAATATTTTCTACTGTGAATTTAATCTATATATATAAAAGAACACTTCCTGAGTGAGTGAGTGAGGGGGTGATCTATCAACGCCCAGACCAAACCCCTGGACCTAGAAGCATGAAATTTTGCGACAATGTTCTTTCTATGACGTAGGCATCCACTAAGAAGCGATTTTACAAAAATCGCCCCCCAAGGGGGGGAGGGGGGGCAAAACGTGATTTCACAAAATCCTTCATATCTCAAACAAAAAAACAGATATCCGTAAAATTTTTGCTTTAAAATATAGCTAATACAAATGCCAAAAAACCAATTTCTGGAATTTTCAAAATTCGGTCCCCAAGGGGGGCGGGGGAGGGCAAAACGTGATTTCACATGCGTAAAAACGTGATTTCGCATAATCCTATATATCTCAAACAAAAAAATAGATATGCGTGAAGTTTTTGCTCTAAAATATAGCTAATGCAAATATCTAAAAACCAATTTCTGGAATTTTAGAAATTCAGTCCCCAGGTGGGGCAGCAGTGGGGGGGGGAGAGGGGGGGGGGCAAAAAATAAAAAGAGAGTTAGATCGTTCAAAATTGGTATATAGAGGTTTTCGATACCTACAAATCGATTTCGGATATTTTCGAATTTGTAAAATTATTAGGAGGGGCAGGAAGGGGGGAGGGGAGAGGGGGGGGCAAAAAATAAAAATAGAGTTAGATCGTTCAAAATTGATATATAGAGGTTTTCGATACCTACAAATCGATTTCGGATATTTTCGAATTTGTAAAATTATTAGGAGGGGCGGCAAGGGGGGGGGCTATGGGGCAAAAACAAATAGAAATACAGTTAGGCCGTTCAAAATTGGTACAGATAGGTTTTAGATGCCTGCAAGTCGATTGGGGATATTTTCGAAAGTATAAAGTTATTAGGAGGGCCGGGAAAGGGGGAGGGGAGAGGGGGGGGCAAAAAAATAAAAATAGAGTTAGATCGTTCAAAATTGGTATATAGATGTTTTCGATACTTACAAATCGATTGCGGATATTTTCGAATTTTTTAAATTATTAGGTGGGGCGGGAAGGGGGGGGGTAGGGTCAAAAACAAATAGAAATACAGTTAGGCCGTTCAAAATTGGTACAGATAGGTTTTAGAGGCCTGCAAGCTGCAAGTCGAATGGGGATATTTTCGAAAGTGTAAAGTTATTAGGAGGGCCGGGAAGGGGGAGCAGAGGGTCAAAAAAAAAGAAAATAGAGTTAGATCATTCAAAATTGGTACATAGAGGTTTCCAATACCTACAAATCGATTGCGGATATTTCCGAATTTTTAAAATTATTGGGAGGGCGGGAAGGCGGGGGAGTAGAGCGGCAAAAAAATAAAAATAGAGATATATCGTTCAAACCTGGTGCATGGAGGTTTTTGATACTTACAAATCGATTGCGGATATTTTCAAATTTGTAAAATTATTAGGACAGACAGGAGGGGGGGCGAAGTGGGAAAATAATAGAAATAAGAGTTTGAGCATGTTGGGAATTTTTTCCGAAGGCAATGAGAACCCGGTGCGACATTTTTCCTAATCAGATTTTGTTTCTCTTTTTTTTTTCACGTGATAAAAATTAATGCAATTTTGAGAATTCATTATAGTGATTCATTTAAAAATAGGGACCAGCGAAGCGGGCGTTGCCTGCTAGTTAAGTTATAAATGGGTGGTATACATTTTGTTTAAAAGGAACTACAATTTAATCCATAAAGGTTCGTTTGTATTGCAAAACAGATTATTATTATTATTTTTTTAATAGTGCCAGTAAGAATTGGTCTGTGTTAACTAAGTTAACCCATTAATGACCACTGCATATTTTGTTTTGAAAATTGCCAAACTAAAATTAAAATAGACTATTAGATATATAGCTGATTATAAATATGCAAAAAGAAAAATCAAATAGCATTTTTAATTTTCAAGATATTTTTAGTTCAAAACATCTGCAAGTTAAACTAATTAAATTCAAACCATAATTCATTCAATAAATAAATAAATTTGCAAACAAACACTATAAATAGCAAAAATCTCGCAACAGTTGTTTCCTGATAAATAACAGCACACCATTTCACTAATAAGTAAAAAAAAAAAAAAAAAAAAAACTAGGCGTGGATTCATCACCAAAGCAGCACGTTGCACGCGCGTTTCTTCAGAAATTAAGTTTTAGAAGTAATCAAAACAAAGGAAAATGTTAAAAGTTTATTCTATACAAAAATGTTAAATGTTTGGTTTCAGTGCGAAACCAGTGAACATTGGATTAATAAGAATTTTCCTTATTAATTCTTCATTTCATTAAAAAACCTGAGAGTTTATTTAAACAAACATTGCAATGTTAAGAAAAATTATAAATGAACTTTTAGGGGGAAAAAGTTTTCACATTTTCCAGTTTTTATCAGATGGTTGGTTGGTTGGAATAACCATCGCACTAGTTCTGCCCAATGAGTAATTGACCATGGTCTGGGACGCACTAAGTATGGTTCGGAGACATACCATGACAATTTTTATCCTCCACGGAGGGGATAGCTCCCCCACATCGGTGACCCTCAGAGGTATAATTTTGATGGGAACATAGAGAACATTAATTTCATATAGAGTGGAATAGAAGGCTGATTTTTACCAACTATGTGAAAAATGCCAGAGTCGGGAATCGAACCCCGGGCCTTCCACTTGCGGAAAGCCCGGGGTCCGATTTCCGACTCTGGCATTTTTCACATAGTCGGTAAAAATCAGCCTTCTATTCTATTCTATATGAAATTAATTTCCAGGTTGATGAATCAAATTTCTGAATAGAGAACATTGCTGCAAAAACCGATTTTACGTGCACTAGCAACTATTAATTTGCACTACGATCTTTGGCCGCCTCAAGTATTGAACCCGCAATCTTCTAATCACGAGCTTAGCGCTCTACCGACCGGGCTTCCGTGGCTCAAAATTTTAAGTAGATATAGATACTTTTAACTACTCGCACATGCCTCACAGATTATGCTCACATTTTATGTTGCTGGATGTCCCACTATTTATTCGTGGAACATCTCAGAAATGTTTCTTTGGACACGGAAATGTTTCAGCTCCGAGACATCGAATTGTAAAATGTACGATACTTCACACTGGTTTCTGCGCATGCGTGAAATTGTAGTTTGCGTGCTTAAAATGTGTCTGGAAGTATTTCTCAGTGATAATCATCTATAATATCTCAGAGCTGTTTTATTAAGGACACACTAAGATATGATGAAAATAACACGTTGTGATATGTATGTGACGTCTCTGAAACACAGTGTTCTGTTTGGGATATATATATAAATGTTAGGCGAGTTGTAGCATGCCTCGTCGTTAATTTCAGGGTCCCGTGATCTGTATTTTTACGTTTCGGTTTTGTTTTCTGGTATATTTTTACTGCACCATTTAACTTCCTTAAAGTGTGCTTCATATACAGGGTAATCGTAATTAAACTTTCCTTATTCAGAACATTCTGTAGCTGTAACTAAAATGCGGACTATGTCCAAACATTGCTGATAGACATTTCAAAGGATGCACCAAAAGATCCAGTAAAAAAAAAAAAAAAAAAAAAAAAAAAAAACGCTAAGAGGCGCATTACAGTAAAAATACATTAAATTAATCTATATCATTATATAAAGCGCAAAAAATTGTTTGTTTGTGGAGGGTAATCTCTGAAACTACTGAACCGATTTAAAAACTTCTTTCACTGACCGAAAGCTACAGTATGCCATATTGTTATAGGCTATATTTAATTTTGATAAAATAAATTTTAGTTTAAAATCTGAGCATTTTAATTAAAATCCCCATAGAAGCCGTAATAGAAATGGAAATAATGAAATATTAAAAAAATTAGCTGCTGCCAACATAAAAGAAACATTTACGTATTCATTTCGTTTTTAAAATATCTTGACGTGAAAAGAAAAGAAATATATTTGCACGTGCATTAAATTGAAATTCATATAAAGCTTTTTTAATTGTTAAACTTACACGTTAAATCTGACGTCATTATAGAATTAAAAGTGTTTATTTTTCTAATAATTTAATTTGATATATGATATAATATCTAAGCATCAATGTTTAAACCAACGAGATATATAAATTAGAGTGCTGATTCAATGGATGAAGGATTAACTTTCCGTGGTTCAAGATGAATCACGTGATATGCTCGAATATGTTGCTGTGTTTGGCCCTTTATCGCTATTTTGGCATTTAAAATATCAGTTCGACAAATTATCATTATTATTAGGTAACATGACAGTCCTGTGACCGAAATAAATTGCTTTAAAATAATTTTACACATATTTCACATTTTAATAAATAATAAAATACCTTTCTTTTCATCGTTTCTCAACAAACTTTAAAAGTGTTTATAAAACAAAATTTAAACTTTTAAAGAGCTAAATTTAACAACAAATAATAATTTTTCAACTATTTTTAAGCATTTTATCGGTTAAAGTTCAACTACACGAAATAAAAAAGAAGTAAAATAAAAATCAAAATGGTTTAGAACAAAAGAATATTAAACTACGTAAAGTAAACAAAAACATTGAAACCGTTGCCATAGAAATGTACTGAAAATGAGCTGTTACCAAGGAAACCACCGAATACGCATGTGCAAGGAAAGCATGACACATGACTCATCTTGGACCTTCTCAAGGGTTACCATTTATCACTCTACTTTATATATCTCGTTGGTTTAAACCACGGTCTTTATTACTCCGTGGTTTAAACTTATGTGTGTAAACGAAATTGGAATTTAAAAATAAATAAATAAATAAAATAAAATAAAATAAGAAATTCTATTTTATAATATTATTTATTTTAATTTATAATTGTTGCCAAAAAGATTTACGAATTAATTTATTTTTAGACATATAATAAAATATATTTTCACGCGAACAATAATATAAAAAGTGAACTGGATTTTTTACTAATAAAGATCGAGGAAAATTATTTCCCCATTTTTATCCTCATATTTGGATATAGATATGTATTAGTTATCATGTGCATCCGTTAGATTAAATTGTTTTTGTTGTAAAATTGATAAAATTGGAATTTTAAATTTCAAAACTCTAGAAAAAAAAAAATGGCAAATTTCCATATTCGATTGAAAACATAAACATTTCATTTCAAAGGATGATATTTACACAATAAACATCCAACTAATAAACTAATTAAAAGGGAAAGGATAAATATTCTATCATAATTTGAAGTCAAATTTGTTTTCAAATGTCTAAATAAAATATCTGATATAATATACTAATATGTTGCAGCGGAATAGATTTGATATCCGTCATCCTTGGCAGAAAAAAAAAATATCGCCAAATTATCTGGCGAATATAATTTAATTCCTTTCAAAAATCATGGTTATTTTAAAAACTTAATATTAAGAGTGTAACGAATAATATGAAACAATATTTCGTACAATACATATTACGAAAATATACATCTGGCATGTATATTTTCGTATTACGTTTTTGATCGCCAAATACAAAAAACGCCAAGGGTGACAGTTTTGAAATTTAAAATTAAAATTTTGTCAATTTGACAGCAAAATAACTCAATCTAACGCATGCATACAATAACTAATACATATCTATACCCAAATATGAGGATTAAAATCGGGAAATAATTCTTCTAGAATTTTAATAATAATAATAAAAAAAAAAAAATCCAATGAGCGATTAACATGGAAAATCTTTTTCTTGCATCCACGGGCGGTCAGTGATGTCATACTTCGCTTGCGTATTGAGATGTTTAAATTTATTTGGCGACTATTTTTAGCAACTAACAGTTATGGCAAGTAGCTCAATATACATAGCGCATACAGCCATTACTGAAATGTAAATAGCATTTAATTATTTGAGTTACATTATGTTGACTGGAAACCTATTTAATATACCTATGCTCTATGGCTATACTAATATATAAAAAAGAAAGGTTTATATGCATATGTAGAGAACGATCGCTAGAACTAAAAAGCCGATTGCTTTTTTTTTTTTTTTTTTTTTCTTTCAATAATCAAAAGTTACATTGTCTCTCTCTAAGTGCTAGAAGCTATAATAAATTTTGGTAAAATAAATTTTTAATTAAAATTTTCAATATTTTAATGGAAAACAAAGCATAGATTTGATATCTATCGTCATTGGCGATTTTTGTATTTGGCGATCGAATACGTAATACGAAAATCTGTATATTATCGTAGTAAATACGAGATGTATGTGTTTACTTCAATTACCCTACTACCGTAGGTAGTGGAAGTATTGTATAGGTTTTGGCAATTGGTCAGTGTGTGTGTATATGTGCACGTGTGTGTGTAATCTTCTGGCTGTCATATCTCCAAAACTAATAAAAATAGAACTACTAAACTTCACAAGTGATTCAGGTCTGGTGTACAGATAAATTTTCCAAATTTTCGTGAAAATTGAAAAACCGGAAATTTGGAAAATTTAAAGAATTGGGTCATCGGAATTGGGTTAACCGGAATTGGGTCATCGAAAACCAGAAATGGGACCCTAAGCCCATATTCAAAAACATCTCTAATGATTTTCTTCAATGTTGCTATATAAATAATATATTAGATGCCCTTTCGATTGAAAAGTTGCTTAGTTCAGGAAAATTGATAGGCGTCCTCTATAAACAGCTCAATTTCAGACTTCGCAAGTGCGTTCCTTTAAAAACGCCTGTACGGATTTTTTTCAAACTCGCCATGTTAACTTCCTATTAAATATCCTTTTGTATGTAATTATTGTTTTTAGGTCAATAATTGAGTATGTTAAGTTTTGGTAAAAGTTGGTATCTCAAAAACGGCTCTAGCGTATTCTTGAAAATTTTTTCTTTAAGATTCCAATTTAGATAACCAATTTAGATAACATTTCCAATTTAGATAACCTTTCTCAAGTATTACGTGCTTATTACAGGAATATTAACGGTCATCCTGATTAGGTAGTTCAGTTTTAGATCTCGGAAATTCGTGTTTAAAAAAATAACTATCTATTTTTTTCCCCTTATTTTTTAACTCGCTATGCAAACTCTGTTGTATGTGTCTTTATACGTGTATCAAGTTTCTCTTACTCGAAAATCTCAAAAAATGCAAGTAATATCTACAAAAAATTGTACATATTACGTGTAATAGTGGGTAATGGAAGTCGTGTGGTTGTTTCACACCAGATTCTGTAATAGTATATATTGTACGAATATTGTTTCATATTATTGATTTCTCCTTTAATATACATTATTAAAATAATAATCAATTATGGAAAAAATTAAATATATTTGCGAAATGAACAAATAAATAATAATTAAAGCTATTATGACGTCAATTTTATCAAAAACATTTTCATGTCATAGGTTTATTTTTCAATATTTTTTATTCATGAGTAAAGAAATGTTTCTTTTTATGAAATAAATAAATAAATAAATAAATAGCATTAAGTAAAAATTGCCAACATTTAACAACTAATTAAAAAAAATAATTGTAAAATTATATTTTGACTTTCCAGCACGGAGTAAAAAGAATAATATTACTCCGTGCTTTCCAGTTAATAATATTGCCTGACTATAACATATAAACTGATATATTTCTTGATTTTTTACATATCAATCCATCTTTAACTAAAATTTGTTCATCAGTGCGAAGCCGGACGGGTCAGCTAGTATGTAATAAAGAGCTGTGTTCTACTGAAACATTTTCAAGCATTACGGCATTTAAAACTACTATTTGCACATCTTAAAGCTTTATAGCATTAAAAAGAATCCTAATTGTGGCGCTGCAATTGAAGAAAAAAATAATCTGGTTTGCATCAGCTGATGCATTCAGCGGGTAAGGAGGAGATGACTGAGTAACATTCTTTTAGTTACAAGGGTTGATTGTTAAAAAAAAAAAAATGGTAATTTTGTAACTGTTTTACAAAAACTTAGCTGACCTGAAGAAAAATGGGCGACAGATCATTAGCGATTAGCTACGGTCTGCAGTTGATTTGTCACTGTTAATCAGTTACACACAGAAAAATTATGGGAACTACGCATTGAATAATATGCTTTACACTATTAAACAGTATCTAACAAATAACGAAAATGTCTGTAATGCAATAAAAAATACGTTTGAATTAAAATCTGTAGCTCGTTTGTATTTTGATGCGTTTTTGTGACCTAGCGTTATTTTATTTTATTTTATTTTATTTTATTTTATTTTATTTTTATTAATTTCTTGATTAATTTCTTTTATTTATTATTATAATTATTATTATTATTATTGTAGAATATTTGCGTATATCCTTTGAATTATATATATACAAATTTTTGACTCAATCGGCATTTTAGTTACAGCTACAAAGTGCTCTTAATCAGCCAAGTTTAATTTCAAACATACTGTTTTAAGTTACATTGAAAAACTATGGGTAAATGCTGACTCGCTTCCCGAATGTTCTTAAGACATTACAAAAAAAAATAAATAAATAAATAAATAAATAAATAAAATAAAATAAAATAAAATAATTCTTTTACAAATCTAAAAAAATCGTTCAAAATTAAGTACATAAAATCCTCGGTTTAGCGACTTTTTTAGTTTGCCATAGATATGAGGAACTTAATTAAGCAGGAAAATTTTAGACCTCGTTTTTTTTTTTTTTTTTTTTTTTTTTTAGCGTTTTACATGTTTTCAAATTTGAGGATCCAAAAGTAACAAAATTCATGTGGTGTCCACCTGTAGGGTATCTGTTTGTATGCTAATGTGTTTTTGTGTTAGTTTGTTAGTTTGTGTACACGATATCTCAAGAACAAATCGCCGTAAAGGCATCGGTCTACTTTTAAAATAGCACTTATGATACTGTCATAATCAATAACTATTAATTTTCTCTATTCATTATACATTAATATCACTATCAATTAGCAACATTCTACGTTAAAATTTTTGCAAGTTATTCAAATTTTACGTTTTTCTTAACATAGGAGTGTGAAGGTGTTCACATATATTTGGTTAAATTTCAATTGAATTTTTAAATAAAATAAAATCTAATGATAAATTAATGCATTATTGCAATAAAAAAAAATAATTAAATTGCAAGTGAGATATTATATTCACATAATTAGTTCTCAGGCATTTGAAGAAAGAATTGCTTTTAAATGTCATAAAAAATTACACAATTTTAATTATACATACGACCTACACTATATATTAACATAAAATGATAACAGACATCATTCAGTGATCTAAATTTATATGGTTTTATATCTAGATCGTAAATAGAACGTGTATTCTTTTAAATAGAAAAGTACTTTATTTTATAGGATAAAAAGAAAATAAAAAAATAATATCTAACGTAATTCTGACGTTAAACATAATTATAAAAAAAAAAGTGTTCTCAAATATTCCTAAACAAGAAAACTCATTGTCAGAATTAATATATTTCAACACCGGATGTAATTTATTTGAAATTACGCAATATTAATGATTTCAGTTCATAACGGTCATTTCTTTAGTCAATCTGACGCTTGGCATAATAACAACGTACTTCAGGGTTAATACATTTCATAACCGTCGTTTATAATTAAAAAATTAACATTGATTTATTCTTAAAAACAAAGAACTGCAATTGGCGTGCATTTTGGCGAAAATAATGATAATGCAAACAGATGACTTCCCTTCCGGGCTGATCTTCCCGTGTCATCGAAAATGCGGACCCACAGATTTACCTTAAAGCTTACTCTAACATAAAAGATAATCAAAATGAGAGATATCAATACTTTCACAGACATGATAAATTAAGACCAGTTGCTGTGCATGACATAGTTTATTTAAAATCTGTTGATAAATTTAAACCAAAATACACAGGACCTTTTATAGTTCTACAAAAACACTCACCGGTTTCATTTACCATTAAAAGACTACAAGCACCTGATAGATTGTCATTTCGAGTCCATATTGACAGACTTATTATTGCACCACCTAGATACAGCCACTTACTTGATGAAGCAAGTCCTAATAGAAATGTTAATTATAATTCAAGACAAGGCCACAATTATAATCTAAGAAACAGGAATTAATTTTTAAAATTATATTATGTAATGTTTTACTAAACTTATGCATTATATGAAGAGTACTCGATGCATGAGTTCCTTTTTTTTTTTTTTTTTTTTTTTTGTTCTGTCATTCATTGTATACAGGCAATTGGCTGGACCAAACATATCAATCCTGTATATACTTCTTTTTTTTTTCTTGTCTTTTTATAACAATGGATGACACAACACTATGTGAAATATTACATAATTTTCTCTTTTCTAGTTCTTATTATTACAGTTTTCTTAACATCAAATTTAACAAAATTTATTATAATTCTGTTTAAAAAAAAAAAAAAAATCTTGTTTAATAATATTTACATTTTGATAGATATTAATATGTCATGATGTAACAGATGATTACAATACTGTTTGTTTACATACTATATGCAAAAACTTTTCAATAGTGCAATGACTTAAAGTTAAAACTCAAAATTTTAATATGTGGCAATTACCCTATTATTATTGTTGTGCTATGTTATTTTTAAAATGCTTCATTGGGTTTAGTGAGTTGTTTTGGTGATCTTTATCTCATCACACTAAATTTTGATAGTACTAAGAATTTTAATTAAATATTTTTTTTTCATTTTTAATTTTACCCTCTATGTTAATGCTAACTCGTTCAAAATTTACCCGGGAGAGTAGCATTTCATTGTGATGAGACCCCCACACTTCTTTTGAAAATTGTTTAATACAATTCAATTAGATATATATGTACCCAGTTTTGCGAAGTGTCCCTACAGAAGTCTTTGATTTGATGGGGGACGGAGGCCTGTCCCTAACAGGTCAGGTCTTTATACACGCCCTATCCCGCTAGGACAATGGCCTTAAGCCAAAGTCGTTATACTTGTTGCTTCATACAAGATTTAGGGGAGATATTTTTTTTGACTGTCCAATGGACGTCGTTTTTGAAACTCTCCTGTGTGGAATTGCACGAACACTTTTTTTTTCATTTTAGTGATATTTTCTCTTATTTGTATATACATTATATATATATTTTTTCATTTTGTGTTCATTTTTTTAATTTACTTGTACTCGTGTTTTATTTTTTCTTTTTGTTTTACATTGATGTTATTTGATATGTTGCAGTATTATATGCATATTGAATATTGTTTACAGTGTAGAAAGTAATGTGATATAACTTTAAAGCATAACATCATCATTCCATACATATATAAGAACATTGTAAAGAAAAACTTTTTTTTGCAAAAAAAAAAAAAAAAAAAGTGAACAGTTATCACTTTGAAAGCTTTCTTGACAAGAAATATGTAAGAGAAATCTGGATGTAGACTGTAAAAAACAGAACTCTATTAAAATGTGGTGCCCACAATGATATTCGGAATGATAAAGTCGTCATATACCAATGTGTTTCATGGTGAAACAGATTTGTAATGTGCATACATATAGTTATAATTGAATGTTTCATTGATATAGAATTTTTTGGTTTGTTTATGCAGGTTTATATATACTTTTTTTTAAAAAAGGACATTTTTCATTATGTTTATATGACATACTAGGGAGTGAGAGAGATTTTTTTAAAATTTTTTTTCTGGGTCGCCGGGAGAAATATGTGAAGGTGTTCACATATATTTGGTTAAATTTTTATTGAATTTTTAAATAAAATAAAATCTAATGATAAATTAATGCATTATTTCAATAAAAAAATAATTAAATTTCAAGTGAGATATTATATTCACATAATTTTTTCTCAGGCATTTGAAGAAAGAATTGCTTTTAAATGTCATCACAAATTACACAATTTTAATTATACATACAACCTACATTATATATTAACATAAAATGATAACAGACATCATTCAGTGATCTAAATTTATATTATTTTATAGGATAAAAAGAAAATAAAAAAATAATATCTAACGAAATTCTGACATTAAACATAATTATAAAAAAAAAGTGTTCTCAAATATTCTTAAACAAGAATACTCATTGTCAGAATTAATTTATTTCAACACCGGATGTAATTTATTTGAAATTACGCAATATTAATGATTTTAGTTCATAACGGTCATTTCTTTAGTCAATCTGACGCTTGGCATAATAACAACGTACTTCAGGATTAATACATTTCATAACCGTCGTTTATAATTCAAAAATTAACATTGATTTATTCTTAAAAACAAAGAATTGCAATTGGCGTGCATTTTGGCGAAAATAATGATAATGCAAACAGATGACTTCCCTTGCGGGCTGATCTTCCCGTGTCATCGAAAATGCGGACCCACAGTTTTGCTCTTTTTCTGAGACAGAAAAGACGTATTTTTATTTCGCCCTCTCTCTCTCTCTCTCCCTCCCTCGCTACCCGAGAATATTTTTTAGGATTGTATTCCTGAAATAATAATTTTTAAGTATGAACCTGGATTTTATTATCATGTGACTTTTTTTAACAAGATATTAATAAAGACAATATTTGATTTCTCAAGACTTTGGTTCTTTTTGTTTGTTGTGCGACGCAGTGTACGGGAGATCATGGTGAAGAGAAAAAATACTTCTAAGCAGACGGATTTCAACCCCACAAGGAGGATAAGGCGAAATTTCACGTAAACATGCATTAGAAGAAATATTTTTATTGTAAAGATATCAGACTTGTTTCATAATATCGGATATGATGGTGGCAGGAATATAATAAATTATGAAATTCTACTTTAAAAATTTTGTAAACTATTCGAAATTTACGACTTTCTAAAGATGGCATAATAGGGCAAAATTTGAAGGATTTTTTCATCACAAAAATTATCATTCATGAATGTGGTTTGAACATCATTCATTACGAATATTTAAATTTGAATATTTCGTAAGTTTTTCGAATTTTAAGATTTTCTTAACATAGCAGAATAGAGCAATATTTCACAAAAACTGAAAATAGTATGGCATAGCATGAAAATTAAAATACGAACTGACCGCAATAAAATTAATTAACCGTTTAGTATAAGTTAGATGTATCGATCTGAAAAGTTTATAGCATATTAGGTTGGGCCTTTTAGTCTGTCACCATGTCAAACGATCGGTCAGATTCATTTCTCTTAACATGAATCGTGCAGATAAACATTGTAGTAGAAATTTATAACAAATATATAATGGGAAACTTAGCAGAGTCCACCTATGCCATTTAGTTTTATTATTATAAAAGCTTTTTAAACATTAACAGCGGAGTGTTACAACCTTAATAGAATATACATTATAATTCATATTTAAATATATAATTCATTTTCAAATAGCAAGTTAAATATCGAAACATGTATACATCTATATAAATAAAGCAAAGATTTTGTCGACGGAACACATCCGGACGGACCACTCCTATTTTTGATTGGTCTAGATTTAGCTACTTTGATGATGAAAGCCGGCCATTTTTTTAGTAAAAATTGATAATTTTTTTGAAAAGATACTGCATGGATGTTATACTTTTTTGAACGAACTCTAAAAACTGTTCATTTTTTGTGAGAACACTATATCCTTTTCCGAACCGAAATATCTTTACCTTAAATATTGCATTATTCTGTATTTTTACTTTATATTATTACCCTATGACACTGAAAATATTATATTATTACCCTATGACACTGAAAAAAATAATAAAAAAAATTTGTTTTCCTTCTGGAACGTAGAGGGTACCCGAATGATCGTGCGAGTTGGGGTTTTTCTGTGATATCATCATCTGCGGAATTTAAAGAGTTAAACATTTTCTGGATCTAAGTTGATAGAAGAAGTAAACTATATTGAACTCAAATTGTTAGAAATATGGAAATTCATTGACGTATTATTCGTATGTAGACTAATATTTGCTTACAATCAAAATCTTTAAAACTCTTTAGGGTTTTTGATGAACTTAAGTACATGTTGCATTTTTCACACATGTTTTTGAACTGCTTTTGAAGTTTTCAAATCTGCATTTTCAAGGTCTCGAAATATCATGACCACGTGGGAAATGTCCATGTCCATTGTTCATACATATCGTATCTTTTGTCCTGGCATGACGTGTTTTGGCAGAGGAATTATAATATTTGGATCCTTTTACCAGAGGAATTACAGCATCAACAATTTTACCATCATTTATAATGATTCTGTTAGAATGTGGAGATGCTACTAAAGCTTCTTCTACATCTAATTTGAATTTTAAAAGATCATTTTATTTCTTGGGGGGCCTTTTGTTATCATGTAACGCCCAAGTTGCACAATCGTGCGGGACAGGAATATTTAAGTCCTACAAACAACATAAATTGTGTATAATTAAAATTTTTTATTATTTTGAAGTTTTTTACAAATTGATCTAAAAGTTTGCATCCAAGCAATTAGAAAGATATTGATAATTACCTTTTTACGATAGATAAAAGATGAACTATATTCTTTGTCCATGTAAACAAAGCTAAACTTGCCGGTTGAAATAATTTTTTTGAAAAGTTCAGAAATATTTGAATAGATTTTATTTTATATTTTTTCATTTCCTTTTAATTTATCATTTATAAAATGATATAAAAAATACAAGAATTTCTTCTATTATCGTTTCGTATAACAGCGTAATTTACTTTTAAACGTACACAAAAGTTTAATCATATATTCTCAATATAAAGATTTTACTTTAAAATTTGCATATGGAATTTGGCATAATTTTAATCGACGGATGCTAACGAATTCTTGTGGAATTTCACACATTGTGGATGACAGCAACGTCACCTGTTGGTCGATAAACACTTAAAATCGCTTAGGTTTTCATACTGACCCTTTCATACACCAAGTTTTCTGCAGTTATATACAGTCGGTAACAAAAGTGTCCGAACACTAGCAAAAATTCCTATGTAAAAAAAATATACTTCATACGGTTTTGTTAAATAAATCCTTGCCGAATCCTCTTCTTAGTCAGTCAAAGAACATGATTCGATAAGGATTTATTTAACAGAACCGTATGAAGTGTACTTTTTTTACATAGGAATTTTTGCTAGTGTTCGGACACTTTTGTTACCGACTGTACAATAGAACTAAAATACAGCCTTCATATTCACGAGGTAAACTGCCGCGCTGTTGCGCCGCCCTTCGGCTGATATGAGGGAGAAACAATCACCTAGTAATAAAAAAGACCATTCTCTTTTACCATTTTTTTTTTATTTAAAGAAAATAGTAACAAATAAAATAAAATAAGAAGAAATGTCACAATATGTAAAGAGCTTTCATAATGCAATATCGCATAAAAAACACTACTCGTAAATTCCGTATTATATTTAAAATTCTTTCAAATGTTACGATGTTATATATATATATATATATATATATATATATATCTGACCTGAAATACGCTTGTTTTTATTGATTTAGAAGTGGAATTTTAAAGGAGACTCTACAGAAATGTATATTGAAATCCATTTGGGAACTTTGGAAGAATCTGGAATACCACAATGTACTATCTTTCATGGGAAAATAATATATAATATATATATTTCGTTACTCTTTTTATAAGGGGAAAAAAAACTAATAAATTGATATTTAAGTAAGGCAATAAAATATATTTTTATAAAACATAAAAATGTTAAATATATTTTTCAATCCTATAAACATATTCTACAAACTGATTTTGTATCGTATTAAAATAATAAATAGAAAAGAGCATTTTCTGTGTCAGTATGTTCATTTCCATTTATATGAATTCAAAGATTACATTCTTTTTACATTGGACAAAGAATTTAAAAATGAGCGCACTACACAAAACTACATTAATAATTAATAATCCATTTCTTAACCCCCAAATGCCGTGAGTTGCCTTTCGGTAACACACCAAATTTCGTCTTCTAAAATACTATTAGAATACCATTGAAGCTCTAATGCTTATGTGTCTAATAAATTACATACTGATAGTATTATTAAATTAGTTCTCAGCATGTAGATGGCAACACTTGTTTAAGAATAAAGATAAGTTTATTTTTACAAACTCTTATCCATATAAGGAAAGTATTGTTTTAAGGTCAAAATTTTGAAATTGAGTTTTTGTTATAATTATACGTTTCGGGGTTATCTAAATCCAAAAATCATGTTTTTAGCAGTTAGTCTGTGTGTGTCTGTGAATGTGTCTGTTTGAGTGTTTGTCTGTTATCAGCATGTCTAAAGAACAAATAACAGCAGAAATCCGAATCTGGCCCCCATCTTGCCCCATCACCCACCGTTTTATTGATCCGCCCCCTCCACCATTTTTATCATTGTTTGGTAATTTTATACGCATCAGCTTGATTTTGGTAGGAACGATGATTATTTTAACCGTTAAATGTCTTCTAACTTGAGGAGCTACAGAGGTAAAAAGTTCTAAAACAGGAACATTTGTAGTAAGGAGGCTATTTGAGGGGAATTGTGCGCAGAAAAAAAAAAAAAAGAAAAGAAAAGAAAAAGAAATCAATAAAAACAATCAGTTTCTGTGTTTTTTTTTTTTTTTTTTTTTTTTTTTTTTTTTTTCCGAAATATTTTTCTCTTATTTTTTATATATTCCCGCTTCCAGTTTGCCATTTTCTTACCAAAACACCCCAAATAATAAAAATTGTACAGTGAATTTTTTTTCAAAATGTTGCTGAGTGGAATAAAGGTCTCAAAGCCCTCGCAAGAAAGTTTGACTGATTCACTGTACGACGTTTGCTTTCAGTAACTCCCACGTTAAATGTAAAATCTCCTGCTTTGACACGTGTTCAAGGTCATTTCTCTTATTATTGTAGTCGTCAGTCGTTATCTACTTTTAGCACACGTTTTGTGATAAGAGGGTGAACTTTATGGTGTTCTCGACGGTGGTGATATTGTGTGGTGGTCAAAGGAAGATACACGTGTCAAAGGACTGTTCATCTTACTGTTCATGTTTTACTGCCCAAAACATTTAACGTTGGGGTTATTGAAAGCAAACGTCGTACAGTGAATCAGTCAAACTTTCTTGTGAGGGCTTTGAGACCTTTACTCCACTCACCAGAACTTTGAAAAAAATTTCGCTATAAAATTTTTATTATTTGGGGTATTTTGGTAAGAAAATGGCAAACTAGAAGCTGGAATATGTAAAAAAATAAGAGAAATATCGCGAAAAAAAAAAAAAAAAAAAAAAAAAAAACTGATTGTTTTCATTGATTTTTTTGTTGTTGTTGTTTGTTTGTTTTCTGGGCACAAATCCCTTCAAATATTCTTTTACTACAAATGTTCGCGTTTTAGAACTTTGTACCCCTGTAGCCCCTCAGGTTAGAAGACATTTAACGGTTAAAACAATCATTGTTCCTCTCCAAATCAAACTGTTGTGTATGAAATTAATAAACAATGATAAAAATGGGGGAAGGGGCATACCAAAAAAAGTTGGCTGATGGGGCAAAATGGGGGCTAGATTCGGGTTCAGGAGGTCATTTTACATAAGAATTTACAAGAATGATATCAGATATCGATTTATTTATTTATTTATTTTCTAGAATAGTATTATTAGATTTAAAGATATTACGTTGCAAAGTTTCACAATGCGATATCATTCAATTACTTTTGATGAAATCCGGCCATTTTTTTTAGTAAAAACTGGTGAATATTTTAAAAAGATACTGCACAGGTGTTATAAATTTTTAAATGAGCTCTAAAAACTGTTCATTTTTTGAGCGGACACTATATACATCAAGTTATTTGATTTAAAGTTATTACGTTGCAAAGTTACACAACGCGATATTATTCGATTGCTTTTATCTTCAAATAAGAGTCTAATTTTAAACAACAAACTGTCTAATATTAAAGAAAAATGAATAACTTTTTAAAAATTATCAATTTTGAAACTCTAAGAGCATTTTTTTTTTAAATTTTTTTTATTAAGTTACAGCTTACTTATTTCCCATACATAATTCATTAAATTTGTAAACATTTGTTGATTCATTCTTTGGAATCCTTCACATAAGATCATAGAGCATTGTTGCAAAACGAGTGCAAGACGGAAGCAATATTTTATTTTATTTTATTTTTAATATGTTATTTTGACTTTTTAACCTTAAAAGGGATTTTTAATTATGGTACAAAGCCCAAAATGTGATATAAAATTAAATATTGATTTAATTCTTTTGAAAATTCATTTAAATTTAGTGACCAGCGAAGCGGGCGTAGCCTGCTAGTTGGTAAATAAAGCTGACATTTCTTTTCTTTTTTCTTTTTCTTTTTTAATAATATCTAATATGATTGTTAAATAATACCACTTCTTCATTAATTAAACTTATATTCCACACATAAAATGTTTTCATTAAATTAGTTAATTTATTTTCGAACATTGTAAATTAATTTCAGGGGCTAAACTTAAAATTTTCTAAATAATTTTTATTATCATGTTAATTAATTACATGAAAGAGTATTGTTAAAACTTTGAAAGCTAATGTTTATTTCATAATAAATCTTTTCTAAATAATTACCACTTTAGCTTAAACTTAATACCTAAACGACTCTTTTAAAAAAGCTGTCGTTAGATTACTGACATGTCGGTGTCATAAATCATCATTTACGCTCCCTGAATGCAGACTTTACCATTTTATTCTCAGAATTTTTATTTTTACTGACTTTAGTATTTCAATATGCATAGTTTTAAAAATGTCTACTGATTTATTAACGTTTATTGAGTAATCGGACAGTTTTAATTTAAGTAAATATTTATATATAATTATATTTTACGCGTAGTTAGAAACAAAAATAAATTGGAAATAAATAAATCACATACAGTCGGCAGTAAAAGTCTCCGGTCACTAGCAGAAACTCTATGTAAAAAAAGTACACTTAATACAGTTTTGTTAAATAAATCTTTGTCGAATCCTGTTCTTAGTTAGTCTAAGAACATGATTCGACAAGGATTTATTTTGCAAAACAGTATTAAGTGTACTTTTTTATAGAGGAATTTTTGCTAGTGCTCGGATACTTTTGCTGCCGACTGTAGATACAAAGCCATTACACAGGTAAAAGAGGGAAAATTGCATAACACAACTTATCATCCAGCAGTAAATGAAATTTCAGCATTTTCCGCTGTCTAAAATCCGCGAAAGTGTTCGTATTCTATCATCTGTAAATAATTTTAAAATGCCTTCAAATTAATATATTTTATTTAAGTTAAATACGGAAATTTTCGTGTTAAAGATGATATAAATTTCACGTCTGGTTTGTGTACAGAGGCACGAAAATTAATTTCAGTACATTACTTTCTATGAAGAGTATTTCTATAAAGCGTATTTAAATACCCTTATGTTGCACAAGACATAAAGAAAAAACATGCATGATTCATCTCTACAAAACCATATTTTGTATATAATACGGTATAACATAATTAGGATTAAGGTATACATGACTGCAAAAATTAGATATTAAAAGATATCCAATTAGATATTAAAAGATATGATTGAAAATTTCTTGAAAGTGAAATTTCAGTTGTGGTATGCGTTTTCGAATGATATTAAAAAATAAAAATTGACCTCAACTTGTCAATCTGTCTGTCTTTTCGTCTATCTGATCTCTCGCCTATCTGTCTTTCAGTTAATATTTTTAGAAAGCTTTGAAACTTATTTATGTTAGTCAGGTTTATTATGGCATGCTTTCTATTGAAAATTGTATAATCTTGTTTGTATAAAGAAATATGCAAAAGCTTTTCCATGTATTAGGGTGTGTGCTAGGGGTGGTTTAAAGTATATTTCAATATCTTTATACTGAACACACCATAGAAAAGTTATTTCCAATTTTAAAATTTACAAAAAAAAAAAAAAAAAAAATTCTGAAAATTAAGGTATGATTAGGGTGATTGACTTGTCTACAGTTTACTGGGTTTCACAAAGTTGTTCAGATATATTATGGAATATAAATCAAAATTGATGGATTGAAACTTTCAGTGATATGAGAAGACTTTGTAATAAAATATATAGAGGTTATGAAAATATTTATATATAGAGAGGGTATGCGAAATTCATATGATATGCTGGGCAACTGAATAAATCTCTCTTCTTTTTAACATAAAGAAAAAAATAAAAATAAGAATTTAATCAAAATTAATTAAAAATTAATTAAAAACAAAAGATGCTATTTCGAAAATAAAATAACAGTGCCTGTCGCTTATTAAAATCACATTCGTTCTGAGCCAAATTGATGTTATTAAGTGACTGATTTTTATATCCGGCGATCATTCTTGCACAGAAGAAAAAAGTATTATGCTTCTCTTAATTTAGAAAGAAATTTTATAAGGTAACGTACAATGGAATAAATAATCAATATTAATTAATTTTTTGAAGGATAATTAATTTTTTCCCCCTTCAATATAAGTAAATTAACCGCATTCTAAGTTTCTATGTGCTTACGTTTGAGGGGAATCCTTATTAGTTTTCTCTAAGGGGTACATACAAATGAAACACTTCCAGTTGCAAAGCCGTTTGCAGGCGTTCCAAATGTATGACTGCAGTCGGCAGCAAAAGTATCCGAGCACTGGCAAAAATTCCTATGTGAAAAAAGCACACTTAACACTGTTTTGTTAAATAAATCCTTGTCAAATTTTGTTCTTAGACTGACTATGAACAGGATTCGACAAGGATTTATTTAACAAATCTGCATTAAGTTTACTTTTTTTACATATGAATTTTCGCTAGTGCTCTGTTACTTTTGCTGCCGACTGTATTTGCAAAAATCTTGCAAAATTTACGTCATCGAAATTGTAAGCGTTCCGTTTGTATGTAACCCTAAGTTTACGCTTTTCTTTTAAATTTAAAATCTTTCCATTTAAACCACTTGAAACAACTAAACTTAGGAAACCACCACCCATAGTTATTTCAGAATAACAACTAGAAATTTTCTTTTAATAATTATATATATATATATATATATATATGTGTGTATCACTTGCGAATCATATCAACTTTGTAACTTATTGCCAAGTTTTGGAGATTACATTCTTTGAAATATTTATTGAGATAAGTGATGGGGCGTGTTTAATTCGTAACTGTACTGCATGTGTAGAATTTTCGATAAAGAGGGATTACTCTGCTTTAATTTTCTTCTTTATTTAAAAAATAAAAACAATCGCAATGTTAGAAAAAGAAAGCTTGCATAAATTTTACTTTTGCTGCTGAAGATATTTTTTTGAGTTTATTAAACGGCGATGCTGATTTTACTAATCGGTAGTTTTAAAAGTATTTTGTATTTATTTGACTCCGGTCCTGGCCAGATTAAGCGGCTGATTTTATTAACCAGGGAATTTATTAAGCGGCGGTTACTGCACAGTGAATGTTAAACGATGTATCGAGTAATTACAATTGGAAAGTGTTTATAATTTATGCGATTTGCATGATTTCATTTTGATTTACAAATTTCACCAACATCTATAACTTCAATAACAACAAATACGACGTGTTGGTGCCCAACGCCCCCAAAATATTCTTTTTCAATTTTAACCTATTTTCTATCATCCCAATGAGCTTATTTTTTGCATACATGTAGAACCAATATGGCAATACAAGTTCAATCAGCACCGAACCGAGGTAGTAGAGGAGGAGGGAAGGCCGATGGACTGCTTAACAAACTCCAGATCAAAATTTATTCTAGAATTTAAAAGACTTCTTATTGTCCGATTGAGCTAAAGTTTTGCGTACATATATTTAGCGCATTTACTTAATTGAAGTTTCTTGATACACTGTGAATATTGAAGCTTCACTGGAATAAGAGGAAATCGCAATGTGGCAGCGTCATCTGTTGGGTGATATAGGCCTATGATAAAGTTCTTAGTTGATCTAGAGCCGTTGATCGAACATGTTAGTACTACAGGTTCCATAATATATAATCTTAATACAGGTAAAAGAAAGGGAGATGCTGTGTAGGTGCTAAAGTCAATTTTAATATATCCCAAAATATTATTTGTAGTGACAAGATGCAATGTTATAATTAAAATCAAGTCATTAACAGGTTGTACAGAAGATTCTCAGGGATGTGCTATAAAAGAGAGGTGAGAGAGAGGCAACTTTTTAAACGTCTAAGTTGTTCAGGTGATGCACGGTGAAAGTGAAGGGACAGCAAAGCGCGTGCATGATTTTCACAGCCAAAGTTGGAAACCCAGCGAAATACATGCCAAATGATCGCCAAACTTATTTCTTTGTTCTTACTATTAAAATCATGTAAACTTTTAAATTTTGAGAGGTCGTGTGAATTGTACTAACTTAATTCTTGGCAAGCTCTAATACAGCCAAATGGATGGGGGTGATTTATGATATTACGACACAGGATATAATAATTACATCTAAATTTCATTGCGCAATTTTAAAGAATTATTGCATCAGAAAATATTCTGAGATGGGAAAACCTTTTTTATTAAAACTGAGAATAAATTTTATTAGCTTTATTTAATGTAGTAAATTTTAAGTTAAAATTTTATTTTAAAGGATAAATTATCAATAAAGAGTTACATCTACATTTTGAAAAAATGAAATTTTAATTTATGGGTTATATTTATAATTCCAAAATGATTGAAATTTTAATTTATAAAAGCTGTATTTTAAAATGGTTTACATGATTTAATCTATATCACAATTAATCTTTTTCTCCTATGAATTGAAATGTAAAATACTTTAGCATTCGCAAATAAAATTTGAAATAAAATTAACTTTGAAAGGAAAATTTTCTAATGAAAAATGAAAGAATTTAATTATTCAGATTTTAAAGAAATAGACTAAAAAATGAATGTATGTGTGGAAACGTCTCCTCAAGGCCAAAAGCTAATCAGAACCAATTCAATCAAAGGACCAACCAATATCAAGTTCAGTCAAATAAAGTCAACCTATTTGTGATGTACAATGTTTGTAAAGTTTTTCTAATTCAGAAATATAGAAAGTTTCTAAAAAGGGTCAATAAAAACTGAGATATAGCCTTCCCCTTTAACGAAAAACTGCAGCATAGCAGTACCATCATTCAACCAATATGCACCCAAAATTAATGGACATAGTATTTTATAATGGGATTCTGAAATATATCAAGTTTTCTTCAATTATACACAAAATAAGCTGAGATATATCCTTCCTTTAAATTAAATAAATCGCACTATAGCAACCGAGCAATTTGTAACAAAAGTTGATAGTCATGGATTTTTGTAAAGCTTCAATTACATATAAATTTATATGAATTTCTGTGCAGAAGTTCTTGAGGTATAAAATTTTGTCATGCATGACTTTTTATAAAATCAATCAAATAAGTCAATCGTTCGAAACAAGTAAATACATCAAAATCCGGAAACTGAAATGTTTTACGAAACCAATACTTTGTTATATTTATATAGACATTTTTTTTTTCTTTTTTTTTTAATAAACATCCTTTGTAACTTTTGTTCGTATTTTTATTCAATAGATTTATCATTAATAAAGCGAATTTCAATGAATCTTTTTCTATTTCAGCTGTCAGCGATAATAGATATTTTCTCTTTTAGATTTACTACAAAGTAATCATATTGTTTGTAACACAAAGAATTTTCTTAAAGTAAGAATAAAGATAAAAGAAAGAAATTTGAAAGAATTCTTATCAAAAGCATCTGAAAGAGAAAAGAAGAATGTCAGTATCTCATTGTCATTTATTGATTTTAATTAGGTTGAATTGAGACTGAAATGTGCAGTGTACTTATATATATTTAATTAATTAGTTACTTTTATTTCTCTGAAAATAAAAACAAATATTAATACAAATATTTCCTATTTGTAAATCGACGTCGAAAAAAAAAAAAAAAAAAAAAAAAAACTTTAATATCGTCTTTTTTTTTTTTTTTGTACTTTCAAAAATAATAATTTGTTTCTCATTTAAATATATTAAAAGAATAAAAAAAAAAGTTATTTCGACAAAAAATACAACAAAAATAATTCAAAATATCCGATAATGCAGATTAATATTTTTGGGGTGGTGGTTAATTGTTATTGTTTACACCAGTTTATCGCTTCTCTTTTCGTATAAACTATAGAAAATTTCAATAGAAAATATCTCTTTTTATCTTTTATTTTTTAATTGAAAATATTTGATGGATAAGTTTTCAATAGAAAATAGCTGATGACTTTTGATGGATTTACACGTTTTGAGAGATTCAAAACCGTAGAAAAGTTACTTTGTGAGGCTATAAGTACGTCGCTCAATATTATTTTTATTACTTTCCGAACACTATAGTGAGGAAAGTATTGTAATTATGTGAAAAATCCGAATTGGAGATTTTGATGTTTCTATACGTTTCGAGGTCCCCTGAGTCCGTTTCCACTATTTTTACGATGATGTATGTATGTGTGTGTGTATTTGTGTGTGTATGTATGTGTGTATGTATGTGTGTGTGTATGTCTGTGAATGAACACGCTAGCGTCTAAACGCTTTGTTCGAATAAGCTAAAAGTTGGTACGTATATTGTAAGTCACCATAGTACGAACCCTATAGATTTTGGTGAATTTAACACTTACAGTTTTTTTACAGGGGCACAAAGAAAATTTCTTTATCATTATGGCCTATGGGGCCAAATTTTTAAAAGTATGATAGCGTCTAAACACCTTATTAATGTGAGCAGAATATTTGTACACATGTTATAGGTCACAGTTACACCATCTGTATAGATTTTGGTGAATTTAACACCTACAGTTTTTTTACAAGGACACAAAGAAAAATTCTTTATCATTATAGCCTATGGGACAAAATTTTTAAAAGTGTGATAGCATCTAAACGCCTCATTCAATTGAGCTGAAAATTTATATGAATATTATAAATCGCTGTTGCACTAAATATAAGCATTTTGGTGAATCTAGCATTTATAGGTTTTTACAGGGACACAACGAAAAATTCCTTATCATTATGATCTATGGGCCCAAAGTTCAGTAGCGTTAAATAAAACATCGTGTAATATATGGAGAAAAGTACTCAAACACTCTATTATGGTTTTCTCTCTTTTGTTTGTTTAGCAACTCCTCTATTTTGCTTTATCTACAAAACTGTTAATTACTCAATGTTCGGAAAGTCGAGTGGAGTCACTCCAGATTTTTAATATATACAGTACCTGCCGTTTATTAAAACACCATATTCAGCCTGGGCCAAAGTGATTTTATTAAGTGGCTGATTTTTATACCCGGCGAATGTTGCTGCACCCAAGAAAAAAATATTACTTTCCTGATTTTGGAAAGTAATTTTAAAACGTAACGAGTAATGGAATAAATCTAATAATATTAACTAATATTTAGAAGATTATTGAATATTTTTTCTTTACAAATAAGTAAATTCCACACATTCCCAATTCCGATGCGCTTTTCTTTGAGAAAAATCATCATTACTTTGCTTTGAAGTTCATGCTTTCCTTTTAAATTTAAAATGTTTTTGTTTAAATATCTT
>OZ005661.1:61370072-61402572 GCA_963930645.1 Salticus scenicus | reverse complement strand
TAAGAAAATATTAATTAAAATATCACAGCAGAAATTTTTACATTTGCTCCATAATAGCTTACGTAAGTTTATGTGTCTGTAATCTAAAATTAATATGTATGGATTACAGAACGTTTATTTTTATAGCTTATCTTTAAGGGGTTAATGTAATTTGTAAACGGTTAAAGTTATGTGTAGGAAAATATTGTTGAACCTTTTCACAATTTCCTTTTTTGTAAACACAGGTTTTTCAATTGATTTATACTTGTGTGTTAAGTGTATAAACTTTAGAATATATTTTCATATTTTCATATTTGCAAAACTGCTACACGCAAACTAATATACTCAAAGAGCTGTTATTTTTATACATAAGAGGATATTTCATAGTAATTTAAGCTATTTTTCCAGTGACATAAAATTATTTTTCATACGTATCATTTTCAGATTATATATTCTTGTATTTCTTTCAGAGAACTAATCAAAACTGTAACGAAGGTTATTTAAAATGTTTCTCTATAGTATCAGTTATTGTGTCTTACTATATATATACTTTTTATTATTATTACATTAAAGTAAGCTGAAATTTACTTTAAAGTAAGAATAAAAATTATTAATGTGAATCTACAGTAATAACAAAGTAATGTTTCAAAAAAAAAATATTAAATTTATATTTCATTATATAATTTTATATTAAATATTAATTTATTAGTGTTTTGTAGTTAATGATCCTTTTATAGTGGGGGAGGGGGGAAGACGTTAAAAGAAAAAACATTTTTTTTCTTTAATATAAAAAGATTCTTGCTTCTGTAATCGTTTTCATTCATTAAAGATATTATTTTCTCTTACCCATAAGGTAGAGAAAGTATTGTTTTTGGGTCAAATTTTCGAACGCGAGATTTTGTTATATTTACACGTTTTGAGGTCCCCTGAATACGAAAATCATGTTTTTAGCAAATGGTCTGTGTGTGTGTCTGTGTGTGTGTGTGTGTGTGTCTGTGTGTCTGTCTGTTATCAGCATATCTCAAAAACAAATTATGGCAGAAAGTTCAAACTTGGTATTCTAAATGTATATCATATAGGGATGCTACAGTAAGATTTTCGTTGAAATCAAGCAAATGGTTCGTGTACAGGGACAATCAAGAGAATTCTAATACATTACGTCTATGGGGGAAATTGCAGGTAAGTAGAGTTTAACGTCTATAGACTGCACTAAACCAAATGAAACGAATATATATTTTTTGTAACAGAGATAGTTAACTGGGAAAAAAAAATTGTGTATGTAGGAGCCTCGCCTCCCCCACTGGGGGGGAAGTCCCCCCTCGAGGGGAGTAAATTTTCATGATGGGTATCTTTCAAAAGAGCTCGCCAATACCTTTAAAACGAATGGTTGAACCATCGATCTGCGATAATTTAAACAAAGTTCTCGATTTTTTTTACTTTTAACGAAAAAAAAAAGAAAAACAGAAAAAAAATCGTATTTTTTTGAAGTGAAAACTTCTTTAGACACGTTGAGCACTTTTTGGTGAACAAAAATCATTGAATTCGCGCCATCGTGAGCAAGCGCTTTCCATCCTTGTATGATACAAATAATGTATCATACAAATAACTTGCTATTGTGAAGTTTTAATAATTATATACTGCATATTGTTTTAAAATCAGGTGCGGCTCTACACGACATCTCTCATCTCCGGGCACTGTCTCTATTGCAGTTAGACCTCACAAAACCGTGAGAAAGCCCAAAGCTGCCATTTTTCTCACGTTTTTACAATCTGGTGCAGCTCTACACGACTTCTCTCATCTCCGGACACTGTCTCTTAAAGATTGCAGCCGGAAACGTTGCTGTTAGACCTCACAAAACCGTGAGAAAGGCCAAAGCCGCCATTTTTCTCACGTTTTTACAATCGGGTGCGCCTCTACACGACTTCACTCATCTCCGGACACTGTCTCTTAAAGATTGCAGCCGGAAACGTTGCAGTTAGACTTCACAGAACCATGAGAAAGACCAAAGCCGCCATTTTTCTCACATTTTTAAAATCTGGTGCGGCTCTACACGACTTCTCTCATCTCCGGACACTGTCTCTTAAAGATTGCAGCCGGAAACATTCCAGTTAGACATCACAAAACCGTGATAAAGGCCAAAGCCTCCATATTTCTCACGTTTTTACAATCTGGTGCGGCTCTACACGACTTCTCTCATCTCCGGACACTGTCTCTATTCCAGTTAGACCTCACAAACCGTGAGAAAGGCCAAAGCCGCCATTTTTCTCACGTTTTTACAATCTGGTGCGACTCTACACGACTTCTCATATCCGGACACTGTCTCTATTGCAGTTAGCCCATTAAATAAAATTGTAATATATTTTTTGTAGTAGTAGTTTATATTAATGAATAAAAAAACACTTCATTTAAAAGTATTTCCTACATAATAAAAAATTTCCTGACGATTCAAGAAATACACACGTAATTGTTCACGTTTTCACTTCTGTCAGCACTCCCGAAGTGCAACTGTTTTTTTTTTTTTAATATTGAGAATAAAATGGACTTTTTTTTGGGTATTTAGTGTTATACTACCTCTCTAATATGGAAATCGTCTGCATTATCATAAAAGATAATTTTTTGAAATAATAATTTTAATAAATTATTTTTTAAAAACAGAATTATTTTTTAATAACCGAATAAAATTTTATATAAATCTAGGCGCATTTATGAAACGGGGGGTTGAGGGGGGCGGTAGCCCCCCTCACAAAGAATTAATTATCATATAAAACTCTTCCGAAGCCTAATTTGAATTGTTTAACATAGGTTTACATAACATCGTTATCTTACCTCTTAATCTCCAACCTGTATTTATAGTATTAAATTTCAGGGTAAGAGAAAGTCGTGTGAGTGACACACCAGATAATTTTTTATTAAATAAATTAACATTATGAATGGGTGACAGAAACAAATGCTGAATACAATAAGATAATTTACACCAATCAAATTTCCATTTAAATAGTAAAAACTGTCCAAAATTTGAGTTCACAATGCAAATAATTGAGAACTATACCTTAACCCTTTGTTGCATATTAATCACCTGGGAAACTTTAAAGGAAATTATTGTGTTTTTCCTATTTAAAATTGCCCCAGAAATCAGGGAAAAAAAATTTTCATCAAAATTGTGTTAATTTTAAAAGTTACAGTTTGCCCACTGTAGTGGACAGTATGCATATAGAAACTGGATATCTAAAATAGAAGTGGTGATGAAAATAATAAAGGCAGTCATTTTTTCATCGATACACAAATGAAATTTTTATTTTATGCATGAATATGTAGATTTTCTTGAGCATAACTCCATCTTATATCTTTGAGCACTATTTGGTATTTGTCTAGCCAAATGATCCATTCCATCTTACAGGACAGAGCTTGCTTTGAGTGAAATATTTTGTAGATTTTTACACTGACATTGGCCCTTGTTTACGCAAGTCTTTCTGTATCTAGTTCCTCAATTACTCTTGATACTGCTTGTATTAGTCCTCTGGCAATGGACATCTTGAAAAATCCTAGTTTCATAGAACTTTGTGGTATGACAGCTTTGTAAAGAAGCGAAGAATTTATCACGGTAACATTTATAAAATGAAATAATACCCTTTTGTACCACTACAATGCATAAACAAAAACAGTCTTACATTAGCCTATGTTCATAACGTCCACTGTAGTTGACAAAAAGAAAAATACATCAATTTTCATGAAAAATAGCATCTGGAAATAAGTGTTCTATTCAGACATATTCTAAAATGCCTAAAATTACTATTTCAAAATGCAAAATGTCAAAATAAAAAAGGTTTAGCACTTATATACAATGTTTACAATGAGAAATCACACTAACTTGGAAGTAGAAGTTGATGATATTTTCAAACTAGCAATGCAATCTGTAGTTTTATATTATGCTGCTACCTATGAGCAACAGTTGAAATCTTAAATAATACAGAAAGAATAAACATTGAAACCAAATCTGTAAAACCATTTGTGTGAAATGAAAAAAATTTAAACTTTTGACCACTACAGAGGACATCATGCAACAAAGGGTTAACAACACTGTGCATGTTGAATTCTAAAATCTTTATTTTTAGGTAAAAATGAACATAAATTTATTTTTTTCATATTTTAAAATAAGATATCAAAAGTTAATTAAATTTATAAACTCATGTTTGTAAAAATTTGCAACAGCAATAAGGAATTGTAAGAAATTAATGAAATTAAATGCACAGTCTACTAGTATTGATACAAATAAATGATTAAATTTTCAAAGCAAAATAAATTAAAATAAAATGAAGAAAAAATTAAAAAATATAAAATAAATATTAAGTTTCCGAAATCTGTATTTTGTGTAACCACCATGTGCTGTAATACAGGCTGCTATACGATGTGGCATAGAGTTAAACAGATGTTGAATGTCTGCCTGGGGTAGATCATTCCTCATTGTTTGTATGCATACCCAAAGTTAATCTGCAGAAGCTTAGGAAGAGGATCATGAGCAAAATTCCGACCAATAAAGTTCTACTGTTTGATTGGGGTAGAACATTCCGCATCGGTTTTATGCATACACATTGTTAATCTGCAGAAGCTGTAGAAATAGGATCATGAGCAAGATTCCAACCAACGAAATCTCACACATATTCAATAGGCGGAATATTCGGCGAATAATCAGGCCAAGGAAAATGTTGTATGGTTTCTGCTAAAAAAAAAAAAAGTCTTGAACACTCTTTGCAGCATGTGGGTGGGTATGCAGCATGTGGGTGGGTATGCAGCCTGTGGGTGGGTACCTATTGAAAGATAGCACTAGAATTTCCTTGAATAAAAGGGTCGACTTCAGTCTGCAGCACTTCACTAATATACCTGTCACTATTAAGATTACTCACAAATCGTAGCAGCTGCGATTGCCTATAATACGCAATTGCGCCCACGCTATAACGCCAAATGTTTATCCACTATGACGTTCGATAATGAACTCCGGAAGGTAATCTTCATTGGCATACCGTCTAATACATATACGGCCATCATGTTACGACAAATTAAAGTGGGATTCATCATAAAGTCTCACTTGTTGCATTCTGCCCACAAGTCTCTATGTCCATCAGCCCATTGTAGCCAAAGGTTTCAATGGTTTTGCATGAGGGAAATCCTGTATAAAGAAATTCTTGTACGCAGACCAGGAAGCAGCAGGCGTCCACAAGTTGAGGAAGCAGATAGTGATATATCTGTAGCAGTGGGCTAAAGGGCTGACAACTCTCTAGAAGAAGATGTACGGTCCGACAGCGCCATGCGGACCAATTGTCTGCCATCACGCGTTGACGTCATCTTTCGGCGATAACACATGGATTTCCAAGTTGTATAATTTTCGTCAGCCCACTGCTTCCAAACTTGCATCACTGTGCTGATGTTACGCCGCACACGAGCTGCTATTGCACAATAGGAAAATCCTCCTTCAGAAAAGCCAATCATTCTCCCCTGTCCAAACTCCATAAGTTCTTGAAATGTCACTCTCTTTCGTCGAAGAAACATTCTTACGTCTGACCATAACTTTTACTACTAGCAAATAACCATAGATTATTTTTTAACGTCCTGCTACAACTCTCTATTTATACTGTTTTAGCAGCAATTCAGAGGGCGCAACTCAGTCCACGCATGTGTGGTGACTCTGAAATTTTAATTATTTGCTTAACACACTATAATTTGTAATTGCTGAAACTTTCAGTTCAGTTGTATCATTATTTCATGGTGTTGCAATTTTCACAAACATGAGTGTAAATTAATAATTGCTGTTTGAAAAATGTAAAATACAAAATTCAAAAGATTCAAAAGAAAAACCAAAGATTTTTCAAATAAAATAAAGAACAAAATGTGTATAACTTAAACGTATGTGACTTAAACATTTGATAATTATACGATAAAACACATTTTTAAGAAGAAAAATTTAATAATTTCAACCACGAGTCATTTTGGTATATTATAGAAACTTATATACAAAGTAATCTTCTATTTTATTAAAGCCCGAATGAACTACTACGTCAGAAACGCCAAAGAAAAATATTGGAAATGCATACAGCTGTTTCGGTAGCCTAAAGCGTACCGTCTTCAGTGCAAAAAGGATTCTGAATCAGGAGAAGTGCTCGCATATATAGGAGAGTGGCCGGATTTACTTCAATAAGATTACGGGAAAGCTGGGGAGAGTGGCCAATAGGAATTTAGGAAAGTTAGCTGTGTAAACAGTAGAAAAATTAAGAAAATGTGGACTGAATATAAAATTTACAACAGTCAGACAAATAGTTGTATGACTATTATAAAATCTATTGTAAAATCTATTTGTCTGACTTTTGGAAATTTTATATTCAGTCCACATTTTCTTAATTTTTCTACTGTTTACACAGCTTCCAATTTGGGAGAGTGGCCAATTCCTATTGCCCACTCTCCCCACCTTTCCCGTAATCCTATTGGTTGAACTAAATACGGCCCCTCTCCTATATATACGAGCACTTCTCCTGATTCAGAATCCTTTTTGCACTGAAGACGGTACGCTTTAGGCTACCGAAATAGCTGTATGCATTTCCAATATTTTTCTTTGGCGTTTCTGACGTAGTACTTTATTCGGGCTTTAATATTTCAACGCGTAGTCTCCTGTTATTAATCTTCTATTTTGTCAGGTAATTTTAATATTATTCAGTCCCTCTGCTTCTGTGGCGATCTTTACCGATGGATCAAAGACCGATCAGGGTGTCGCTGCGGCATTCTGCGTTCATGCCTTCTGTGAGTTCGTCCATAGGTGGGCGGGCAGGCTCGGGGACCATAACACAGTTTTTCAGGCAGAAATTTTTGCCATTAAACAAGCCCTACTTTGGGTAATTGATAATCCTAATCATCAAGAAATAAGTATTTTTAGTGACAGTCTCTCGGGTCTGCTTGCTATTGCTCGCCATAGTAGCAGAAACCCACAGATTATAGAAATTAAAAATGTCTTAACTAACTTAAATTTAAAAGTCTCCCTGGCACACGTTTCTGCCCACAAGGGTATAGCCGGCAATGAACTTGCGGACTCTTTGGCAAAAGAAGCCACATAATTTCCAAATGTTAATTACTCCCTCCCCGCCCCTCCCTCTTTTGTCAATTCTCGAGTTAAACAAATATTGAATTTAAAATGGCAAGACCTGTGGAGAGAATCTGAAAAGGGCAGATATACTTTTAATTTAGTGCCACAGGCTAGCCCTAACACTTGAACCCTTACCCCATCCAATACGGCATTTTTAACCGGCCATGGTCCCTTTCCTTCTTACCTTCACAAGTTTCATCGTCGGCGTTCTCCCTTGTGTCCTTGCGACGAAGAGGGAACTCCTAGCCATTATTATTTTCATTGTCCCTTAACCAGAGATTTTCACTTAAGAAATCCATCCCCACGACCAAATAATTGGTTGGAAAATATAATTTCGCGCAAAATACTCAAAAATAAGTTAAATAAATTTTTTTCTTTTCTCATGGATTTAGTCAACCTATCTGATTAAGAATTTTAATATCAATAGAACTTGGTTGCCTGCTATGTTACTATTTAATGGAGTCTTCTTTATCCAACAATTATTGCTCCTTGTCGCGAGAGGAAGTCAATCCTGGCAATAATTTCCACCACATGCTTTTGCCCCTTGTCGCGATGGGATTTTATCCTGGCAACTCGCAGTAGAAACAGTATTTAGCACCTTGTTTCTTCAGACATTACTCAAATAGACTTTTCAAATATTTCAAACAAGAACTTTCATCTATCAAACCAATACTGCAGCTCTGAGTGCCAGTTGTCGTGTGAGGCATTAAGCCTGGCACATTTCAATCTTTTGTTTTTCCAAATCGTTTTGCATCAACGCCCTTTGTTGGTTTCGGACTAAGTCCTGGCGTTTTTGTAAACTTTTTTTTTTCTTTTTTTTCAATAAATTGAGAGATCGCCATATAAGCGCTCAAAATCGCTCCAAGAGTGATGAGCGGGGTCCCTCTCCTTGTTCAATATTATTCAGTATTCCACTATAGATAAACATTTGCTTAGAAAGCAATTTTAAATTTTTTTAAAGTTACTTGCATTTGGCGAGAAAATATGTTGGTTGTCAAATCGTATGGTGTTTTTGCCTTCTTCGAGCCAAACATTCAAAAGTATTATTATTATTATTATTTTAAGTTTACTGAGATTCCGCCGATAAATTTGACTGAACTTATATTACAAAAGTAAGTAATGTCAGTACATTAAAAAAAAATATGTATATATATTCTGAGTATACACTCTAAGAAGACTTTCCTTGTTATATCCATTCCTTAAATATTGTTTTAAAGTAAGAAATAATTATTAAAAAATGATTTTTATCGTCAACAACAAGTTACCAGATTTCATATTTCGCGCAAAATTAAACTAAGAAAACAAGTTTTTTTTTTTTTTTTTTTTTTTTTTTTGTAAGTGATAGACATTTTTTACAACTTTTTTAGTAAATAGAAATTTATATATATATGAATATACAGATGCAATAATCTATGAAAATAATATAAGTGTATCATTAAAAATATAAATAAAAGAAATAAATTCATCAATTATTCATTCAAAAAGACAAATTTGGCTAAAGCTTTTCATGAATTTGAATTTTACTTGATACATCGACAACATCATTCTGAATTTTCGCAAAATTTATTGTTTTTATAATTAATAATTGGTTTATTTATTTATTATTCAAACGCAGGCAAATTTTCAAG
Organism: Salticus scenicus; assembly: GCA_963930645.1. Taxonomy (NCBI): domain Eukaryota; kingdom Metazoa; phylum Arthropoda; class Arachnida; order Araneae; family Salticidae; genus Salticus; species Salticus scenicus. The sequence goes on along the minus strand of OZ005661.1, from coordinate 61,393,839 downwards.
GTTTAATTTAGGTTTGCTTCAGGGAGTTTGTTCTTATTTGTTTTATTTAAGTTTTAAAATAAATACTCCCTACTGATTTTTATGACATTTTTACATAAAAAGTAAACTAGTACTTTAATATGATATGAACATTACAATACTAATGGTTTGTTTGTCCTTTTTAAATATAATTTTAAATAATATATATCAATAACTTACAATTTTATTTAACTTATATTAATACGCATTATTTATTTTGTATAACATTTATTTAGTTACTCAGTACGATTCTTTTTGATGATAATTAACTGTTGTTTTGTATCCGTATTTAACAATGTTATAAAATTTATGAAAGCCCTTTCTTTTTCTTACGAAAAATATTTCATTTTATCCACTGTTTCTTCTACCTTTAAGGTATAAAAATAAATAATTTCTCTTTTCTTGTATTTCAAGAAGAAACCAGCTCAATTTTCTCTATAATTTAGTTACAGGAACTAAAGATAATGTTCTCTCTTATTAAATTTAGTTATTTATAGTAATAGGCATAGATGAAAGTTAATAGATGAAAGTCATAGATGAAAGTCATAATGATATTTTAAAATATTTTTATAATTATATCAGGCAAAATGAATTATTTTCTCTAGATGATTTCTATTAAATTAATAATTGTAATAGACTAATAAATATTAAATATTTTTTCTGCTTATTCTTTCCCAGGTTCCTAGTACACATAATGATGTATGTGGAGAAAAATATCAAATAGTTTACGTTTAATTTAAATAAAGGTACAGACAGATAACAAAGTTTTTCTTCGATTTCAACAAAAATAGCATCAATATTTTTCATAAAATTTGCATTAATTTATTTCAACAAATAAATATAGAAACACGGTTGTGTTTTAGAATGACCCTTTTTTAAATATGTTAAACAGATCAATAGATAATAAATAGTCAATAGATAGAAAATAAAGAAAAGTTTTTTAAAAGGTACATAAACATGATTACGATTTAAGCCTGAAAAAATTACTGCATGCCACGAGGGCTAAAAAAGTATTTTTTAACATTCCATTTTTCTTTCTCGATTTTATATATACAGAGTGTCTACAAAGTCTCTTTACAACATCAAAAAATCATAGAAAAGTCTTTTGATGAGGTATAAAAATGAAATTTCTTATAGATAATTAGTTGCTATTAAAGCTTTTATTAATTACTGTTTTGTGTATTTTAGATAACATTTTGAAGAACTGGAAACCTAAGATGTAAATGGCTACGTCTCAAGAAAAACCACTATATTTTTCTTGTTTTATAGAAGCAAAATCAGCTATTTAAACTAATAAAAACTATAGGACGATGTACGGAAAACAACCACTCTCCCGTCTGCGAATTCACAGTGACGCAAGTAATTTATGCACGCCGTGTCAGTACACTGTTAAAAATTTGGCCTTTTACTATGGTTTGGTAATTTTATGTTGAAGTTCAACCAAATATTGGTCTTATGTTAAAAAAAAAAAAAAAAAAAAGGAGCGAGACGGGGTTGAACTGAAGACCTCCTTGCGTCAAATAGAACACTCTGACACTGTGCCATGCTTTCTTGCCCATCAATTCTTTTTTGTAGATTTTGATAAAGGGACTAAATTATTTAGGGTCTTATCTTGGCCAATATGTGAGCTGTTGCACAAAATTTGCGCTTTACCTTATGTTTATGACAACGTTCTTTAATTTAAGCTTGGTTTGGATTCAATACGAATTTTACTGATTCACACTTCCCTTCTGAATGAATGTATGGTAGCCCCAAGTTCTCGTGTAAATTTAATTCAATCGCAAAAAGTAGAAAACTTAAAAGTGAGGTTGAACCATATTATGATATTGCTTATAACTTTACTCCCGACACTGGTTCAAGATTGAACTGAAATTTTCAACAGTGTATTGGATAAAACAAGAAGTGGCTAAAAAAATGTATCGTATGAAAATGCTGAACTTGTAAGACAATCCTTTGTTTGTTGTCCAACAACACTTATGCACATTGCCTCCGTAGAATTATATATACCAAGGTTCACCGTGCACAAGGTCCTTTACAAAAATCTCCGATTGTACGCTTATAAATTGCAACCCATACATGCACTTAGGCCAAATGATAAACCAAAGAGTAAAATGTGTTTGTAGTTAGCATCCTGGATGAAATATTAAATGATGAAGCTTTCCTAAATCGAGTGTGTTTCAGTGATGAAACAATGTTTCCTGTTTCAGCGAATATCAATATAAATAAGGGGATAGTGTGCGGCTCAGAAAGTCTCCATGTGAGTAAGGAATTCTAGAGAGATAATCCGAAAGTGAAATTATGGTACTTCTAAGAAGCAGCGGAGCCACTGGACTAGTTTTCTTAGTAGATAAATCAATAACTGAAGTTGTGCACCTAGACTTTTTAACAGAATCTGTGGCAACATACTTGGATAATCTGCAACCGAACATATTTTTCCAACAAGATGGGCACCGTCACATTGGGGTCTCGATGTTTGTAATTTCCTGGATGAAACATTTTCAGGTCGTTGGATTCGACGAGACGGCCCATATTCATGGTCATCTAGTTTACTTGATATCATGTCTCTGGATTTCTCTGTATGGTATACCAAAGATCATGTATACCGAACAAAGGTAGGTATGTTCCTGACCTGAAGCAAATTATCATAGACACCATCGACGCCTTGATAAATCTATGTTGCAGAGGCAAGGCTGGAAATCGAGTATCGACTTGATTTGCTTGGCTCAACTAAGGAAAACATACAGAGGTAAAGTGCGCATACAGAATGCAGTAGAAAAAAAAATCTAGAATAATTGCAACTTAAATTAAAATAATTTTTAAGTTTTCATCTATTTTGTATATATATATATATGTGTGTGTGTGTGTGTGTGTAATATAAAAATCCTTTAATTAAGTATTTTTATATTAATAAATATATTAATAATAATGATTCAAATTTGTTCTTTGCAAATCGAAACTTTCATTTCCGCTTTATTAAAAATAACCATTAGGAAAATTAATCTTTTTTTTTTTTATTATTATTATTGTAACGTATATCTTCCAAATTCTCTTTATCCCCCCAGACTAAAAATATCCCTTTAGTCTTTATTGACGCCCTGTCTGAAAGAGAGGAAACCAATAGAAGAATTAAAAAGCACTAAATTACACCCTTTTTGATCACGTGACATTACGCCAGCAGGGAAAAAGGTCCTCCGTCTTTTCTAATTTATTCCTCATATAAAAAGGTCTGTATCCGTAAAATATTACCTTTTTTCATATTGATCTTGCTAAAGTAGCCTATGCAATATTGTTCTATATGGCATTTTAGATTAAGACATTTAAAATGTAAACTATTTAAAATTCTGTACTGGCTCCTCTCCTACGTGGAAACCCCGGCTTACAAGATTAAATAAATATTATAATCTATCCTACATTTATTTTATTTATTGAGTTTACTTTATTACTGAAACGACTTCTAACATCGAAAGAATGTATCAGATTACTACGTTATATATATACACACACTGGTGTCCAAAATTAAAGCAACAACCCGTTTTCTCGTTTTCTTCTTTTGTGCATAATTTTTAAACAAAAATAACATATAAACAGAAAATTTGTTTGGCATGTTCGTATGGCATGTTATCATAACATTAATCGAATTTAATATAACTTTAGAAAAGTAATAATTTTTAAACTTATTCCCTTTTTCTCAAAATTAATTTTTGGAAAAAAATGAAAATTTTCAACAATTTTAGAAAAGAAAACATAATCAGAAGGTGTTAAGGATGCATTACAGATAGAAGATTACGCATATGCCTTCAAATGTCAAACTAAATCCCGATTTTTCTTTTTGTATTCACTTTTCTTTCACTTCATAACATGCGTTCTGAAAAGGTTTATTTACTAATTTATGAACTATAACCGTTACCAGAATAATAAAAATGTCTATAAATAATTTTATAATGAACGTGTGTTATCCAATTTTTATGTTCGTATGTATATTTTTTACTTTCTCTTACCCATAAGGTAGAGAAAGTATTGTTTTTGGGTCAAATTTTCGAACGCGAGATTTTGTTATGTTTACACGTTTTGAGGACCCCTGAATACGAAAATCATGTTTTTAGCAAATGGTCTGTGTGTATGTCTGTGTGTATGTGTGTGTGTATGTCTGTGTGTATGTGTGTGTGTATGTCTGTGTGTCTGTGTGTGTGTCTGTCTGTTATCAGCATATCTCAAGAACAAATAGTAGCAGACATTCCAAACTTGGTATTCTAAATGTGTATCATATATAGATGCTACAGTAAGATTTTCGTTAAGATCAAGCAAATGGTTCGTGTACAGGGACAGTCAAGAGAATTCTAATACATTACGTCTATGGGGGAAATTGCAGGTAAGTAGAGTTTAACGCCTATAGACTGCACTAAACCAAATGAAACGAATATATATATTTTGTAATAGAGATAGTCAACCGGGAAAAAATTTTGCGTATGTAGGAGCCTAGTCCCCCCTCGAGGGGATTAAATTTTCATGATGGGTATCTTTCAAAAGAGCTCGCCAATACCTTTAAAACAAATGGTTGAACCATCGATCTGCGATAATTTAAAACAAAGTTATAGATTTTTTTTTTTACTTTTAACGAAAAAAAAAAACTTAGAAAAAAAAAATAGTTTTTTTTTTTTTTTTTTTTTTTTAATTGAGAATAAAATGGACTTTTTTTTTTGGATATTTAGTGTTATACTACTTCTCTAATATGGAAATCGTCTGCATTATCATTAAAGATAATTTTTTTAAATAATAATTTTAATAAATTATTTTTTTTAAAAACAGAATTATTTTTTAATAACCTAATTAAATTTTATATAAATCTAGGTGCATTAATGAAACGGGGGGTTGAGGGGGGCGGTAACCCCCCTCACACAGAGTTAATTATCATATAAAACTCTTCCGAAGCCTAATTTGAATTGTTTAACATAGGTTTGCATAACATCGTTATCTTACCTCTTAATCTCCAACCTGTATTTATAGTATTAAATTTCAGGGTAAGAGAAAGTCGTGTGAGTGACACACCAGATTATTAAAATAGTATTCATATGCGGAAAAAAGAAGCAACAGAAAAGTGAATACAGGTGGAAAAATCCGGATTTTATCTCAGACCAGCATGTATATGCATCTTTATCTGTCTGTAAACCTCCATATGATCATTTTGCGTTCAGTTTTTTTTTTCCGAAATTGTTGAAAATTTTCATTTTTTGCAAAGCTTAATTTTGAGAAAAAATTAATAATTATCAGTTTTAAAATCATTACTTATGCTAAAATTATGTAAAATTCAATTACTGATATGATAACGGTCGTGTCTTCCAAATTTTATGTTTACATGTTTCTTTGTTTAAAGGTTATAATAAAACGAAAAAAAATGGAAAATATGTTGTTGCTTAAATTTTGAACGCCAGTGTGTGTGTGTGTATATATATATATATGTAGTGTCACAATACATAAACAAACATTTTTTACTATAACAAAACAAAACCCTCTTTTTAGCACCAGTTATTCAAGCTGTACATGCCACAAAAGGCATGTGCTAATTACTTTCAAGCCATTCAAGAAAGAGGAGGAGAAATTATGATCATCTCACATCTACAATTGATTTTTCTCAGAATAGACTAGTACTAATAAACCGGAGTAAGAAAATCTAGATGTATATTTTTAAAAAATATAAATGAAAGAGATATTTTGAGATTTGGAGCACACTCACACAGTAAATAAATAAATAAATAAATAAAAATTGCATTTTTTGAATGGTAAGTGTAATTAGTTACTAATGTATGTATATATGTTTTCATTAAGAATCTTTAACTTTAGATAACTGAAAATAAATCAGTTTTACTCTACAACTAATCTATGGATTGCTGGACTCCAATTTAAAAACAAATATATTTCTGTATGTTCTTTATTTATTTTAAACAAATAAGTGTATCTTAACGCGTTAGCGCCCAGTGTCCTCATTTGAGGACAGCTAATAAAATGACACGTACATTTTTTGGTGAGATCTTGGAATGGTTTCTGCTTTAAAGTGACAGTTTATAGCGGGACTCTAAATGATCCCTGAAAGTTTCATGTGCCTACTATTAAATATTATATCATAATAAGGATAATCATTTTATGATTTTTTATTCGTCGCACATATATTTACTGTTTGCGAAGTTATAGTAACTTAAATCAAGTTGAATAATAATATATATTAAACTACTTTACTTTCGAGATCTTTGTCAACATATAATAGCAAATTAATCTGTTATCTCAAAGTTTTCTAGCTCGAAGTTTTCCCGCTAGAACCATAGCCTCCTAAACCAGATGCCTGTCGCGTGGCTCAGAAACTTGCCAACAGTTCAAACGGTAGACAGCGCCACGTGGTACAGATTGCGCGACTTTTTTATTCAACTGTCACCAATAATTTTAAGAAGTGATACTTGATATATATATAATCGACGTTTCTTCGATTCTATTCGCCTTTTGTGTATATTAAATCCCATTTAAAAAATTTTTGGTGGCTGTTGAATAAATAAGTCGCACAATCTGTACCAGGTGGCGCTGTCTACCGCTTGAACTGCTGCCAAGGTTCCGAGCTACGCGACATGCATCTAGTTTAGGAGGCTATGCTAGAACATTAAACATCAATAATTGAGGATAGACATTAATTTTAAACTATAAGAAAGTTTGTTTCAGTTAATATATTTAACCGTCAGTTGTCTATATTAATTTAGAAGTGAAGTAATCAGCTAATAATATTTTGCAAAATGAATTTAGGCGTTAACGGGTTAAGAGAAGTATTATAATATTTCAATGAAAAAATAAAAAGGTGAATTAAAAGAAAAAAAAAATGTATTTGCATTCTTCATAAATGAAGTGAGCTCGGCAGGTTCATCACAAACTGGGAATGGTATTGGTTGATAGCCTATTTGACGCATGTTGAGTTATATAGAGGATTAAATAAAAATCTGTTACCTGTAAAATGTTGGTTCTTCTGACGAGTGAGCTGGTCTTACTACTACACGGTCTACTGTATACATATATATATGTATAGTATATAGCGCATCCAAAGCTATATATATATAGTATATAGTGCATCCAAACCTTATTAAATTACGTAGCTTCATTTTACTTTCTATCGTGTTTGGTTTAATTATTGAAAGTTAGTTTTTATACATGTCTTTATTCTTGGGAATTATTCCTTATTCCTATACTGTAGTAAATTTAAAGAAAAATACGTGGTGATAGCTTCTATATTAAAAGATTCTTAAGGACACTGACTGTTATTAAGTTTTAAAAAAGTAGCGACTAAGTTCTAAGGGTCTATTGGTCACTGGAGACTAACTAAAAGTCCAAGTTTTCGGATCTATTAAGAATGAATATATGAATATGTTTTTTTATATAAACGACTAAGAAAGCTTTCAAGGGCGATATGAACGATGCCAGATTTTTAATAATTAAATTCTAAAACGATAAATGAAAATAAATAAATAAATAAATGTTTTAATCTATTTTTAAGGCAAACAAGTTTTTTTCAATAAAATAATTTTCATATAACTTTTTTTTATGTTTGGAAAATATTAAAAACAAATTGTTTAAATTGTAAATATAAGAAGTTTAATTTGTAAATTTTAAAACATAAATAAGGTATGTTTTATGCATAGTTGTTTATTATTTTCATATTTGTCGGTTTATCTCAACTAATTAAAAAAAAAAAAAAAAAACATGTATATATATATATATATGTAGTTTTTACTTTCAATAAAAAAAAAAATATTTCCTAGAAAAATCCTCAGAAGGTATTAATATAAGTAATTTATTTTAATATATTTTTTATTTTATAAGTCCTTTATGATTTGTATTAATTTTATACATTTTAAAAGAAAATTCATTAACTTTTCTTATTCTTTAGTCAAAGTTAAGAATATATTAAACACGGTAAAAGAAAAACATCTAATGCAGTTTAAATAATAAATTAATTTATATAAATATTATACATTACGATACTTTAAGTATTGTATATTTTAAAAGAATTATCAATAAAATTTTCTTCATTAAGAATAAAATTTCGTATTTAAGCTTTCTCCAAAATTTTATTGCACTCACTCTATCTTGTAAATTAATGTACTCTTTATTTAAATCTAATCCCTTTTCATTTCCTTAAGAAGCCCTTTATTTAAGTTTAAATGCTACGATTTCTTATATTCTTAATTATATATGACTCTTTCAGCTATTTCCCATGAAATTTATTTTGTATAATTACATTCAGAAAATATTTTTAAGTAGATTTTTCTTTATATATTTTTTAGGTTTGTAATATCTTTAATTGTTTCTTTAGGGATTGCTTCTAAGTTGAACGATAATTATAATTTTATTCAAGATAACTAATTATTACATGGATATATCAAAGTATTTATTTATTATTATTCATTTATTTATTTATCTTTTGCTTATTTATTTTTACACATACAGGGTTGTAGCGAATTCCAAATATTTTCCCTCACTTCACTACCTCTATATTTCTATTAAAAGCTTTAGCATGCTTCCCCGTTGAAATAAGAGGAACATTGCATTATTATGTTAGAAGTGTCGTCCGAAACAAAAAGAGGCGTAACTGTAGCAACCCTGACATTCATCTGACTCCATTGCTTTGCTTGGCTCAAAGTGCGCGTGTAAGGGTTCGACGAGATGTTTAGAGACAATGCAGAATAGGATTATGCACGAAGAACCAGTGACGCCAGATTGGGGATTTTGTTCCCATTTTGGGGATTTTTGAGGCTTCTGGGTACAATTTTGGGGACCAAATGTTTGTGGGGACTTTTTTGGGGAATTCTAAAATTTTTGATGACAAATCTGGGGAGTTCTTCAACTTTCTGTCAATGTTGGGAACGTAATGATTTATCCCTAAGACCAGGGATTTTCAATAGTTTTATTGTTATTTGGGGATTTTTTTCAAAAATTGCCTTTATTTGGGGGAAAATCTGAGCTTAAATCCACTTAAATCTGCTTGTTTTTTTTTTTTTTTTTTTTTTTTTTTGAAAAAAATTTTCCTTTCCCTTTTTAGTAGAAATCATGTTGGGGATTTTTTCGAAAAAAAAAACAAAACAACCCTGATTTGGGGAAATTTGATGATCTGTTTGGGGAGATAATTTTCGACCATCTGGCATCACTGTCGAAGAACTAGGAAAAATAAACCAAGGAGAGTCACTGACACCAGCAATCGAGCCAGGTGACTTGGCGCCCATAAACTCATATCAGAGAGACGGAATCTCCTCTCGTTCATTTGGTATTTCAAACAGAAATTTAAGGGATTTTGTACCCTTTAAAAAGTAAAAGTACGAGCAAAAAGTGGCTACCATTTAATTGATCATGGGTCTTTGTAATTGTTTTAAAATTACGTATAATGTTTCAGCTTTTGAAAAATATTAAAATTAAGACTTTAATAAAAAAAATAAATAAATAAATAAAATAAAAATTGTACAACAGGAGTATTTTATAGATTGCAAACTTTTTTTTTTCTCTGTTCGTGTATGTGAAGGCATGTGATAACTGTAGACTTTTCTTTTAATCCCCGTTCGCATATTTTTGTTAGAAACGATTGCCTGTCATTGTTGTACGACCACTCGTCATATCGTGTTTTAGATTAGCTCATAAATCTAGGTCCATACTGTTAAGTAGCTTCTTCACTATGTTGAGTATTGTCTTTAGCATGGTTAATTGTTTTCCTTTAATGACCGTGATAGTCTGCAAAAAGTATAAGGAACAAATGCGAAGTGATAATAACAATCCAGATTTCTCGAAAACTTAGATGATTCTTTATTCATGAACTGTTACACATAATTTTTAATTAGGATAAAGAAATTGTTTCATAAAAATAGTTCCCCGAAAAATCATGAGTAATAAAATACATCGTCTAATCCAAATAAATTTTTACGGAAGAAATCATAAGACCAACATAAGTAGATCCCTTCTTGGATAGCAATATCTAGATGGGCACGGGGAGTACGGACAGAAGAGCTAAGTTCCCTTTTAACAGAGAAGCTAAAGCAAAATTGATGTAGAAGTTTTGCAAAAAAAATTCATTTTAAAAGGAACTTTCGCCAAATTACTCCTCCCAAGCAACATCAGTTTTTTAAGTCGTTAAGAACATTTTCATATATTATTTTGAAGTATTAGGTCTCAGATTTTTCCTCGCCAAAAATATGTTGCAGTTTCTATGAGAACCAAGATCCATTGAATTATGGTGATAAATTTCATTGTTTCATCACTTCATTTAATTCTGACAATGCGGAAGAAAAAGTCAAATTATGCGTTATAAATCACGCTTCCGCAAATGTATTCACACTCATTTCTTTGGTTAATGATCATCTGTTGACAGATTTAGTATTATTAAAATAATAATAACCATTTTTTCCTTGCGTTTCAAATATATTTCTCTAAATGTATATTAACTCTTGATAGAAATATTGGACGTATTTGATATGCATCAATTAATCACAAGCAGCCACAAAATACAACGGTGTTTATGATTTTCATTCCGTTATTATATTTTTATTTTTTTGTTGGGAGGAAGAGATGATTCATGGCTATTTTTTTCATCTGCAATATCAGAAATATTATGATGTTCTTTATTTTTCATAAATTAACTTATTAGCTTTAAATTTTTTTTTCAAATAAATCGTATAGTGGTTAGAATAATTCTTTTATTAATTTAGTACAAAACGTTTACAAGTACTCATTAGTCACCCAAAATACTTTACTTAGCATTTTACGCCCAGTTACATTGAAAATTTTAGAACTAATTTTCCACCTCCCACAAAACAAAAAAATTAAACAGTTGGTGAATATACAGAACAACACAAGTCCCAAATCCTGACTCACAAGAAATTAAATGCAGATTTTAAAACAGCAGTATTCCAGATTATACAGTAAGTATATTCACCACACACAAAAGGAAAATAAAAAGAAATAAAACATACGGACTAACATTCTACCGAAGAATTAACTCTTAATTTAGATTATCTCACACATTTTTTTTTTTTTCTAGGCTCTAATGAGTACAAAAATCAAAAACCCAGCTCGAATGGAAACAATCATTTCCAATAAGAGAATTTTTACGCTTTCATTTACTTTAGCTCCCCAAAGATTTATCTTGAATTTTAAAAACAAATCCCAATATATTTTAAAGTAAGTTTCAATTAACCCAGTAAAAAATTCTGGAGTATCTAAATAAAAACATACAAATAAAATTAATTTTTAAAACTGAAATAGTTTTATTTTAGAAGTAGAATTTTGATTTACACACATCCTATATTTTCAATCATTATTTATAATTTAGTCACAATCAAAATACAAAGGTTTCTTCTTTATAACATATAACTCCTTCTAACAATCACTAAACACTGACGCGGACAAGGCAGTGATATATTTTTTTTTTCTTTCTCTAAAACATATCTCAAGGTTTTAATACTGATTTCCACAAAACATAGAAGAAGTATATAAATGATAATTTCACACATATTTAAGTAGTTACGAAGAAAAGGGACTAAAGCAAAATGAACAAAAATACTACTTAACAGGCTGCAAGGAGAAGTCACGTTACTTCCTTTCCTCTAGGTTTTTCAGCCTCTCGATTATCAGCCGTCAAGAAATAGAGCGAAGAAACTCCTGTTCTACAAATCTATTCAAACATCTCGACGAGCACTCACTGAAGGATGCAGCGTATCGTGATTTTTCATCATTCCACTACGACTTAGCTCAACAACTCTTCAGGCCACGGGAGCGATGATGGGGATACCGGTCAGCCTTCGATGATAGGTACAACATCACACGAGCTTTCCCAGAGAAGCAGACTCCAACAAAAAAAAAAGCACAGCGAGACGCCAGGTAACATCTACTAAGAATTCTCAAGTCGTTTCTGGGAGAGGGCCAAAAGCCCCTCTCCCTTAAAATAAAACACAAAAAGTCTCTTACAACCACTCGAAAAACCGTATCATTCAAACTACGCAATCCTCTGAAGAAAAATCAACCTCTGATTCGTTGCCATTCCCCTCGGATAAAAAAAGGAGAGTCTCATTCGCTATAACTACCCCAAAATATCCCCCTTGGTCACTCCCACTAAAATTAATACGCCCTCATTTAAAAATATTTCTCAAACAAAATACACACGCCCATACAGTCAGCAAACCTTGCAATACCTCAATTTCACCCCCCCAGGTAGACAGATATTTTAATCTCTACGGAATCCCTACTCCATTCTTCACTGCAACTGAGTCCCAAAAACAGCTGCGAGCAACATCTGTGACCGCCACACCCCCACGCTGACCTTCAGCGACGAAAGAAAGAACATTTCTCTCCGCTTGGAAACAAGAAAACACAGATATTTTTCTCACGTTAGCAATGCATGAAAACAAGAGAGGGAACACACCTCCTTATTGCAAGAAAAATGCGAGGTGAAAAGCCTCCTTTTTTTTTGTTTGCTTACAATTCTCAAGAGAAAATATACGAAGAATTTCTTGACCAAAAATACTTTTCAGAACTGAATATCTTCCTAACGTGCAATACATGTGATTACAAAGCGTTTTGAAACTAAATAAAATAAATATAGTTAAGAAAACCTATCCTTTTTTTTTTTTTTTTTTTTCCAGAATAGTGATTTTAATTATGAAATAATAAAAACGAACAAGCAGTTATAATTCATTATAACAACACCCCGTTACCCCAATGAAAAAAAAATTTTGCAAAAATTTTTTTTTTTTTTTGAAAAGCCGCAGAAAATTCAAAGGCAAAGTGACCAACCATCAAAAAGTCAAACATCGACCCTAAGACAGAAGACAGCTAAGGCCCCAAACCTTCCTCGATCCGCAAACAGACGTCTCTATCTGCAAATCGAACTTGCCACTCTCAAAGACATTTATATTACAAACTAGAAAATAGCTATTGCCTGAACCCAGAAACCCTCCCTGAAAAGTATTAACACAGCCTCAAGACCTCCGTAAACTCACACCCGCACACAGACACAACTTCCAACTCCAACTCCAACTTGAACCAAAACCACATGGCAGAGCATAAGGAAACGTGCACCAGCCTAACCGACACTTTTAAACTAAAAAAAAAAAATCTAGCCATTCACAGATGACATAGCACGGCACAAAACTTTTAACCACGAAGGCATTCACAATATCGCACCAGTCGGACCACAACTAGATTCTACCAAACCAGCCTTGACATGCACCCTTACATTTGCCATCAATACCGCACTTAACTATCAGACAGAATAGACACAATTCCCCTGGACCAACTACCTTAACGACCGGGGTGGGCAATGATTAAACATATTTTTTTTCTATAAACCACTACCAAAACAGGGACAACATGAACACTCCTGGCAACCCAAATGCAATTTTAAAAAAATACAATAAATATACATAAATGCAGAAAATATAAAAATATACATACAAATAAACAAAATCATTACATGATACATTTTTACAACACAACATTTGAAAACTTTTTTTTTTTTCTTTATACATAACAAATTTTATACGACCCATGAGAGCCATATAAACCACAACTAAACCTTAGGGAGAGAGAAAACAATGCAACAAGACTTGCGCCTATCGACGAGAAGAGACAAATTTCTCTACAAGCATCAATCATTAAGGACTGTGATATAAAAAGAGATTAGAGCCAAAAATTTTTTTTTTTTTTTTTTTTTTTTTTTTTTTTTTTTTTCGAGAGTTCTAATTTTTCTAAACAAAAAATTTTGTAAATTTGTACTTATCATTGCAAAGGAAAACCATCAATAATCATGAAAGAGAATATACACTGTCTCACATGCAGAATAAACAGAAATAAAAATACACTTTATACTAAAAAACCAAGGTATGTTCACACATAAACAAAAATTATATCACAAATTGTAGGCAAGCCCGAAAAACACAGATCACAGAGAGGCAGGTACAAACACATCAACATTATCCTCCTAACTCAAATTATTATCATGAAAACCCCCACCAGTTTTTGTGAAGGACAAGGTATCGGAGAGATAAAGCAAAAAAAAAAAAAAAAAAAAAAAAAATCTAACAGCCATTTTTATTGTAAACATGACCTGCCACCCCAAATTTATTTTAAAGAATTTTTAGCCTACAACCTTGTGACTGAGACAAATCCCCTTACATGATATCCCGAACCAAAAAAAAAAATTCCCTAAAGCCTTAAGGTACTACGCATGCGCATAAAAGAAAAATTTCTGACACTAAAATGATACCACAGTACAATGCCGGCAAATATATATACATATGTACATTACTAATAAATATTTACAAAGAAAATACTGATATGAATGCTAACAATTACACGGTGCTGCAACAAAAGAATACAAAACTAAACATATACATGCGAACAACTATCATAAAAGAGAGAGAAAAAAAAATTACTATTTACAAATTTTGACCCCAAAATGTATCTCAAAATCGAAGGTTGTTACGTGGGCGAAGATTGTAATCATGTGTTGGCCTGGAAACCGTTTCCACACTCAGTTCATTTTTTGTTGTCCTAAGACTTTTTGGAGTAGTTTCCTCAATAGTTACTGGCGCCCTTGCAACAACTCCGCGCCTAATTTCAGGTCTCAAATTATTCATCAGCATAGCCATTAACCACTCATTTTCGGTGTCAGTCCAACTAGTCTCAGGAATTTTCTGAGCCTTGACAATTTGACGAGCTTTACACCGCGCACTCGCGATAAAATCGGCGACCGGCGTTTTGTCATCCTGCATGACATTCCAAAAAGACTTGAAAATTTCACCTATATCCTTTTCTCCCCGAACCTGTCCTTCAAAAATTTTTCGAATTCAGCAAAAGTTTTGATTTTGTCCTGGTGTGTCTTAAACACCGCAGGGCTGAACCAGCCAATCTCTGAGATGCGGCGAAGACATAGTCTTCCGGCTTCCAAAGTAAAAATGTAGCAATTTCCTTAACTTTTGCCAAAAAATCATTTACACTAAAATTAGGGTCACCTCCGGTGAAAATTGGTATAAATGACAATTTATCTAAGAGAATTCCCCTTCTCTGGGACGTAACGATTTCGGGGTCCTGTGCAATAATTGCACCGACCAAACCTTTTGGGCCATTTGTGTTAGTCGGCCCACCTGCCCCACCTTGATCTGTACTTTCCTCTACAACCATTTTTTTTTTTTTTTTTTTTTGATCACAACAAGAAAAAAAAAATATTAACCTAAACCAAAATTACTAATACCATAAAATTTATAAAAACACAGTTGGTAGCTGTCATCAAATGTCTCTAATAATTAACCGCAGCTTAGCTTCAAATAAAGTCATAGCAATTGTATCTTTCACACAAGTATGTATATTCCATACAAATTTTACAATAGCACACAAAAAAAAAAATTACTAGGTAAGATATTTTGCAAACTTAGAAACAATTTTTTTTTCTTTCATAAATCTTGTGTAAAATACAGACTACTTTGTTGTAAAAAGTGTAAACAACATTATTTGTATATAAATTAATAAGAATATGTATATGTGTATATATATATCTAGTGGCAATTTCAAAATACAAACGCAAATTTGCAAAATAAAATTTACACCAAAAACACCTTCAATTTAACTCTAAAACAAACTACGGGAGAAGAAAAAAAAAAAAAAAAATTAACTTCTACACAAGGAGACCAAAATTTCAATCATAACTCCTATCTCCTCTTTTTTTTTTTTTTTTTTTTTTTTTTTGTTTAATTTGTTGTCTCACAAAAAGTTCAAAATTTCACAAAAATTTTCCAAAAAAAAAATTTTCTTTTCTACAAAAACAACCTTCCTAAATTCCATAAAAGAGGCAGACACCTCACATATAATTTGTTTTGAAATTACCACCCATAAATTATACAAATGACTTAATTTGGATAAAATGTAGTTCATACGGTAAAAATACAGTATATTTATCAAAAATGTGAAATAATGTGTATATATCAAAAAGTAGCAAAATAATGTATATATATATTAATTTTTTCAATTATAGATTTTAACTACAAATAAGATGTACACAATTTTCTTCATAAAAAAATTTTAAAGATAACAGAAGAAATATGTATGTGTATATGTATAGACAAAAAAAACCAAAATACTATATGCATATATCACCATTGTCAAAAAAAACAAAAAAAAAAATTTTATAAGGAGGGATTTTTATCTTACTTCCAAGCCAATTTTTTTTTTTTTTTTTTGCACAAAATTTGAAAATTTTCCACATACATTGCTCATACCCTATTTTCAATGTGTGAAACATCCACAGAAATTTTCTATTCCCAGACAATTAATAGCATTTACTTAAATATAAAAATTCCTCCTTAAAAACAATTTCACACATGTAAGTTAATAAAATCCAAAATAATTTTTTAAAGCCTATGAGACAGTTATATTCAAAAGAAGAAATTTTACTAACTATTGATGGTTAAAAAAAAAAAGTGGTAACTCACCACCGCTGACTTCATAAAGCAAACTTTCCAAAATCACAATTGTAAATTTTCATCTAAAT
Organism: Salticus scenicus; assembly: GCA_963930645.1. Taxonomy (NCBI): domain Eukaryota; kingdom Metazoa; phylum Arthropoda; class Arachnida; order Araneae; family Salticidae; genus Salticus; species Salticus scenicus. The sequence goes on along the minus strand of OZ005661.1, from coordinate 61,377,266 downwards.
TGGACCATGGTTCTACAACAACTAAGCTTGAAACATTTTTTAAAATCTCCTCTCCCTTCAGGTCTCGGTGTAGTACATAGAAATGGAAACAAAAACACATATAAGAATACAAAATAATCAGATATACCCACATATAATACAGCTAATTAAAAAAAAAAATGACTTTAACAAAAAAAAAAAATTTTAAAGGCACCACAACTAAAAGAAACAGAAAAAAATTCCCTTACATTTTCCCAGAGGCACCATTTATTATGATTTTCTTTATTTTTCATAAATTAACTTATTAGCTTTAATTTTTTTTTCAAATAAATCGTATAGTGGTTAGAATAATTCTTTTATTAATTTAGTACAAAACGTTTACAAGTACTCATTAGTCACCCAAAATACTTTACTTAGCATTTTACGCCCAGTTACATTGAAAATTTTAGAACTAATTTTCCACCTCCCACAAAACAAAAAAATTAAACAGTTGGTGAATATACAGAACAACACAAGTCCCAAATCCTGACTCACAAGAAATTAAATGCAGATTTTAAAACAGCAGTATTCCAGATTATACAGTAAGTATATTCACCACACACAAAAGGAAAATAAAAAGAAATAAAACATACGGACTAACATTCTACCGAAGAATTAACTCTTAATTTAGATTATCTCACACATTTTTTTTTTTTTCTAGGCTCTAATGAGTACAAAAATCAAAAACCCAGCTCGAATGGAAACAATCATTTCCAATAAGAGAATTTTTACGCTTTCATTTACTTTAGCTCCCCAAAGATTTATCTTGAATTTTAAAAACAAATCCCAATATATTTTAAAGTAAGTTTCAATTAACCCAGTAAAAAATTCTGGAGTATCTAAATAAAAACATACAAATAAAATTAATTTTTAAAACTGAAATAGTTTTATTTTAGAAGTAGAATTTTGATTTACACACATCCTATATTTTCAATCATTATTTATAATTTAGTCACAATCAAAATACAAAGGTTTCTTCTTTATAACATATAACTCCTTCTAACAATCACTAAACACTGACGCGGACAAGGCAGTGATATATTTTTTTTTCTTTCTCTAAAACATATCTCAAGGTTTTAATACTGATTTCCACAAAACATAGAAGAAGTATATAAATGATAATTTCACACATATTTAAGTAGTTACGAAGAAAAGGGACTAAAGCAAAATGAACAAAAATACTACTTAACAGGCTGCCAGGAGGAGTCACGTTACTTCCTTTCCTCTAGGTTTTTCAGCCTCTCGATTATCAGCCGTCAAGAAATAGAGCGAAGAAACTCCTGTTCTACAAATCTATTCAAACATCTCGACGAGCACTCACTGAAGGATGCAGCGTATCGTGATTTTTCATCATTCCACTACGACTTAGCTCAACAACTCTTCAGGCCACGGGAGCGATGATGGGGATACCGGTCAGCCTTCGATGATAGGTACAACATCACACGAGCTTTCCCAGAGAAGCAGACTCCAACAAAAAAAAAAAAAAGCACAGCGAGACGCCAGGTAACATCTACTAAGAATTCTCAAGTCGTTTCTGGGAGAGGGCCAAAAGCCCCTCTCCCTTAAAATAAAACACAAAAAGTCTCTTACAACCACTCGAAAAACCGTATCATTCAAACTACGCAATCCTCTGAACAAAAACCAACCTCTGATTCGTTGCCATTCCCCTCGGCTAAAAAAAAGGAGAGTCTCATTCGCTATAACTACCCCAAAATATCCCCCTTGGTCACTCCCACTAAAAATTAATACGCCCTCATTTAAAAATATTTCTCAAACAAAATACACACGCCCATACAGTCAGCAAACCTTGCAATACCTCAATTTCACCCCTCCAGGTAGACAGATATTTTAATTTTTACGGAATCCCTACTCCATTCTTCACTGCAACTGAGTCCCAAAAACAGCTGCGAGCAACATCTGTGACCGCCACACCCCCACGCTGACCTTCAGCGACGAAAGAAAGAACATTTCTCTCCGCTTGGAAACAAGAAAACACAGATATTCTTCTCACGTTAGCAATGCATGAAAACAAGAGAGGGAACACACCTCCTTATTGCAAGAAAAATGCGAGGTGAAAAGCCTCCTTTTTTTTTTTTTTTTGTTTGCTTACAATTCTCAAGAGAAAATATACGAAGAATTTCTTGACCAAAAATACTTTTCAGAACTGAATATCTTCCTAACGTGCAATACATGTGATTACAAAGCGTTTTGAAACTAAATAAAATAAATATAGTTAAGAAAACCTATCCCTTTTTTTTTTTTTTTTTTTTACAGAATAGTGATTTTAATTATGAAATAATAAAAACGAACAAGCAGTTATAATTCATTATAACAGAAAGTCTGTAACGTTCGCCTTCGGAGAAAACAAATCTAATTATTTTCGTTTAAAGACGCCTTTTAAACAGGGAAACTGAATAATTTTAAGAAGTTAAATGCAATTAAATTTCAAGAAAGAATATGTAATTTTCCATGTCACACATACTTGCTAATCTTTCGATAAACATCTTTTTCGATTTCTGAATTAAAATCTAAATTAAAACCCTCCACCAATAAATAAACCAAATGAATTAAATTCAAATTTGTTTATTTGTACGATCGGATTATTGCTCTCCGTCGAACACTTCAAGTCGTCCCTTTCTTCTTCTTCTTCTTCTTCTTCAAATAAATTTATTAAATAAAAACCACATTTCAATTTTAAAATTACTAAAGGAAAAAGAAATTGATACAAATTAGTATATAAATAGGTAAATAAATAAAAATACTCGTAAATTTTTTTCCGTTATTAAAAAAAAGATGCATTTATTTGACTCGTAACAATTTTCTTTTAATTAGGGGACAAAAAAAAAATATTCGTTTGTAATTGTAAAACCTTTTACATATTTAAAAATCGAAAGTTCAACATTAGATTGACTAGTACTAAAAATAATTAAATTATATAATACTCTCATATTTCTGAGGGAAAAAAAATCAAATGCTTCATAATTTGAGCACAATAAAATGTTGGAATTAGCCACTTTTCTTACATGCGTTTTGCTTCTGGCGTTAGCTTTTTTTTTTATATAATTGGATTAAACATTATTGAGTAAATTTGTTTGACACGTTTTTACACCCAAATAAAAATAAATAAATAAATAAATTTAAATTTGATTCAATAAGTTTATCTTTAGAGAATAGATTTTAATTTAGGAAAAGGAAAATAATTGATGAAGGAATAAGAATGAAGGAATAAGAATTATGTATATTGATTTACGGACTATTTTAAATCTCTAAACAACGAAAGGCCATACAACAATAGAGACAAACTTTTGAAATGAAGGAACACGAACGGGGATTTATACGAGTGTCTACAGTTATCACAGCATGTTATATGGAAGGAAAGACAAAAATAAAATAAAATAAACCTATCGTACTAAATTCAATTCTGTCTATGACTGACTGATTTTATTATTTTCTTCTATACTTAATAGAAAAATGTATTGGATACGTAAAAATTTTTGACTTCTGGTTTTTGATTAATTTATACATTTTAAGAGATATTGAACATGATTTGATCATCTTTTGAAAATGGCTGCGTGTGTGTGACATAAATTTTGTGCCAACTGTATCGCAGGAACTAATGTCCTGAATTACATATAAATTTATATGTAGTTGCACCTTGTCATAAATTAGTGCCTATTATCTTCTGGTGCCAATCACAGGAGGGATGGCGCTGCTATAGAGCGATTTCCGCAACACCAGAGAAGGCTATAACTCTGTAACTAATGCACAGAATTACATATGAATTTTTATGTTGTTTTACATTCACTTACATTAGTGCCTGTCAGTTTTTCGTACTAATCGTTCAACAGATATCGCTGCTATACAATGATTTTAGCAATTTAAGCCAAGGTTATATATCAGGTTTTATTGCGTATAATCGAACAAAACGTGATATGTGAAAAGGCATAATGCTGATTTAATTTGGGTGCATATCGTCCGATAGATAGTGGTGCTATACTGCAAATTTCCCTGAGAACAGTAAGAATGTCATCTATACGGTAAAAATTTATTTCTGTTTAAAATTACTTACTGAGAGGAAAAAGTGTCTGCATTAATAATGGAAAAAATAATAATAAATAATTTGTACTGCATCAATTTGTATAGTAAATGCAGAAGAATGTTTTGTGATGTACAAAACATGCTAGTTTTTATTATTATTTATTCATTCCTTAATCGTTTTTATTTATTTAACTGTAAGAACGCCGAAGATATAGTTATATGCACAATTATAGGCTAATTTTAAAATATAATGTAGATACTTGATCGACAAGTGTACTTGAGGAAATCGTCAATTTTGCAACCATACTTTTGTGTTACTTTTGATGTCTATTTACGAATACGCCTACAAAAAATTACTTATTTGTTTAGTCAAGTAACTGTGATTATTTTCTTTTTAAGAAAACTATATTAGATAGATTTAGTTGAAGAATTACAATACGTTTGTTTAATTTATTATTACTATTATTATTATTATTATTTAATGTATAGGCTAATATCCCTACTTTTGTGTGTGTGTGTGTGTGTGTGTGTGCAAGAAGAAAATGTATTATTTTTTATGATAAACATTTGTTGGAGATAATATGAATTTCCTTTTGGATTTTATAGACGGGATGCAATGAAAATTTTATTAATTATTTACAACCGCATTAGCTAATTTTATCATTCTTGTTTCCCTTTCATAACAGTAACGTTGTAAAATAAAGGTGTAAACAAAATTATTATTATTATTAGTAATATTATTTTACAAATATATCATGCTACGAAAATTATAGGTGATTATGTGTGTGTGTGCATATACACACTCTGCTGGCCATTAAAATTGCTATTGCTATTGCTATATCCTGTAAGACTGTAAATAAGTGAAGGATGTATATTTTATATATGCATTATAGTAGGAGGATTAAGTGAAAAATTTTCCAGGAAATTTCGAAGATTATATCGAGAAACCAGTACTCAGAGCATCCTATTACGGCAGCAATAATAGCACGTACCTTCCTACGCATAATGTAGAACACAGTTTGGAAGGGAAGTACAGGTACTGAACTTTATGCAGCTTACACGATGTCATAGTATATCGATTATAGCTATTTACTGGAGAGTAGTGATATTACAGTCGCTCGACCAGGAGCCGCTTTACAATTTTGGCGGCCCTAAGCAATGGACTTTTAGCGGCCTCCTCTAATAGATATTACGTCACGGTAGCTTATAGATTTCATGTGACCTCAGGTAAATTTTCTCACTGTGATCCGTCTCCTTCCACCCCTTCTACCTTACAAAAGAGGAAACTACAAAATTAAGATTCAACTTATTCTAATATTATAAGTAATATAAATTTAAATAACCTTTTTTTTTTTTTTTTTTTTTTTTGGAACAATTGAACTGGATCCGGCATATTTAGCAATAAGAAAAAATAAACAAGTTGAATCAAACTTTTAGTTTTTCTACTTGATTGTGCTAAACGTTCAATTGGGAAAATGCCTTAAAATTTCTGTTTATACTAATCTCCATTCTCTACATGACATCGCACATATTGATGTACAACGGAACTATTGTACATCAATAGTGTTATATCTGTACATGTTACTCATATGCCATATACAGCTTGCACCAATAACTGTTTGGCCGAAAATCTGAGTAAAATCTATTACAATGGAATGAAAAAGAGAATTTTTGTATGGACAGAAGAAAAGGGAATTTGAAATCTCTCATTCCCTCACCATTGCTTAGCTATCAGATTGCGGCATCGCATCACTTAACAGAGTGAATCTATCAAGTTGCTACCTTTTTACCACCGACAAAGTTCCAGAGAGAAAAATAACAATTAAAGTATTACTGTTTTTTTTTTTTTTTTTTTTAAATTAGTACTTATTTTTATTATAATTTTAATCCTTCCATAATAAATGGTAATTTTCAATTTTACATTAAACCAGATAACAAGAATTAGTTTCATTTTTTAAACAAGAATGGAAAATCCTTTGGTTTGTATAACTATTAATATTTTCCAAATGTATGTCTTGTTGCCTCGTTTTTACCTACGTTATCACACAACGGAAAAAAATGCAGACAGGCAAACTAACTGAATTCATAATCACTCCAAAACATTGTTGAAAAGTGTTAAAAAACCTTAACATAAACTGACATGCAGTTCTAACAATTTCCAATTGTAGCTCTTAAGCTCTTATAATGTGTTTGAATATTTTGGTGCGATCCTGTAAATATAAATGCTAAATATACCTTATTCTATAGATTTTTTTTTTTCATCCTATGAATAATAAATCTAAATTTTAATACGATTTTCGCTGTACAAAGTTTTTTAAATGTGATTTATAAAACTACATCTAATAGAAAGCAATTAACTGTCATTCTTTTGGGTGTCCCTGTACACAAGCTAGTTATCCTATTTCTACCATTTTAAATAGCTACGGCCATGCTGACAAACCGAAGTCGTCAACATTTTCAACCTTTATTGAAAAGTGTTAAAAACGCTTTCCCCTCCTTAATGTATATGGGAAATAAAATTTTTATTAATTCATTTCTTAGTGGATTGATTTATCAGATGAAATTTTGTGTTGGCTATTATTAATTGCAAACTAATCACTTTCAAACACAATTACGAACCTTTTCATTCATAAACGCGCGACATAATATTAGATATTCCTATACGAATCGATTGCTAGGGTTTAAAACCGATTGACTACGCCAGGGTCCGAGGCCTATAGGTAGAATGCCCTCCGAGGGGGGGGGGGGAGTCTTTCTAAGGAGACTTAGCCCGTATTTACGAGAGTTTCGGAAAAAAACACGGAAAATTCCGAACGTTTAGGTTGATGAGCGCAACTTGGGATTGAACCGGATGTTGTAGAGATTGTTGGTAGTATAGACTGATGTCCTTTTGATAGCCGTGATAGTCTAAAAAAAATTAAGGATTAAATGCGATGTGCCAATAACAATCCAGATTGCTCGAAAACTCAGATGATTATTTATTGAAGAACTGTTACATATAATTTTTAACTGGGATGGAGAAATTGATCCACAATATTAGTCCGAACAATCATGAACAATAAAATATATTGTCTAATCCAAATAAATTTTACAGAAGGAATTAGCAGATTAATATGTCTAGATACACCTGTTTGGATA